>PVHY01000803.1:0-193603 GCA_004024945.1 Uropsilus gracilis
AAAAAAAAAAAAAAAAAACCAAACAAAAAAACATTAGTGTCTTAAAGGGTAATAACTTATAGCCTTATAGAGGACCAAACATACCTTACAGTTCATTAAGGTTCACATATTTCTATAATCATATTACTAATTTTACTAGTCTCATAAATTTTAAAGAAAGAAACTCTTACCCAGCTTTAGCAACACTTATGGTTTGTTGTTCCATTGCTTCATGGATACTGGTCCTATCATGTTCTTTGAGGCTGTTAAATTCATCAATACAACAAAGGCCTGCATCTGCAAGTACTAATGCTCCAGCCTCCAAATTCCATTCTCCTGAGTCTTTTACAGCAGTTACTGTCAAACCTAAGGGAAAAAGCATGCTATGTCAGTAGATATTACAGTACAATGGTGAAAATGAGACATTTGCTCCTAATCAGAGCATGAGGGAGAGGCCATGGCTGACTTGATTTTGAACCATCCTTTACATATCAATTAATAAGGCAGAATGGTCAAAGGCAAAGATTTTAGAGTCACCTAGATCTAGATTTGAGTCCTGGATGTGTCAGTCTTGTTCATCCTACTATAGGCAAGTTTCCTAATATATGAAGGTCTCACTTTACTGACTTATAAAAGGGATAACAATGGCAAATAGCTTACCTATTCTTGGACATTGAAATAGTATATAAATAAAGTTCTTTAAAATGTATGTGGAACATAATGACTACATGTAACTATTGATAAAAATTGATAAACCTCAGGCTAGATTGACCAGGATAGAAAAAAGAGATACAAGTTACAAATATCAGAAATGAGAGAGAGATCACCATGAACCCTACATATGTTAAATAATAAGTAAATAAAATGAGTAACTTTATGTCCTAATTTGAACGATTTAGATGAAATGGTCAAAATCTTTGAAATATACATACTGATATGGTTTTTCATAAAAGGGAATAGAGAACTAACACAGCATCATATCTTTTTGAAAGCTGACCTTGTAACACAGAAATCTATAGGTTGAAGTGAATGTGGTGGATGCTACCAAATATTTATGGAAGAAATGGTACCAATAATAAACAAAATTTTTAAATATCAAGGAACATTTCCCCATTCATTTAATGAAGCCAGCTTTATCATGATACTAAAACAGGTAAAGATGTATTACAAGAAAAATAGGAACTAAAATCCCTCATAAACACAAATGCAAAAAATATAAGCAAATCAAAGAAAAATTAGTATGATAAACCCAACTTGGCTATGATTGGCTATCTTGGCATTGTAAAGCTATTTTAACATTTAAACATTAATTAATGTAATTGATAAAAACAATAAGCTAAGAAAGAAAAAAACAACTATCTAAATAGATAAAAACAATATCTTAATACATTCAACAATCATTCATGGTAAAATCATTTACCAATTCAAGTAAAAACTTTGAAAAAGGTGCATATGCACAAATCCTATAACCAGCATACTCAATGATTAAAGCTTCACTATTCACTCCAACACACTTTCAACACCAAGATCAGAACAGAGCAAGGAGATTTGCTCTTATTCAAAACCATACTGAAGATTGTAGCCCATGAAACAAAGTAAGGAAACAAAACAAAACACAAAGACTGAAATGGGAAAAATAAACTACTTATATTTGCAGGCAGTATGACTGTGTACAAATTTCCCAGCCTCAAAAAAGATACTCAAATTAGTATTAGTGAGTATAGCAATGTTAAAGATGCAAGTCAATATGCAAAAAAAAAAATCAATCATTATATTAGAAATTGCAACTTCAAAGTACAGTTTATAATACCACTAGATGTATGGCATACCTGGGTATAAATCTCAAAAAATATGTATAAGATCTGTAGGCAAAAACCACAAAAAAACATTGATTAAGGAAATCAAAGTTGACTAGTCAAATCATGACAAATCTCATGTTATTTCATTTTATAGAAATTATCAAGGCAATTCTAAAATACACAAAAGAAATAAAACAGATGCAAGAATCAAGTCAAAAGGCAAAGTAGGGGGTCCTCACATAACCTGATTTCCAGGTTTACTAAAATGCTACAGTAAAATGCAGTCTGCCAACTTTACCACAGGAAGTACCAAAATAATGGAGCCAGAGAACAATGTCAACACATCAAGAGGTTCCTGATGAGCTTGGACTGGCTACCCACCTCAAAGTTATTCCTACAAATTTAAGCAGCATGAACTGCCAAGTCACAGGAGCACAGGTCCTCATCCAGGAAAAGGACATTGTCCAGAAAAGGAAGAGACCAGTGGGCCAAACATCGATCAAAGGGATGTTGGGGTGATCGGAGAGGAGATGGTGGTGGGGAGGAAGAAGGGAGGAGGGGATCAATAACTATACAAATATGACCAAGGGTGTAAGAAAATAACCAAAATCAAAACAAATTTTATATATATATAATAGCATTAATAAGAATAAAATGCTTAGGAATATGTTTACCAAAAGAAGCACAAAATTATGCTCTGTAAATTACAAATGTACTAAAAGAAACTATGACTTTAGAAGATGAAAAGCCATTCTGTGTTTACTGATGGGAAGAATATTACTGAGATAGTAGCAATACTCCCCCCAAAGGGATCTACAGATTCAGTCCAGCTAGCTTCTTTGCAGAAATCGATAAGGTAATCATAAAAATCACAAAGAAATTCAAGGAATCCTTGAAGAGTTGACAAAATCTCAAAAAAAAAAAAAAAATCCAAAACAAAACAAAGTGAAAGGATTCATACTCTGCTTCAAAACTTAAGTACACAAAGTTACAATAATCAAGAGATAATGCTGTGGTATTACTGAACAAAGGAACTAAAAACTGCCTCCAGGTCAGAAACTCACACCAAATCTGGGTCTAGCAAAAGAAAAGCAGAGGGTAGAGGGAAGGGGAGAAGGTTTAGTTACCCACGGATGGTTCCAAGCAGAGTTGCAGTTATGGGTACGTCTAAGTAGCTTGATCCTTTTTAAAGGCTCATAAAAAATACTTAACTAAGCTCTGCCCCTTCCCAGTTAACCCCTTATTCATAACCTTGAGAACAAAGCTCAAGTTCTCTCAACTTGAAGGGTGTCTGGACTTCAGGGATGGAATCTAATGACTCATCAGCACCAGGGTGTTGCAATAGTTATGGCCTAAGCACATTGATCAACAGAATTGACTGTGCAGAAATAAACTGACACATTCATTGTCAATTCATTTTTGATAAGGGTTCTAACAATTCACACGGAAAAGAATAATCTTTTCAACAGATGCTCCTGGGAAACTGGACCTCCACAAACAAAAATAAAAATTTAGACCTTTATTTCACATCATATACCAAAAATAATTCAAATTGTATTAAAATATTTCAATGTAAGATGCTAAAAATACAAAATTCTTAGAAAAAAATACAGGCATAAATCACTATTACTTCTGGCTAGGTAATATTTTTGAGAAGTGACCCCAAAAGCACAAGCAGAAAGACAAAATAGATAAACTGGACTTCATCAACACTGAAAGCTTTTCTGTTGCAAAGGATACCATCAAGAAATTGAAAAAATAAGCTACAGAATGGGAGAAAATTTTTCCAAAGCTGAGAAGACTGGTATATTTAAAGAATATATAAAGATGAATATACATATAATATTTAGATATTTTACAACACAGTAACAAAAACTCAATCTAGTTTTTAAAGTAAGCAAAAAAGGTTTGAATAGACATTTTTTCCACGCACACAAATACAAATGACCGATAAACAAATAACAAACAATCAACGAGTTTAGCTATCAGGGAAATGTGCAATCAAAACCACAGAGAGACAGCCACTTCACCACCACTCACGGTCACAAAGGCTTTAACAAGTGATGGTGGGAATGCGAGTATTAGGGGAGCTACCATAGGGGAGCTACCATGTTCCCCACCTGACTTACTGATGGCTGGAGCTGAATAGCTAGATGAAGCTACATAGGCTGGAAGGCAGGTGGACTAAGGAGGTTTCTTTTGTTCCTGTAGTCTGACTTGCACCTTACTCTGAGGAGACATGGAAAGAGGCAGGTGAAGCACAGACATGCAGCAACACTTGGAAGAAACACGTGGGTAAAAGACACATGAGGAGGCAGACAATGGGAGCCACTATCTTAATGAGGAATCTCTCTTTTGGGAATCTACTTCGGAACCCCTTTCCTATGGTACCCCACCAGAAGGTCCCTTAGACGTGTGACAAGCGTTCAGAGGCCCCAGTTTGTGCTAACCACGATTGACTGGGTATATCCTCACAAAAGGATGGATAATTTTAGGTGTTTTATTAGGACACTAATATCCTTTCTTTTCTTCTGTCCCTTATATTCCCAATGAGAATGTAAAATGGTGCAGTCACTTAGAAAAAGTCTGGTAGCTTCCCCAAATGAGTTACCATATGACTTAGCACATCCCTTCCTAAGCATATATCCAGAGAAATGAAATATGTCCTACACAAAAATGTGCACACAAACGTACATCACAGAGGTATAGCTGTTATTAAAAAGCAGCACAGTTTTTTTTTTTTTTTTAAATCACAGGGTAATTATACCAGTAGTACTTGGTTTTAAGGCCTAAACAAGCACAGATTATATCATCCTAAATTCTATCAATTAATTACCTATTAGAGCATTGTAAAACTTTCCCCCTTCCCATTCTTTCCAGTTTCCAACCTTTTCTAAATAACCCTGAAAATAAGGCCTTCAATCCACAAAGCCTACTAGCCTGTCAAGCAAGACTCTAATGTCCTTTGTCTCTATAGTAACCAACCAGAAAGGCATTGTGCAATCAATGAGAGATTAGTTTTGTGCAAGCAGGGTCTAGCTTAGAGATGTTTTACAGATTTGAGTTCTTTCTCTACTTATCATCTCATTTCTCCTGGTATCAGGAAAAGAAAATCTCTGAAGAAAGGAAAAGGAGGACAGTCATAGAGAAAAGGATGGAATGCAAAACATGAAGGAAGATGGACTACCAGTGGAGTTTGAGTCCAAGAGGGCAGCGAATTTAGAACAGCTTGATATATAAGAGGACTAAGAACACAGGGTTAAAAAAACTACATGTAAACAGCAAAAATACAACTATTATTTTCATTTATATTCTATTCAAAAACAACAGGATATAAACATCAATAATTAACACATAATTATGGTGCTTCAGAAAACTGATTGATATCACTGAGAGCTACCCAATCAATGGGTGTTTAACAAATCATGGATAATGGACCAGACACAGTTTATATATTGAATAAATGTGTAAAGTAATGGTGGATAGCAATGAACACAAAAAAGAATATTTGAGGTAAAGCAGGAAATGGGGGAAGGGTTAGTGCCTACTAGCTTGTGGGTACCATCACTTTTCTACATTGAAGCTATTTTAAATATTACCTGATGCAGTGGAAAGAGAGGTACTACGGTAGAAATTAAAGGAATAAATTTTTGAGTACTAATGTCTTTATTTGTTATGAGAGGGATGACAACACCTACTTCTCTACCAGGATGATGCAATCCTCAAAAATAGGTATTAAGAAGTTCTTTACATCAGCCAGGCATGGTGGCCTGTGCCTGTAAGCTTCAACCTATGAAGCAGCTGGGGCTAGGGATCACAGCTCGAGTCCCGCTGAGGGCAACATAGCGAGACCTAGTCCCAAAGAAATAGCTAGGCGTGGTGGTGTGGGCTTGTAATCCCAGCTACCTGGGATGCTGAGGCGGGGAATTGCTTGACTGTGATACCCTGGGCAACGTGAGCCTGTGGTTCCATGGGCAAAAATAGTGAGACCTAGTCTCAAAAAAAAAAAAAAAGTTTTTTACATCATTAGAAACATCACAAAACACAGCCTTTATTGTGTTACCATATTTGGCTCCCATACAAATTTGTAATTGGTTAAAGTTGCATCTAATTAACACTTTCTGTTTGATTACATACTTCTATTTCCAATTGGACAACAAGGTTTTTGTTTTTTTTTATTAATTATGCACAAGAAGGCTTTTAAGGATAAGGTGCACCTATGATTTGTCTTTCAACATTCCAGAGTCTAGCGGATTAATTTTACATAATAAATTCTCTTATTACACAAGTGAGTTATTATTAAAAATCACTACTGTAGGGTTATATTCCTTTTAAAATGTCTGCAAAACTAACAAATTTTTATTATACAGAAAATTACTTTTCTGAAAATAATCACCAGACATACTTCATAATTCTCAAAAAGTAAAGAATCCTTTAAACTTACTAAAGACCGTATTATAACAAATCTTCCATGAGAGTTGAGTCAGGGAGAAGTGCAGGATAGAGAGCAATGGGGACAAGAATGCACATCTCTTCAAAGAGAATTCAACAGTAACAACAGTCAACAATTACGCCTAAGTGGAATATAGGATTTTAACAAAGGTGCGATATTAGCATTTTCATTCCTATGACTTCTGAGACAGTGACTGAGACTTGATTTAATATTTAGTTCTAGTATATTTTAACTCTATAACATTTTAATTCATCGCACATCCTATTGTGTGCGATGTCAATTTAACTTCAATTTTAAGAATCTTAGAAGCCCCATAGAGGGATTTCAGGTCAGAAAAGCAAATTGCAGCTCATCTCTTCAGAATCACTACAGTAGCCCAAAGGCAGGCATTCCACACACCAAGCCACAATCTACTGGCAGCTAAATGACCACAAAGCACTTGACAACTGACCAGTAACTGCGTTGAGTGAGTTCCAATTACTAGTAAACTTAATTCTGATGGTAAAAAAATTTTAACTGGTATTAGTTTGTTACGGTTGCCATCACAAAATACCAGACCGGGAAACTTAAACTCAGTGTGAAAAGTATTTTCTCACAGTTCTGGAGGTAAGACATATTAAATTAAGGTATAGTTGGTTTGAGACTTCCTCCATGGCTTACCAACAGTTGCCTCTTTGCTGTGTTCCCTGCAGCGTCTTTCCTCAGTGCACATGTGTTCTTGGAATCTCTTTAATGTTCAAATTTTCTCCTCATTTAAGATCAACCAGTAGACTGCGTGAGATCTCACCCAAGGGGCACATTCTAACTTAATCATTCTTTAACAGCTCAGTCACCCAATGCAGTCACATCTGAGGGACCGGGAAGTTTAAGGTTTCAACATATGAATTTGGAGAGAGAGGAAGAGGATAATTCAGCCCATAAGTAGGCCCACTTATTCCGTCCTAGAAGGTAATTTACACTTTCTTCATCTTAGAGTCCAAACAATTTCTCTCAGCTCTCCTTCCCCAAAGTAATGTGCATCTCACTTTAGGGATTACATTCCATGTAGGCCTCCATGCATCATGGGGGAACCTTTTGGTGACTTAACAAATGAAGACATTTGTGATGTCTCCTGGTGCAACATGGTTTGCTACTTGAGGGTCACCAAAAAAGTTGTTCAGAAACAAGTTCAGTAGATTACCACTGTAACCAAAGTGATTTACAGTATTTTTTCCCTACAGCATACCAGTTAACTTAGAATTATACTAGAGCATATCTGCGGAATTCCTTTGGTCTTTCCCGTAACAGTAAGGAAAGTGTTGGGGAGAGGTTCAAGAGCTCTTTAATGTTTTTAAGGGGCAATAATGCAGTATGAGAGGCAAAAGGGTGCCCCCTCCCTTTTAAGTACTTTGTATATGACATGTTAAAACATTTTAAAGAAGCAAAACTATTGGTATTCATGTAGATTTTCTTAGTCTTCTGCTGCAATCTACTATAATGGAGTTTTATGCTAAAATGCATCCTATTACGACACCCACGGCCATACAGCAAACACACTGCATTTCATTTTATCAAACTGATAACAGTTTTAAAAAGCAAGTGAATTAGAATCTCCTCCTGCGAGAGCCTGCAATAACCAGAACACTGCATATACTGCTCTCAAGGCAGTCATGTTTTAATCTTCAAAGGATCACTAATAATATCCATTGTGTCTCACAGCATACAGCAATTTACACTTTATTTTAACTAGTGTTAGGGCAAGCACTAGGAGGCATGAATAGAGACTATTTATCTGTCACAGCATTAATCTGTATCTAGAACCACGGTATGACTCCTATGTCCTAATACCCAACAACTGGGCTTAGGCAAACCTCTTCTGGTATATCTGATTTGACTATCTAATCCATTGACATCAAAATAGAATTTCTCCCACCCCAAGTAGTCTTCTAAATGTGAGGAGACATGGTATCAACTACTTCACACTAATTTTTGAAAGATCTTAAGATGAAGAGGTTTTATCAAAAGTAACCTACTTAAGAGTGAACAATGGCCAAAGAATGACAATCAAAATGCTGCAGACTACATACTTAGAAAACTCTCCTAACACAGATGACATTTAACAACTTTGACTTTAATTGGCCAAATTAAGTGACTCCATTCACAACACGTAAGGAAAAAAACGAATCGTAGGCAATAAAACCGTATTTCATAAACAGGCAGTTCAGCTCATATATGTGCTAAAAGCGCTCCCTTTCTCCATAGTGGTTGTCAAGAAGCATAGAAGAATCCACATTTTCGCAGCTAAGGTCTTAATTGGTTAGTGGCAAGCAGATTCCTCTGAACTTGCTTATGGGGCCACAAATTTTCACATTTATCAGTGGTTTAAGTTGTGCGTTCTGAAATTCAAACGTCCTGTATGCTTTTGTGTTTTCTCCATTTCCCTTCTCTATTTTGTTTAAGCTGTTGCCTTTTTGGTGTCTCCACACTTCCATTTTCTCTGCTTATGCTCCGCTAAGTCCACGAAACCGCAGAAACGAGGGTGCAAAAGATCACATCTAAGTAATTCTTTTTCATATCTAAGTGCGTTCTAATTGGATGAGGGGAAGAAGACCCGGGAACAGTCTCAGATTTTTCAAAGTGTGTGTGGAAAAGCGGCTTTTCGTCCTTCATTTTCGATCTAACTCACTGCGCTGCCGTACGCAAACGCAGATACTGGCCAAGAACTAGATTTCCAAAATGGCTTTGCTCCTTTCGAGATGGCATCGGTCTATAAACTGCAATTTATTTCCACCGCAACCAACACTTCTGTCTAGCCCAGACACCACCCAACAGACATCTGAACCAGATCTCGTGCAGACAAACGAATCCCATCTGCAATATTCAGAGCCCACATAGCCGTTAAACAAATGTAAAAGCAGCTTTTAAAAATGGGGGGTAAAGAAACCCTCCACATTAAGCTCGAGGGCGGTACCACGCCGGGACCAAACCCTCCCGCGGCCGAACAGCCGCAGGCACCGGCACCGGCACCCCCGCCAACGCGGCCACGCCTGCCGCCGGATGGAGTGGCCACGCCCCCCCCGGCCGCGCCCCGCCCCGCCGCGGCCACGCCCGACGTGAGGCGCGGGAGCCGCCGGGCCGGGGGCGGGGCCTGCTCTGCCCCTCCCCCGCCGCCGCCGCCGCCACAGTCGCCGCCGCCGCCGGCGGCCTCCGCGCGGGCCTCCCAGCCCGTATTCCACTCACTTTGTTCTCCGCCTTTGTCCTAATCCACACCAGCAGGTGGAGCCGCAGTTAAAGTTTCCGAGTCCATTCCGGGAGCGGGAGCCCATCTTGCTCGCCGCCAAGGCCCTCGCAGGAGGAGGAGGGCCAGAGCCCGGGTGCAGCCAATCGCGGGAAGCGCTGCTAGTTATCAGAGCAGAATGGGCTGTAGTTTAGTGAAATAGGAAAGCTGCAAAACACTGTGGAGTGTTCCCGTGTAAATAAAAAGAGGAAAAAAAAGTTTCTCAAGTCGCCGCTGCACGACGTCGGGCCGGCGCCGGGGCGGGGGTCTCTGCGCTTTCCCGAGCGGCCGCGCGCCGGACTTTATTGTGCCGCAACGAGCCCCCGGCCCCATTGTTTGTGTTTTTTCAAAATATGGCAAAGGTTCAGGTGAACAATGTAGTGGTGCTGGACAACCCTTCTCCTTTCTACAACCCGTTCCAGTTCGAGATCACCTTCGAGTGCATCGAGGACCTGTCTGAAGGTGAGTGGCGGCCCCGCCGCCGGGCTGTCAGTTGCGGGCGGACGTTGAAAGTTTCCCGGGCCCGGCCTCGCGGGCGGCCGCCGCTCGGCGCCGAGCGGGCTGCGGGCTGCGGGCCGGCGCGGCGCGGCGCGGCGCGGCGGAGGGAAACTTGAAGTTGGCGGACGCCGGCCCGGGGCGCGCGCGGCGCCTGGCCGCAGCCGGGGCGCCCGCCCGCCCGCCCGCCGCGGCTCAACTTGCGAGGAACTTGTTCGGGCGGAGGTAGCCATGTTGTCAGCTTTGTCTGGCGGGCGGGCGGGCGGCGCGGGCACCCGCGCTCCGGCCCGAGGCGCCGGCCGGGCTGCGCTCCGGGCCGGCCCCGCGCCGCCAACGGCCTCCGCGGCCCCCGCGGCCCCGGCGAGGCGGCCGGCCGGGCAGAGGAAGGTGTGTGGTCGCGCCGGCGAGTTAGCCGCGGAGCCATCTTACCGAGAGTCGAGAAATGGGCCGCCGACCCCGGCGTCACGACGCCTCCTCTCCGCGCCGCGGGTGACGAGCACGGCGCCCCGCCAGCCCACCTTCCCGGCCGGCGCGCGGCGGCCCCGCTTCGGAGCTCACGCCGGAGTTGCCGTCCTCTCTCTGGTGGCCATGCCCGGCCGCTCGGGGAGGAGAGCGAGGCTGTCCTCGCGCTGATTTCTGGCTCCCTCGACCAACCAGCGGGGGAGGCGGGCGCAGGCTCGGCCCCTCCGCGCCGCGGGCCGGCGCCGGCGCTCCCCGGGGGCCGAGGTGCCGCGGGCCGGCGCCGGGGATGCTCCGGGCGCCGCGGGACGCTGGCGCACAGCGCGCCGGACCAGCGTGGACTCGTGTTCCGTCAGGGCTGAACGCTCGCTGGGGAGGGAAGATGCGGCTAGGCTAGAAAGTTAGATTAGCACAGACGTACAACACTTAAATAATTTCCAGGACTTAGTCAATGGCTTCTGCGGCGTCTGAATGACTTTCTTAAAGAACGTGTGAAATCTAAAAACAGCCCCACACCCCATCCAAACACCCCGAACATAAAATACGAGCGTGGGCTAGGAAATAAAAGGTAAGGTCCTGATGGCAATGCAAAATTTTGTACTGTTTTCTTCTAAGCAAGTCTTAAGGCCTTCAAGAGTATTTTTAACGTCTGCAGTAATATTTGGAAAACTAGAATTTGCCAAGGTTTTATCCTAGCTTTTCTTAGATTCAAATAACCCAATACCTCATTTTCAGAATTCGAAAGGGGGAAAAAGCTTACTTCACCATTGGTAGGGTTACAATTAAATAGGAAACACATTTTTGAATTTACAAATACATTTAACAGGTTGCATTAAAATTACTGTGCTTTTCATGACCTATAAAGCAGCTTCACTTTAAAAATTCTTTTTTTAATTATATAGAATGTTTTCTGTGCAATGTTTACTTCTTAAATTACAACAGCATTTTGTACATTGTAGTGAACTCTTAAAAAGTTGTACGACCATATAAAATAATCCCGGACTCAGTGCCTCCCATTTTCACTCCTGCAAGTAACCATAATTAACTTTAATCTGTGCTCTTCCATAGTTTTACTGTGTATATAAAGAATATATGTGTGTATTTTACACGTGGTGCACATTTTGAAAAATGATTCATTCATTAAAATAATTTATAAATAGGCCATTGGTAATAAAACTTAACGGTAATTATTTTCCTACAGTACTAAGTATTTCAGCTAGCAGCCCCATTTTTCATGCCCAACTGCCTCATTTTTATTACTGATCTCATAAAAATAGGCAAATTGTAAGCAAAACCATCGATCAGTGCATTCCAACTTACACTAGTGTTTTATCATTCCTCAAATGATAAGATATATTTGAAATGATGCCTTCCATTTTAGGAGCCAATTCTGAACAGGGACCATAGATGATTCGGGATCTTATTACAGGACTTTGTAATATGGGGTGGTAGAAACCCGCCATTTACAACAACTATCTTCCATTTTTTAAGTAGGCTCTGTTCAGAATCCAGCTGAATTACATTAGTTTTTACAATACTAATGTCAAGAAGAAACCTACTTCCACTGTGCACTTCACTTCCCAGGGTATCTGTACTGGGTATTAGTATTTTTAAAAAGAATTTAAGCTGAGTCATACAGAGCTGCAAGGAATCTTTCAAAAAGGTGCTATGCCTGCGCACTCCACCTAGAGGCTGTGTAGATTAAGGAAATTGAGTTTACCTAGCAAAAGCTTCTTACAGGTTCCATCATTTTATATTGCAGTTCTTAAAAAAAAAAAAAAAAGCCTTGAAATTAAACTATTCTGAAGAGAAACTTTCACTTCACATTTTTAAGTCTCAATCCAAAGGTTGATGGCCATTTTTCATACTTTAACTTGTCAATAGCTTCTAATATAAGGGTCAATGAGCAAGAGAGCAATCCAGATTTAAATGGAAACTTTTCTAGTCAATCCGGGATAAAAGGGACACTGGATTTGTTTGAGCTGCTGGTCAAACTGGTACAAATTTTAACTGACCTTTCTGCTATCTTTGTTATATCGTGTGTGGATTGCTAATTCTCTGCTTCTCTGTTGGACGGAGCCATTTAAAAACAAAACAAAACAAAACTTGATCAGTACTGATTTTAGCTACAGTCCATTGAGTATTTACAGTGTACCAGAATTGATCATGATGCTTTACACCTTTAAACTTAAGGCTTGTTCTAATCCCCAAAGATTATATATTTTCCACTAGACCATTGTTCTTCCCAGTTTTAACATTTCAACTAGTGGACTCTACCACAGATAGAGATGACAGCCTACTGTGATTATCATGATTAAATGCAAAAATCAGTTAACTTTTTAAATTAGCTCCTCAGGCTGCTAACCTTTGTAAACCATATTCCCCTTATTCTTTCCTCCTAAACAGAACACAGGAGAGAAAACTAAAACTGAAAAATACTAATAAAATAAATGATGCTGATTTATAAGTATTACATATTTTAAACTCACCAGCTATGGCAAGCCATTTTTAAGCATAAAAAAATATGATACAGGTGATCTTAGATATAGCCTGTGTACTCATTAAGGCTAAATTATCTCTCCATAGCCTCTGCCTTCACCCATTTCCCATATAATTACATTCCTTTATTCCATTTGCAAGATAGGGAAGAATTTGTCTTCCTACTTAAGTTTTTGGGAAAGAACCCAAACTTAGTGTTGGCAGAGACATGATTTGGTTTCTGATTCTCTTATTTACTAGCTGTGAAATTGGTTAGTCTCTCAGAACTTCAATTTTATTTGCATAAAATATATAATTAAATCCACATAATAAAACCTGTTAAGGTTTAGACATTAGGTCTGAAGTGGCGATACACAGTACATAGTAGGTATTTTATAAAAACAGGTTTGTAAATCGTGACTGTTCTTACGCACCACTACCAATACCACATTTAATTTATACCAAGTAGGAGGCTAAGAGTACCATATGTAGTGGTTTAAATACATATGAAATGAAGAAATACTATAAAAACCTACATGTGATAATTCTCAGTATTATTCACACCTGGATAGTTTTCACAGTCCTCCTTAAAACCACTTCTTTGAACTTAACTTCTGAGTTACCTACCTAGTTGGCTACTAGTTTTATAACCTATTTTATTGACTCTTCATCTCCCAGTCTTAAGTGATCTTGGACGGCCTGAGGATTACTCTAAGAATTCCTTAGGCTTTACATGTTGACAGTTTCCAAGTTTTTACCAATTCATTATCTCCAGTTAGTTATCTAATAAATATCAATGTAAAACCAACTCTTGGCTGTTTCTGTCCCCTACTCCCTAAGAGTGACTCTTGCTGCCTCCATCTTTGAGACTTATTCAGCTTCTTTACCCCCATGGCTACATGTGGTCTAGGCCACCATATATTTGTCTCGTTGTTGAAATCTCTTGTTTCTTCCCTTAACTCTATTCTGAACACAGCAGCCAAAATGATCCTTTTAAAATGAAAGTCAAATCATGTAATCCCTCTGCGCAGACTCCTGATGGCTTCCCATGCCACTCAATGTTAAACCCAAGTCCTTAATGATCTTCAAAACCCTGCTTTATTCTGGCCATGCCCCTCATCTTCCATCTCATTGTCATTTTGTCTTTGCCAGTTCTGTACCAGCCTGGCCACCTTTCTTTTTCTTGAGGGTGCTAAGCCTGTTCCCTCTTCTGAGTCCACTTAATCTTCATCAACAAATAGATGATACTGTAAGATGACAGATGTAGGATGTTGCATCTGAAAATGTGCTAGAAATTGGAATTTCAACTGTTACTAAAACAAAGCCATGGCATATTAGGTCTTCAGAAAATGATTATTAACTCAATAAGAGGAAATACAAACCTAAAAGATCTTTACAATAAACTACACTGGATCTATACTATTTGTTACTTATTTAGGGAAAACATACAGTTACCGAAACTATGGCAACATTGGTAGCATGATATTGCAAATTTAGTTCCCTGTAAGAATGCTTAGTTTTAGTATAGTGCCTCTAAGAGGCAGGCTGCACAGTGCTGCATACCCTAAGAGGAGGGGTGCTCAGATAATTTGTATTTATAGATACAGACCCCTACTAAAGAGGTTTCTTCAAAAGAACAATCATTTTTACTCATCTTGCAGAGTACACTGTACACAAAATTTGAATTATACCAAAGACTGGATTACATAGAATGTCTTAGATTTCACATTTAGTGTGTCTTGTTCCTCTCATGCCTATTCCACTGTATATGTATCAGTGATAAAAGGATTCTTGATTTCCTCTTCCCAGTTTAAAGACTGAGTGAATGCCAGAGGATAAACCTGTACTGTGGTCCTTTAACATTTGATGAGTTAAAACCTCTTCTGAGCCCAGAGGGACGTCTGCTGAACCATTTGGATGATTTAGATCTGTCCGACATAGTATGGGGCATCCCTCCAAAGTGTCCAAATGATTATGTTGTCCAAAGATAACACATAAAAAAATTGGAGGGGTCAGGGGTGATGGAAGACTCCATGCTAAATGAATTTGGAAAATTCTAGTCTTCCTTATGGAGGGCTGTCTCAGAACGCTTACTTTGCCAGTGTGTTCTATGAATCCTCAAGACAAGGTTGTACCATCTCCCAATAGTTTGGCTGTTTTGTTTGTGAGGAGCACTGCCCAGGGACCACTATTTTACAGAAGAATTGGTATGAAATGGAATTTTACAAGGAATATTTCAGCACATTTCTGAATCTTCTGCTATGAGAAGTTGGTTTTAGCAACCAATAAGTTTAAGTGGACATTAAAAGGGTATTTGATGTCACCTTATAAAGAAACACTGAATTTAAATAATGTTTTGGTTTTTAACTCTAGACTTGGAATGGAAAATTATCTATGTGGGCTCTGCAGAAAGTGAAGAATACGATCAAGTTTTAGACTCTGTTTTAGTGGGGCCTGTTCCTGCTGGAAGGCATATGTTTGTATTTCAGGTAAGATTTCTCTTAGTAAATATTTATGCCAAATACATTCCTAAATATTTCATGGTCCTTACCTCTCTTGGATTAAATCATTCTACTTTTGCTGTATTTACTTTTTAATCTGCTCCTATGAGTTTTAGGGAGTCTGTCATGAAGGAATGCCACTTCTTGATTTTATGTACCGAGAGATGTTAATGTGATGCAATTCACCATTTGCATATCATACAGTAGACGTTATATGATGTCATAGCACATATGCTGCTTAATTTTGGGCTCTTTCTGTGAATTGTCCCTAGAGAGAATTTCAGGGACTATCCAGTAACTAACCAGCAGCTCAAAACACAGATTTAATACACATACTAAACTGGTATAATTAGTAATAGCACCTTCATTTATGGTTTTAGCTGTGAACAGTGTTAGGACAAAATCCTTTATTTCCACATAATCAGTCATGAGCCTCGGTTAATAGGTATGTTGGTAGATAGAAATCTTTTAGATGCTGGGTCATTGAAATTGCAGTCCAGTATCTGTTTACTAATCTGTGGAGAATCATGGTCACAAACCACCAGCCCCTATATTATTTGTGAGAGGAAATTCTAATATAAATTATGTCTTCTGATACCAGTGACAGTATTTGGGTTTGTACCAAGGCTTTATTGTCTTCTGTATTTAGAGGTGATATTTCTTTATCCCATGATAAAATGTTGTATAAAACTATTCAGTCACCTCTCAACTGTCTGTGCTTATTGCAGGGACATCAATAATCTAAAGAGTAACAAGCCTAGATTATTAATTTTGTTACAAGTATTTCTGTCTAGTAGAATCCCATCTGTTAAGTACAAGCCACTGAAAACACTTGAGCCAGATAAAAATCTAGCTCTTCCTATCCCTGACTTCCATGTTTTCTTACGTTACAGATGGACCCAATTTAAGTGGATAATGTTAAATCAAATAATCCCACCAGATGTAGGCTAGGAATCCCTCAAATATATGGTATCTCTAGAGCACCTACTTTCCTGTCCCCTAAATAGAGAATTCAGAACTGTGGTCTCTTAGCCTTAGTGCTTTTTATTGAAAAAGCAAAAAATTTTCATATTTAACAGATATTAAATTCAAATAAATTAAAAACTCAAAATATATCCATTAGAAGTACAGTTACCAGAGTTCATAACCTTCGTGTAAAATGCGGATGCAGGAGAATGAATGTAACAGTCATAGTCACAGTCCTGGTTGACAGCCCTTGCTGCATTGCTTTTTAGCATCATGTAACTTTAAGCCCCTAATCTGTTTCTCCAGTTATCTATAAAATGTGAATTTTATATATATGTAAATTCCACTTTAAAAAGAACATTGTGAGGATTAAATGATGACTACAATCACTGACAAAGAGAGCCCTGTTTCTATTATTAGAATTAAATTTTTATTCCTCAGCTTCTCAAAATTGTTAAAGTGTTTGTTTGACCCACAAACCTACATAGCTAGTACTTCACTAATAATTCATGATGTAGTATGGGACCTGGTTTGACAAATAGTGATAGACCATTTTTACTACTATAAAAACTTGTAAATGCCTTGTTATTGAAATAAACCCTTACAAATCTTTTCTGTATTGTTAAAAAGATTCCTAAGCATTTGACTTAGCGTGTCATAGGAAAAAAACTGTTCAAAAATCCCTCTAGTGATTTTCCAGTGGTTTTACCTTGCTCTCAGTGCTCATGTTGCCAGAAAACACAGAGGAAGTCAAATATGATTTAGATCATGTATTTGGCTTATGTAGTTTAAAAAATTCACCATTATCAGCAGAAAGGTACCAACATTCAGTTTTTGCACAGTGCTTTAAACACTTAATTATTCTCCTGGCCAGTCATGGTTTTGCCTCTAAATATGCCTTCCTAGCTGGGTGGCACGCGCCTATAATCCAAGTGCTGGGAGGCAAGAAAACAGGGATCACTTGAGTACCTAATCAGTCGAGGCACAGCCATGCAAACTTGGAAATCATACTAGGAGACTACTCAAGGCAACATAGTGAGATCTGTTTCTCGAAAAAGCAACCGTGTATGGTAGCAGGCACCTGTAATCCAAGCTACCTGGGAAGCTAAAGCTGGGGATCACTTGAGTCCATGGGATCTGGACTACCCCAGGCAACATATTGAGACCTAGTCTCAATACATACATACATACACACACATACACACATACATACATAAATAAATATGCCTTCCTCCTTTGTGTTAAAGGCTAACAGAAAGATGTACAGATATCTTCATAGTATTGCTCTTTGGAGTTAAGATCTCTGCTTATCACTTCTGTATCCTACATGATCTACAAGGCCTGTAGGTTTCTTTATTTGAATTTGCTCAAGTTAAATCCTTGTCAAATTTTAAGTATTCCTAGAACTATAAGTATTTCTAAAACTAACTTGTTTGAAGGGATAGGAGGCAATATGCAAAGCTCCTTTTGTAATACTAAACTACATCTATTTCCTATCTCTAATCACTTCCAGGTTCATGAGAATCTCTCTGGGGGTGAGCTGGGGTGTGTGCACACAAGATTTCTCAGAAAAACAGCATATCCTCCTCCAGGGCAGGAACCCCAGTTATAAATGAATTCGAAAATACTAAGTATATATACTATGTCTAGAGCTGTGCTAACATGAGTTTATAAAGAACTGGATGGGATTGCTACCAGGGTAAAGTTTCGAATCAGACAGGAGATTGAAGGGGACCATTTAAATTTTTTCACATACATTAGGGGATTTGTTTTAAGCAGTAAAGTGTGCATAAAGGTATTAGTTCTACCCTTGAATTAAAAAGAGCTTCACTAAGGATATATTTGATATACAATTCAAAAGATGAATTTTTTCAGGATTACGGAAGGATCTTATAGGCAAAGGGGAGAATATATACAAAGTAAAGAAGCATAAAAGATTAACACTGCATTTTCAGAAATCTGTGAAATTCCAGAACTAGGGTAAGAGATGTGGAGTTAAGAGAGTGTGGATGGAGATGTTGGTAAGAGACAAATTGTGGAGAGTCTTATAAGCAAAGAACTGAGATTTTTTATCACTTAGAAATGAAGTAATCATTTGAGATTTTAAAACTTAGTAAAGGAATAAGAATATTTATGCAGCTAATGAAGGCAAGCAGTGGAAATAGGCTATATCTGGGGGAGATGAGTTAGAAAGTAGTAACAGTATTGAGAAGTAAGATGACATGAATTCAACCTTCAGAGACTAAAATGCTGACACAGTTAGATGTAGAATTTAGAGACTGGGGGTGATTGATGATTTTAGCCAGGTAGGAATTTTTGTGTGATTTTGTATGAATACAATAAACATCACTCTGACGATAATGACCTAATTGAGAATACTAGTTGGGGTCATTCCAAGCTCGCATTAGGCAGAGATAACCCAAGTTCAGGATATTCCCTAGTTTCCTGGCAACAGTAATAAGCTAATCTGCTAGTAGTACTTCATCTACTTATTACTCCGAATAGCTGCCTCACTGGAGCTCAGATGGCTTAACTGTAGTGTTCATCCCCTTAGTTTGTGAGTCCTTCCAACCAGCCTCTTATTGCCCCATACACCGAGTCTTCACTCATCCTCTTAACTTTCTCTAATTCATTTGTTTTCGCCTTCTCCATTCAGCTTAAAATGGCTTAATTCAGAATGTCATTAATTACACCTGCCTAAAACAGTCTTTACCTTCACTGAATTTGTATAGTTGTGAGGTTGAAGAAACACTTATTTTTGTGCGTAGCAAATTCATTATTCCTAAAAATTCATTATTTTTGAAAATCTGCTGTATTAGATATGTCCATTTCATTTGCAGTTTTATTAATTTACTATTAGAATATCTGTGTGAGGTTTGTGAATGAGTGTGAGAATATATCCTGGATAGATGAGAGGAACTGGTATAAATATTTTCTGTCACTATGCTATGTGAAGATACTGAATGTTTACTAAACATTTAGGTATGAAAATCATGACTGGAATAGCAAGACTTGATTTAATTGAATGTTTCATAATTCCTTATGAGCCATCATATACTGTGGCTAGATTTATTTTCCTCTATAAGTAGTGATGCTTTTGAGTACCCAGGTACTTAGCTATACTGTGGATAAACGAACTATATTTTGTGGCTGTAAGTCAATCTCACATATGAACTGTTTTGTCTTTCTAGTATGATTTCCAAGTTTGCATGGCTGTGCCTCGACTGATTAGGTTCTCAAGGAACCAAAACAACAGTTTTGCTTGCAGTTAATAGCCTTTTGTGTTTTCTTTTTAAATTATTCTAGGCTGATGCACCTAATCCAGGACTCATTCCAGATGCAGATGCAGTAGGTGTAACAGTTGTGCTAATTACATGCACCTATCGAGGTCAAGAATTTATTAGAGTCGGCTATTATGTAAATAATGAATATACTGAGACAGAATTAAGGGAAAATCCACCAGTAAAACCAGACTTTTCTAAGGTATGTTTAAACTATTCCTTTTTTATTATTTTTAATAAAAAGCAATAAGCAATTGCCATTTCCTACCACACTATGAATATGGCTCTGTGACAAAGAAATTCAAGTCCATTATGCCAACTTGGCTAAGTAATCATTGTTCACTACCAGGGATGACTGCAAGTGCTACCTCTAGATAACCTATTAATAATTGACGTTGCTCAGGCACCTTTAGAGTGTGGTTTAGAAAAATAAAAGTGCCTCTTATAATAAAAGACCTTTGTTTACGGCTTTTTGTATGGCATTTCTTGTCACAGTTCTATTTCCAAATGTTGGGACATTCAAATTTATGTTTGTTGTACTGATTATTCAATAGTGCTTTTTTTATAATTCCCCGTATCATGGGTAGTAAGTTTTGTGTATGCTTTAAAATGAACATTAAATATGTCAAACACCAGCATGCCTTGCTTGATGTGCACTACCTACAGGTCTTTAATTTTATTTCTAGAATCAGAAAACAGCTTATATTCTGAGAAGATGAAATTCTGAGTGTGAAGCTGAAATCTGTGATTTACTTCAGTATTCGCAAAAAAACTTAGTACTTAGCACTGAGAATGGTAACAGTTTAGTAACTGGTGATTTTCCTGAGATTAAGCATGACACTTCGTCGGATCATGAAAGAAAAATTACATGAGAGCAGAATGGAATGTTCTCCTTTCTGACAATGCTAGAATGTTTTCATTCTGGTGTTGGGATTTTTCCACTGATCCAATTTATGGTTATCTATCTAGTACCTTCTATAGAAAACAAGAAGAAACTAGAACACTATTAAGAATGAGTCATAATGACTAAAATATAGGAAACCATTAATGAGAAGTTCTATTTGGGGAAAACTTTCTTTTTCTTAAAAATATTACTGAAGAGATATAGTAATTAAAGAGCATATTACAGCTGGGCATGGTAGCTCATGCCTGTAAGCAGCAGACTAGAAAGCTGGGGCCAGGGATCGTGGTTCGAGTCCCACAGGGCCATGTAATGAGACCTAGTCCCCAAAAAATAGCTGGGTGTGGTGGAGCATGCCTGAAATCCCAGCTACCTGGGAAGCTGAGGCTGGGGATTGCTTGAGTCTGTAGTACCCTGGGCAACATGAGCCTGTGGTTCCACAGGCAAAAATAGCGAGACCTAGTTTCCAAAAAAGAAATAAATAAAAAATAAAAAATAAATAAATAAATTAATAAATAAATAATAAATAAATAATAAAAAATAATTTGTGAAAGCATTTTCTGAAGCACTCATCTTCAAAGCTGATTTTTTTCCCCTCTTTTAGGAAATAGACATCTTGTTTCTATTACTTTCTTTGCTACAATCCCAGTACTCTTTTATTAGTTACATTTAAGGTACTTTATTTTATGTACTATTTCTACCTCTGTATATGAACTTAGCCCTTTAGGAACATTAATTAGAAGAACCATTCACTAAGCTCTTATTTGTATAGGGCAATCTAACTTTCTTAGTATTTACCATTTATATATTTCCTTCTAGCTTCAAAGGAACATTTTGGCATCTAATCCCAGAGTCACAAGATTCCACATTAATTGGGAAGATAACACAGAAAAACTGGAAGATGCAGAGAGCAGTAACCCAAATCTACAGTCACTTCTTTCAACAGATGCATTACCTTCAGCATCAAAGGGATGGTCCACATCAGAAAACTCACTAAATGTCATGTTAGAATCCCACATGGACTGCATGTGACCACCTGCCATTCCTTTAGTACAAATTAAGCTATAAAAACACAGAACTATTTCCCTGAAATTCCGTAAGTACATAGTGAAGACACAATGTGAAGAATTTGTTTTAAAAACATCCTGTAGAAAGTTTATAAGAAAACCAGTATTTGAGCAAATTGTGGAATATAAATACAACTATTTTTAAGTAATTTTTTTCTCTAATGTGTTATTTTATTTGTTTTGAAACTAATCTGATTAAAACATATATATAATTTTCTTCTCCTCTATATGTAATTAAAGCACTTACAAAGAAAAGTGTGAATTAGACCAGGATATAAAATTTTAGGCTCTTGGAAAATAATCTTTGGACCACTATTTTACTGACCTTCAAAAAGCCAAGTTCATTTAACTAAAATGTTTCTTCCTGTCATAACATATACTTTGGTTTCATTTAAGGGGTAAATTTCCATTCTTTTTTTGGCATAACCTTAAGGAAGAGATTTGAAGACAACTACATGCTACTAGGAACTTTAGGATATGATTTTCCGGTCACCTTGAAATTTATGGCTCCTATTACATTTTGGTTTCTAGTATGAAAACAAATGTGATTGCTTATAAGGTCCTCTGACTATGGTTTTTGTTAACAGATTTGAACACTCCATTAATTATATGTTGTTACTACCCAATGAATTTAAAATACTAAGAGCAAGTATATACCCCTAAGTTTAAGAATAGGAAATTATAATGATTTAGATCTACATGTTAGATTTATGAAAGTACTGTGAACATAATGCTTTAAAATTGTTTTGATAGATCATCTGTTACTGGCAGCATTTCTATAAAAAAAAATATTGGATTTGGGAAAGCATATTTAGCTTTATCATAATAGAAAATTTACTATTTTGGAAATTTATCTATTTTCACACATGTAGTCCTCCATATCTCCTGACACTCATGGAGAGTCAGAGTAGGCATATTTGGGATTGACATATTTAGGAAGCTTTTCCAAGAAAGTTTTTAAAAGGCAGTCTTGGAAAGGAATTCATTAATTAAATGGGTCAAAAGGTTCCTGTTCTTTGATGAGAGCTAGGTTCTTCCTCAAAATGTTTCTTATGTAAGTGTAGATTATTTCCATTACTCTTGCTGTTAAGCAAGACTTTAGCCATATGATGCAGAGTTATTACACAGTGCCTTCATATGAAAAACTTTTATACTGCACTTTTTAAAGCTTTTATTTTGAGGAAAGAAAAGGGGCATTTGTCTGAATATGGATTCTAAGTTGTATATATTTCCTGTCATTCTAAATAAGTGAATCTGTGAAACAAAGTCTTTCTAAATGTTAAACTTTGACATTTAAATTAATAAAATTATTAAAATACTGTCCACTAAGTAGCTTTTAGACTCTAAAAGTAAAACACGTCTCACTGTCAAAACTATATGAAGAAAATTTCATTTCTGTTTAATTGCAATTAGAAGAAAATGTTAAAATATTAAAATGAAAATAAATGCAATACTTTCCCAAAAAGAGCTCAGTGATTAATATAACAGGAACAAGATATATTTTTCTTAGAAATAAAGCAAATATAAGCCAGATTAATGGATAAGTAATCCACTGCTGAATTTTTATTTGGTTAACTATAGTGAGCAGTATATTGACATCAAAGGACTAGGTTTTTACATTAATTTCTAAATGAACAGCCAATTGTCATGAAAGTTTGGGATTTAAAAACCATTACTTAAAATTTTATCGTTCTGGAAGACTTTAAAATAAAAATGACTCAAAACAGAATTTAAACACTGGGAACTAAGAAACACATAGGTTTCAGCTTTCTCCATTTTGCCTCATTTACAGACATCTGAACTTATATCTAGAAAATTTTAAATCTCTCACCCACCCCCTTTTCATCATAGTAAATAGCTATGTTCTGAATACAAGCATGAACACATTGTTACAGAAGGGATAGGCAAGTAGGTTAGTGAGAATGAGTTAATCATTTGAGGTGAGAAATCATTCAGGAAATCTGGAGCATGTATGTATTTTTTCATTTATAACCTATAAGGCTAATTTTTCATGTGCTCTTACCATCTGATTTTAAGATTCAGGGTTTCTACATTTAAAAGTATGGCAGAGTTCTCAATCTTTGGTTAACAATTTTTTTAAAAGTATGACCTCATAATAGTATTTAACAGTTTTCATGAAAAGTGTACTTACAGGACACCTTTACAGAATGCAGTTTATTCTTGTATCTTTTATTGTACTTCATTTTTCAAATGCTGGTTTTGACTACTGAATTGTTTTTATGACTTTAATGAGTTGAAAATACACAGCTAGGGGAAAAAAGCCAGTCTGGTCCTTTTGGTAGATAACAAGTGACAATAATTTTTCTACAGTCCTAAAATTTATAGTCCCCAACCCTTTCTCTCCCACTTACATTTAAAAAAAAAAAAAGAGGGAATAAGTACATTTGCAGAGAGTTACGGATCACTCACTTTAAAATTATCCAAGTAGTCAAATAACTACAGCCCAAAGACTTTGTAATTTTTGGTACTCCATATTATTATTTAGGAGACATTACATGAATTACTTGGGAAACATCTTTATCATTTCATAGAGAAATGACAGTGGTCATAGGATTTTAAAATGCATGTGAAGTTTTATTATCTTCCTTCCAAATCATAAAACTCATACACTCCTCTCTTCACAAATTCCTTCTTGTCAGTGTTTAATATACTGTCCTACTGTCCATGACTATTTTAAACATTATGTAAGACCACTATTGGAGCATTTACTGCTTTGTGCTAAGTTTTAAAGTTTAAGCTTTTTGTAAGAAATATGAACATTAACTATGGATGTTAGGCTTCCCTAAAAAGTACAAGTAACATTTGTACAATGTGAAAACAAAGGCTCATTCTAATAGGAAATAAATTTTTTCCTAGTCACTATATCAAATTTTTGACATTATGTTAAAGGCTTTTAAACATATTGAAGAATCATTATAATGTATGATACAAAGCTCCATCCATATTGCAGTGGTGAAAGTAAGCTTTCTGCACACTAAGCCCCATTTTCTAAGAATTTTTCAGTAGGAGCTATTCCCCAAGAGATCCATGAGCATTCAAATGCTTTATGCTCTACACTGTCTAACTCTGTAAAGTGAGATTGTTCCCCTATGTTAACATTTTGTTTGTTAGGTCTTTACAAACTGCCAGATGATGCATAACTTTTTCTTAAATAAGAAATGTGAAGGTAGTCAGAAGAGTATAAGAATAGTGAATAAGATCATTCAAATCCAAGATGCTAAGAGATAGAGATAGTAGAAATTTTTAAAAAATAAGTTCAGATATAGCTTTTAAAAAATACTTTTAGAACTAAAAAAGTATACTCTTCAATTTTTGCCAGTAACAAAAATTAGCTTGAAATGCTAATTTTCAAGTACTGTAGTTACTTTTCCAGGGGAAAACAAAATGCTTGGTTACTGAAGTAATGTTACATTGCAGCTATCACATAAAATACCTGCACTAGTAGATCCAATTCCTGTGGTCAGCACAGATCTTGGTGTAATCTTTGCTGCGTATTTGAGGAACTGAGATTTCCCTGTGCCAGGATCTCCAACCAATAAAAGATGCGATTCACCTAGAGAAAAGTAAATATATTGGGGTTTTAAATTCCTATGAAAGGATTCATGAGTAAGTGTAATTAATTAAAGAAAATTCTATTTTATATAGTGTTTTTGATACATACTTTCATTTAACATCACTAAAGGAAGAATCTAAAATCTCTAGGAAAATTATCTGTTGTAAGTAACAGTTAACTGATTTCTGTACATGACATTTAAATTCTAAAGACAGATCATGGGCAGTTTCCAACGCTTTAACAGTTAAAAAATTTTGCCTTACGGTGGGCTTGGGCAAAAAAGATTTTTTTATTAATCTACTTTTTAATACAAAACTGCCATGACTAAATCTTTCCATACAAGCCATACAGGTGTTTTATTCTAGCACTTTTAAGTGTTCCAGAATTTTTAAGTGCTTTATAAATATCAAAGCATTTTATAGTTCAAAAAAAGTGAATACGTATTCATTTTATATAAACCTTTGTAGTTTAATGAAGTATCTTTTAAAGTGCTCTTCTCAACTATAACAAATGAATACTTGAATATCCTGTGATATATAGTCTCAAGTTTCTTCTGTATTATTTGCATATTTTCTAAATAAATTAATGGGACAATTCTGTTGAAGCTCAACATATGGTAGATGCATTGCAACCAGTACATGATCAAAACCTACTAAATGTAAACCTTATTGTATTTACTATTCTATGCTAGATTGTTTTGGAATTCCTATAAACAGTCTGATTTACAATAATATCCTTTCAATCTTCTGGCTTAGTGTTTAGTTATAATAGCCCTCATATTGCCTCACTGAGGGCCATAATGTAAACTGCTTTATGCCAGATTGAGGTCATTTTAAGAATAAGCCACATACACACACATACACGCCCTCTTTCCATTCACAAATACACATTTATAGTAATCTTTGTGTGAATGTGTGACCTACTCAGCACTGCATGGCAGATGGTACATTTCTACCTACCAGAAGAAAATAAATGAGCGGGCAGATGATTGGGTAGCCGTCAGAGAAAAACAGAGTCACAGATGGAGAGATGCTGCCTGGAGACATTAAAAAGCACTTTCTAGGCCGGGCACGGAGGCTCATGCCTGTAAGCTTCAGCCTATGAAGCAGCCAGGGCTAAGGATTGCGGTTCGAGTCCCGCCTGGGGCCCATAAGGAGACCTAGTTCCAAAAAAAATAGCGGGGCGTGGTGGTACGCACCTGTAATTCCAGCTACCAGGGAAGCTGAGGCTGGGGATGGCTTGAGTCCGTGGTACCCCAGGCAACAAGTGCCTGTAGTTCCACGGCAAAAATAGCAAGACCTAGTCTCAAAAAATAAAATTAAATAAATAAAAAGCACTTTCTAATCTTTTCTTCTTGAATAGATGGGGAATCCAATAAAATACATTGACAATAGTAGAAATGTGAAGATTTTATTTTGTTGCATATACTCATTGAAAAGCAGAATTTATTTTCATCTTTGCAATTCTAAAACACAGCTCCTTATACAATACTGGACCTAGTATAAGACAACTGTCAGCTTTGAAGAATAAAGCTCAACAAGCAATATTTGTTAAGAAAAATAGCTTTCCTGGTATTCCTCAAAAACTTCAAGTAGTTACTAACCTCTGACCCGTGTTCCTGTAGCATCTGTCCTTTGAATCCCACCAGCCAGCACCATAGCCACAGCTAGCTTTACTAGATACATCCCGAAAACTTGAGGGCACAAACTGGCCAATATTTCATTTCTTCCTAGGAAAAGCAGAAATACCAAGTTACCAATTATCAAAAAAATCTTAACTGAAACTTCTCTGTCCTAACTTCCTGTAAGTAATCCCCTCCCCTACTACTTAATAATCAAGAGGACCATTCCAAAAAACTGAAAGGAATGATTTCTTTGTTTTGGTCCTAAAAATTCTTTTCCTATTAATGTCCTGAGATGAAAAGTACTTTTTACTTAAGTGTGCTTAACTGCACATTTGTCTCAATAAATTCATCATAATTTGGAAGACACAGAAAAGAATCTCCTTTCTCATTAGGGTAATACCATCCTTAAATCACTTAAAAAATACCAGCTGCACTTTTTGTAAAGTAATTTCAGTAAAATTACTTTACTACTTAAAACAAGAAAGATTTCAATCTCAAAAAAAATGGGTGGGGTTAGCCTGGCACAGCAGCGCACACCTTTAATCCCAGCCTAGGAAGGGAGGCCAAGGCTAGGAATCACTTGAGTCAGAAGGTTTGAGACCTGCCCTGTGCAACACAGCGAGACCTAGTCTCAAAAAAATAGCTGGGCGTGGTGGAGTGCCTAAACCCCAGCTACCCGGGAGGCTGAGGCTGGGGATCACTTGAGTTCACAGGATCCCAGAATGATCCAGGATCTGTAGTACTCAAATCTGATCCCGGATTGGAACTACCCTGGGCAGTATAGGAGACCTAGTCTCAAAAACAAAAAACAATGGGTGGGACTACAGGAGTCAATAATCTTTAAATACAAAAAGAGTCTAGAGCTCATGGAGTTCTCCAGACACATGCAAGAAAGCAAATCAATCTTCTCTGCAAGTCAGTTTACTATTTGCTCTAGTTTTGGCAAATTCTGTTGTATCTAGAATAATTTACAGGATATTAAGACTATTATAAGCTATAATTCTAGCAACCAAATTAGATGTCTTCGATTCTTTTTTGATTAGGTGACTTAACTGAATATTACTGTTTTCAGAAATTTTAAAACACCAGTTTGAGAATTCCTATTCATATCCTATTCATGAGTAAAGTAGAAACTACATTCATTCACTGACCTTATCAACCAAAAGATGCTCTTAAAACTTATGACAGTCTAACAAGATCTGTTGAAACTGTTGTAATTCAAGCAATTCACTATTGTGAAGGTACTCTGTATGTCTACATTCATGTTATTGGAAACTAATGTCACATGCTGTTAACTAATTTGCATGTATCAGTGCTTTCATTCTGAGTGTACACTCATATCTCCATGCTGGCTCTTTTGAGGAAAACAATTCATATAAATACTTCTAAGCTGATGATTACAGTTCCAACAGCTTTCCTGCCAAACCATCAAGGGAAAGGAAAGGTCTTTTACTCCATAATTAATGGTGCTACGCACAAGGCTATTTATAATGAATCAAAACTGATTTCAGTGGCCACATTCTATGGTGATGGCACAAATGGTAAAGAAGAAAAATACCTTCTAATAAAAAAAAATGAACCAGAAAGGATTGATAAATTATTTTAAGTGCTAGAAAAGAAAGAAAAGGCAGTTATTAACTGCCTGAAGGAATCCCTCCCTTTTCTAAGGTTAAAAAGTCTACAGAAAAAGGAAGAAAGTCTGGAATCTGCAGAATAATATCTGGCTACAGGTAGGTAATTCTGATCAGCATCTAGAGATAACACATGTACATACAAAGAATTATCCTAACAAGCACATTTAGGAGTAGACAGACTGATCTGGGTGACATCTAATACGCCAAAAATCATTAAATTGTTAATAAGCCAAAAATCATTAAAGAGCCAGTTTTGTTGAATAAAGGTGGATCCAGTGAATAGTGTGCTAACAAGGAAACATTGCAGAGGTAAAGAGTACAGCCTTTGGTGTCAGGTGCCTGAATTCAAGTACCATTGTAATTTCTTCCTAGCTATGTAACCTTGGGAAAGTTTCTGAATTTCTCTGCTTCTGTTATCTGTAAACTGGATAGTAATGGTATTGTGTAGAATTGTTGTAGATCAAACGAACAAGACCTGGCCCCAGTAGGCGCTATTTAACTGCTAACTACTGTAGTGCCTGTATTACTTGTGCTTATTTCTGGTCTCAAGATTTCCCATACTGTTGTGAACACACAACATACACGATGAATAAAAGTTGGTACTAGAGGAAAAGCAAAGAGGAAGGACTATTCTAAATTTATAGTCTGGCATTACAAAAATGTGGTTCATTACATTGCATGTATAATACAAGCTTCCATGGCTGTGTCATGGAAAAAATGCGCTGGAATGAATACTGCTTTCTCCAGCTCTCTCAAAAGTTTCTGATTCTAAACCATGTTAATAATGTGGCTATTGCTTTGCAACACGTTTGTTGCATAACCCTCAGTTATCCAAGCGAACTACTTAGAGCTACGATAACTGAGTTACTCTAGAGTGGATTCAGATGGCTCCAGAGACCCAATTCATATGTCTAGGTTTAAGCAGCATCAAAGTACCCAGCTGAAAGGCTACTAAGATGAGTATAGATTACATTAAAGCCTCTGGTACATCCTTCTCGATATCCATAGGATCAGGTCTTAGTGAAGCAGGTCAAACTCTAAGAGCTGAGCAGTGCCTCGTTGAAGAGGCAAAACAAAGGCATCCTGTTGGACATAGCCCCCTTCCTTCACCCACCCTTACCCCAGTACACACACATACACTGTACAATTTGGAAATACAGTATACTGTATTGGGTATTTGGGAAACTAAGAAAGTAGAATCTAATCACACTAAAGAGAAATGTTGCCTGATCTTTTCCTGGTTCTTCTACTTATATTTTCCACAAGTTTATTATATTTACTTCTTTTATCTGGTAAATGAGTGGTACCGTTATAGACATCTACTTAAAATGAGATAAAGTATTTAATGGCCAATGCAAAGCACTTGTGATAATCTGGTTACTGCACTGCATGATATCCTTCCTTTACTTTTACTGGGGACAGCTGAGATTATAGATTTTTGTAAGATACTGATCCTCAAAAATTCTTTATGTGATATACTCATTTAAAAATATGATTCTTAAAGAATCTTAAAAATTCTTAAAAGGCCTGCTTAACAAGGTAATAGAGAACTTTGGTTCTATCTACAAAGATCAAAGAATAATCAGGAACAGCTGTAGATATGCTACACACAGTAAAAAATTCACATCACAAAATAATGCAAACTGCCTATATTTAGACAAATAAAAGTCTTATTTTATAAAATATTTCCCTAGTTCAATATGTGGCATAATAACCAGAATGTATTAGATTTGAGGTAAGGCATATTCAAAATTATCAAAATAAAGGCTTCAGTCTTTTTCTCAGAAGATGTCTCCACAGAAGAATGAGAACAGATTTGAAAACTTGATGTTTCAGACATTGGAAGTTTTAAGTACTCTACAGTAGCCATGTTGGCAGCCCTGCTATGGTGAGTCTAGAGCTGCTGACGGCATTGGAAGGTGAAGAAGGTCTTCCCCAGAGGGGCAGGAGGGCTGGAGAAGCTACAGCCTGGCCCCAGATGGCACAGAGTGATGCTGGCCAACTTAGCCTGGGAGAAGTAGGAGGGTGGTGGAGAAAAAAAATACTGTGGATCCAAAGACTTGATATTTTATGTAATGTATCTTAGTCTCATGGTCAAAATTTTTGCTGTTCTTACACAGCATCATCCTATCTCATTTTTTTTCTACTTACTTTGAACCTTGAAATCTCCAGCTAAGGTACTGTGATGATCTTTTTATTATCTAAGGTATATCAGAAAAGAAAACTTTAACAGGATTAGGTTTCAAGTAAGAAAAGTTTTGCATATTTAAGGAGCAGCCATTTTTAACTGGTAAAGAAGGCAGAAGACTCAAACTATTTTGACAGTTTAAGAGATAGTAAAATAATAGTTGAAAATGGAAAATCTTTCTGAAATTTAGCCTTGCTTTTCTAGGGAGATCTCTGGTAGTAATGATTATGCCCCCAAAAAAGGCATCAAAAGGGAGACTACTAGACATACCATTGCTACCACCCTTTGAACTTAGCCACTATATCTGCATCATGTAAGACTATCTCCAATCACAAATAATGTAACTAACTACTGAAAGAAATAACAGTAATAATTATCAGCTTTACACCCTTTAAGTCACAAACCTGCAAACGGATCACTCTTATAGTATTCCCAGAAATCTTCAAATTCCTTTCGAACCTCTTCATCCATGATGATCCCTGCAGACTGTTCATTATTTACTTGGACATAATTGGCTTTCAGGACTATCTCCACTTCACAGCGCACATTTTGCTGAAAGGGTTTCCAGCGTTGCATTACCACCCCATAAATAGTGAGGTCATCGCCTGAGGAAAAAGCACCAAGTGAGTCCAGCAGTAACAAAGAACCAGAAATGAAAAACCATTCTCCCACAAGGGTTTAGAAAAATGATGGGGTACAAAAAACTCCATCCACAAAGTCCTGATCCATTTACTTATTTTTGTTGGCATTTGTATTTGCATAGCTAGAAACAGTCTGCATTTTTTCTTAATTTTTTCAGGGATAGTCATATCAAATTACTATTCTTCACTAGGAAAATAGTTCACTGGATAATTTACTCATTGTTATTATTATATTCTTATTTAAACAAGAGGTGAATTGTAGTCAGAAGGTTCAACTGTAACTATCTGGTGTCAGGAAGTAAAATAATCTTGTGACAATTAATAGTAGTTACAATTTCTTACACATTCACTTTCACTTCCTACATTTGTTAATATTTTACTAATTACCTTTACTTTTTTTCAAAGAGCTAAGACATGAATGAATACCTGATCTACTTCAAAGCTCTGTTCCATAAACTGAAAGCACAAATTACTGTTCCTTTCCTGGTTAGATCCTTCTCACCTGATTTACCCAATCTAGTGGGCAGAATATTAAACAACAATTGATTTTTCTTAGCGACTTTGGATAAAGTTTATAGGTACAATGTCCAAACAATGACATCTATACTTACTGCATACAATTAAATACTTCAATAAGTATATATGAATACCATTCACTATTTTGGTACTGGGGAAAAGGGAATTAAATGAAAAAGAGAAAATCCCCAGTTTTCACAGCTTTCCTACTATCACTTTCAGCGTCCTCAAGGTGAGCAACGAAGTTTCCACCTTCACTTCCCTATGATCTTGGAAATGACGTCTCCTAATTTACACTTTAGGATTTCCTATAGAAGCTAACGAAAATTAATTCTTACCAGATTTGCAACTGTCTACTAAGTCATCTTCTAGAATAATTTTCATAGATCGTGGAATACTTCCAACAGACAGCCTCTGAACCTAGCAAGGAAAAGAAGACATTACTAAGTATGCCTAAATACACTCTTACGTATTTCTGAAGCTTAGCAGTTCTTGAAATTAGTTTTTATTTCTCAGGTATTACACCATTAAATTTTCATGGTAACTTATGGACTTTTTAGAGAATTGTGCCTACTAAAAACTTAAGAATTCACTAAAACAAAAATAAAAAAAACCACCAATGTGGAAAACACCTCCAAATATAATCTAGCTTGTAGACAGTCAAAATTAGTGTACTCCAACTATTACAACACAGTTAAATTACTTACCCAGAAAAGAGACAATTTTGGGCTGGGCATGGTGGCGCATGTCTATAGGCGGCAGCCTAGGAAACCGCGGCTGGGGCCAGGGACCGCGGTTTAAGTTCCGCCGGGGGCACATAGCGAGACCTAGTCCCGAAAAAATAGCTGGGCGTGGTGCCACGCGCCTGTAATCCCAGCTACCTGGGAAGCTGAGGCTGGGGATTGCTTGAGCCTGTGGTTCCACAAGCAAAAATCTAAGGCCTAGGAAAAAAATCACTTTCTCAGAAACAGAACTTTGGTTCTAGTTTTATTCCGTAAGAGCATGTGTGCAGGAAAAAAAAACTATCTCCCAGGCTCCCTTGCTATCTAGATGTGGTCAGCTATTCTCATAAGTAGACAGGAAACTTGAGAAACTGTTTAAATGGAATCTTGGATTAGCTGGCAGATGCTTTAGCCCATTCATTTTTTACTCTGTTCTCTGAGTAGGATATAAATGTGAAAGAACCTGTGACCACCATTGTCTTCCACAGACAACTGTAAGAATAGGAGCAAATGTTATAAAAGATATGAGTCTGAATTCTCAACAAGGAATCCATGTGCCCGTCTCAGACTATCTTCTACTAATTTTAAATGAAAGAATTAGCCTTTGCATTTAACCTGCAAGTAAAGGAAAATCAGGCCCAAACTCATGTTAAAAATTTATGTATATACCTAATTTGGCACAGCAAATAAAATTGGGCCAAAGCCCCACATCCTGCCTAATGTTTAACCAGTTACAAATTTAATTTTCTCCTCTTAGTTAATAACAGCTAGTTCAAACTTTAATTTTATTATTTTTATTCACTTTAATTTTAATATAATTCCACAACACTCCTGCAAATGCTCTAATAAGAGACGGCTACTTCTTAGTTTCAAAAAACTATTCTAATATTCATGAAACAGTTTAACTTTTGATTTTCTACAAAGTGATGATACAAGCTCTACTTAAATCCATTATGTGTTCCCTAGTTCTAGCAATTTGCCCATAATTGAAAAACATTCTTCAATTTGTTACCTTTCTCATTTTTTTGAACATTTACCTGTTCCTGAATTTTGATTTCCTGATAATCTCTACACTTGGTTGCAGATGAAGACAGGTCTGAGAGGCAAGTAAATTTTGAAGAATCACAGCTGTCTAAGCTGGGACATGAGGATGGCCGGCAGAAAGTATAATACTGCTCAAAGTCAGCTTTGACCACGAATACATGCTTGCATTTCTTGCACATGTAATCCCGTTCAAACTCCAGGACCTTCACTAGACTTGTTTGAATCACTGTTCCGGTGACAGATAAAAAGTGTCCCACATCCTTGGTTTTAGGGATGTTCTCTCTCACCAGCTCAGGACAGACAGGCAAGCCTTATTGGAGACAAAAAAAAAAAAACAGAATACATCAACCAGATTAATTTTAGGTAATATAGTCTCATATTTTCTGGAGTAAAAATTATAATTTCACCAAAAACATTTTATGTTTAAGAAGTAAATCAGAACAACTCAAGGAGACAGGAAAGTATTTCAAAGATTACCAGTGGACACTTTAAAAGTATATGTCCAGATGACACAATAACCAAGATTTTAAAAAGAATTGTCATAATAGAGTTATTGTCATAATTTTTTTTTTTTTTTTTTGAGACTAGGTCTTGCTATTTTTGCCTGTGGAACCGCAGGCTCTCGTTGCCCGGGGTACCACAGACTCAAGCAATCCCCAGCCTCAGCTTCCCAGGTAGCTGGGATTACAGGCGCGCACCACCACGCTGAGCTATTTTTTTTGGAACTAGGTCTCGCTATGGGCCCCAGGTGGGGCTCGAACCGCAATCCCTAGCCCTGGCCACTTCATAGGCTGAAGCTTACAAGCACGAGCCACCGTGCCCGGCCTAAGTTATTGTCATAATAGAGCAGGATCTACATATAGTATATAGTTACAACCACATTCATCAAAGAATACTGCTGTGTATCACACATAAAATTAATTGATGATTCTAAGTATGCCATAAAGCTGAGTGATAAAGAGATGGTAGAACATTGACAAAAAGGTTTCCATAAGGGGAGAAGGCTACAGTTTTCTCCTTAGGTTTGGGATGTCTTCAAGCTTTCAGGTTTACCCAAAGCATCACTTTAACCTTTAAAACCTTGTACTTTTCACCATTAATAAACAGGCAACTAAAAAGTTGCACATTGTCTAAGGAAATTCTTATGTGGAAATGCCCTTTGTCAGGTCTGGCATTTACACACTGGAGAGATGATGGGTATGATTTAAAGACTGCTTCCTAACAAGTTTATCTAGATACAAAGGTTCATGTCCCATGATCCACTGTCTTTCTCAAAACCTGGTAAGCATGCACACTGAAGACAGATCTACAGGATTCGTCAAACTTATGAAAAATAACCACAATAGGTATGGTCATACTTTAAGTTTATATTGTCAACATATTTTCTCCCTGTAGACAATACACTCTAGAAGACTAATGGAAAGAACAATAATCAGGCCGGGCATGGTGGCGCATGCCTGTAAGTGGCAGCCTAGGAAGCTGCGGCAGAAACTGGGGATTGTGGTTTGAGTCCTGTGAGGGGTAACATAGTGAGACCTAGTCCCAAAAAAATAGCTGGGTGTGGAGGCATGCACCTGTAATCCCAGCTACCTGGGAAGCTGAGGCTGGGGATTGTTTGCTCTGTACTCCAGTACTCCAGGCAACGTGAGCCTGCAGTTCCACAGGTAAAAATAGTGAGACCTAGTCTCAAAAAACAAACAATAATCATCATCATCAGAGGGCAGTTTGGGAAGTATGGAATTTAAAAAAAAAATTTAGTCAAATGAACTGAATGCTTAGGCATCAGCCTATAGTCATCAGTCTATCTGCAGATAGACTTGAACTTTCTTTTGTTGGGTGAGTGCTCTTCATTCTCTTTGTGCTATATAAACAAACGAGGCACTGCCAACATCTGTCACCAAAGACTCCTTTTTGTAATGCTTCCAATGCTGACTTGCCCATTTGTCTAGAGGACACATTTCTTATTTATATGGTTGTATCACATTTTGTCAATAAGGGAAACATACCTTTGATTATGGTGAATTTTGTATGTGCTGACTTTATAGTTTAACTCAGAAAACAAAGTTATTTCTCTTATTTTCAAATTCCCAGGGAATGCTTCATGAAAACATCCTGGGTGTCACAACTTCTGTATCATGTGTACAGGAACAGAAAGAAGTTAGGGCAGGATTAAAGAAGGTATTTTAACCATTAGAAAAAAAATCCATTCTGTTCGTTTTTCATTTTTGATCCTATACACCAGTCAATTCAGCTGTGGTTTGAACTACCAAAAATATACCTATTTCTAGTTATAACCAAGTAAATTATACTAACCAAATTAAGCTATACTAACAACCAAATGTATTTCATTTAAAAATGAAAGAACTTGTTCTTCTAATGTTCACATTATGTTTCAGAGGTATAATATCCTCTTTAATTTCCTATCCCAAAATGTTAAGAAACAAGAAACAATCAAGTGCAGATATATTTCACTTGGCCTTAATAAAATGTATATTATAGCAAGGCATCTTAACACTGCCTGTACACCTTTAATTATCTTCTTTTTGCTCCCCACATGAATACTTTTATAAAAAAACATTGAGATACGACTTACATATTATAAGTTTACTCTTTGTAAAGTATATAATTCAATGGTTTTAAGTTTATTCAGAAAATACTACCTAATTACAGATTATTTTTATCATTTCAAATACAAATGCTATCCAGCTAGTAACAGTTATTCCCCATCCTCCCTTACTCCTTGCCTCTGGCAATCACTAAGCTATATTTTCTGTCTTTTTCTAAATTTATTCTGCACATTTTACAAAAAGGAATTATATATTATATGTGGTTTTTGGTGTCTGGTGTCTTTCACTTAAAACAATATTGTCAAGATTCATCCATGTTATAACATGTGTTAAGGGAAGCTCCAGCCAGTTTGGCTTGTGGGGGCCGGGTGTGCCCTGATCCGCACACACCGACAGTTGCCAACCGGCCTCTGGCTGGCAGCTGCACCCACTGTGCACCCACCAAGCACCCTTTGCAATCAAGCTGGCTGGTAAGAGGGCCTCGGGGGCTGGCCTGGGAGATCTGGACTGGACCAGCATGGGCAAGATAAGATCAATCCACTCAGGGCCCAGGAGACCTGGACTAGACCAGCATGGGCAAGATAAGATCAATCCACTCAGGGTCAGGGAAAACTGGGTGGGCGGGTGGGTGTGTGTGCGTGCGTGTGTGTGTCTTGCCATTTCACTTTCACCCCACTTAGTCCTCAGGAAGAATAAGAAAAACAAACATTGCAAGCAGCAACATAGACTGTGTGAGGGGCCAGATAAGGATCCTGCCGATACAACTGGGCAAGACACAGAAGGATCATCAAAGAACATAATGGACTGGAGAGACAACCATGGTAAAGACCTATCACTGAAGTGTACCTACAAACTTGTCAGGAATGGATGAACCAAGATCCCATATCAGGATATGCCACTCAAGAAAACAAGGAGCCCCTCCCTCCACATAATGTGGAAGAGGAAGTCCACAGACTTGGGGAATTGACTCCACAACAAATCTGCAAAGGGCGACAGTGGAGATCATCCACAAAGGCCATTGGTGGATGCCTACCCTTGTTGAGAAACCTCTTTACAGAAAATGACTGGGAACAAGGCCCCCCCAAGCCAGAAGGCAGAACTATGGGGTGAAGAGGCAACGGATATACAGGGAGAAACAGGCAGCCAGCAGTGAGAAGACATGGTTAAATCTCAAATGAGCACGGACAGGCTGCCCATGCAAAGCTAAACGACAATCCCTCACGCACAGAATGCTGTGTACCAGGAACACAGTCCCTCACCTGTCAAATAGACACAACCACAGAAAAGGAAGAGAGACCTATGGACTGAACATAAATCAAAAAACTAAAGAAGAGTCTGAGTAAACGGACAGGCCATGGGGGGGGGGGAGGGAGGAAAGGCATACCAGCAACCATTTATCTATGTAGGAACTTTTAAAAAATGAATTAAAAAATAACATGTTAATAAGCACTTCATTCCTTTTCAAGTCTGAACCCCATCTGTATGGATATACCATATTTATTCAGCAGCTGATGGACATTTTGGTTGTTTTTACTTTTTGTAATTATGAATAACACCAAAACAAATATTTGTGTCCATTTTTGCTTGTCCATTTTTGTTTTTAATAATCTTGGGCACATAGCTAGGAGTGGAACTATTGACCCATATAGTTGAATACACATTTTCAAACAGCTTTTATGTTTGCGGAGTTACTAAGAGTGACAAACTTTAGGGGAATGAAGGTTTATCAAGCCTATTTGCTTCATGAAGTCTAAACAAAATCCACCAACAGTTATCTTTTAAAAAGGTGAGCAACGGATGTTTATTGCAGCACTATTTATAGTTGCAAGAACATGGAAACAACCCAAATGCCCCAGAACAGATGAGTGGATGAAAAAGATGTGGTATATATACACAATGGAGTATTACTCATCAATTAAAAATGACAAATTTGATGAATTTATAGACACCTGGATCTACCTAGAAGAAATCATTCTAGCAGAAAAGAGCCAGATAGAAAGGGACAGAAACCAAATGGTTTCACTAATATATGGTCAACCAAATGAAACCACACAAGGGGAGAGAGGGGACCAGCTGGAGTGGGCGGGGAGAGGAGGTGATGGTGTTGGGTGACCCCCAGGGACTGAAATGATGTAAAAAAAAATAATAAAGCAGATATTGGTAAAAAAAAATAAAAAATAAAAAGGTGAGCAAGGTAAAAAGATTGGTAGGGAGAAAAACCAGTTAAAAAACTGATTTTCATAGTAATTTCAAAGACTATACTGCCAGGGATCATTTCTATAGTTCCTTAATTCATTGATTTTTTTTGAAACATCTATTCCTTTGTGGCCCTCAAAGAAACATTTTTGCAATCTCATTCTACTTGTTTAGTACCATTCTGCTTCAGAAGCAAATCTACTGTTCAGTCTAAATTACTGTATCAATAAATACAAACTTAAGAAAAATTAAGATTAAGAACAATCAGGTTTCAGAAAGAGCTGTGTTACTCTTAATATCATGCATAGATGCACAACATCCAGTAAATCTAGAGATTGCCCAATATAATGTAGGAGACTGGATTTGCAATATGGTGAAGTTCTATATATAATAGAAGCCTTATGTAATTACTTAGATAATGCCTGCTATTTGGGGCTTAAAAACAAATTTTCATTTGAAAACAAAGCTATGTATACTTTTTCGTAGGGTTTTCCAAGAAACAGTTTTAATTTGATAGTGTGTTTTAGAAAGGAAGAATATCATATTCTCCATTGCTTCTATAATCCAAGCAAGAAATAATGATGGTCTGTATCCAAATGTCTGCTATAATCTTTCCATGACTCTCCACAGACCTTAATAATAAGGAATAAAATCTAGACTGAACCCCTGGGCTTTTCTGGGACTATCTTCCTTTCATACTAAGCCCTTTGAGCATACATTTCACATATGTATGCTCCTCTCTAGACAACATTCTTTTCCCCATTCTGCCCCTAAAAAATGTCCACTCTTAGAGGCAATACAGGAGTTAAGAATAGATTCTGGAGCCAGATGTCTGGATCTAAGTCACAGCTCTAGCCTTTACTGTGTGATTTTGGCCAAATTTTAACCCCTCAGATTTCCCTTCTGTAAAATGGCAGTGTATGGAAACCACCCCATGCCAACGCAGGCTCCAGGGTGAGTAGATTTGCTGTCGATTCAGATAGCTAAACGAACCTTGAAGCAGCGCTGAGTAAATTTGACAAGCCTTTAATTCTGAAGCATAGGACCAGTATAAGCAATCCAGCAGGTAAGGAGGGAGGCTAGTAAGCAGCAGGGCTAGGAGGCCGGGGATGGAAGGATAGGAAGCTGGCAGCAATCTAGCTTCCCAGACCCCGCAAATCTCCATGCTCTCACTCTCTTGATTCTCTCTAGCATTCTCTCTCAGTGTCAGTCTGGAACAATGATCTCTGGGTCCAGGAATTCGCACTTAGAGGTAAGAGGGCCACACGTGCGTTGGCTTCTTGTCTCCAGATGCTTGCAATTACAAGCAAGCGCATGCTCCCAAGAGCCTTTTTGCATTAACAGGATATCACATGTGGGCAATGAAACCTGGGCGGAAAGTTAAGACTGCAGGTGGCAGCCATAGAGACTAGTGACAGGAGGCGAGAAAGAGTTCAAGCCATTTCATTTTCCCTATATGCAATAACCACAAAATTTGCCTCATACTATCAGAAGATTAAAAGAATTCATATATTTAAAATTCCTTAGAACAATTTCTAGCATGAAGCAAGTGCCATTAAACCTTTAATTTTATATGTAATATCATTTTTCCTTCTTAAAAATTCAGCCAAATACAATTTTCTTAATGATGTATTTTCTTAACCCTCTTCAGGTTAAATTCCTTGTATTATGTGCCTTAACACAATGTCCTCTTTCAAATCACTTAACACAATTTAAATAAAAGAATTATTATGCTTCTGCACTAAAATAAATTCCATAGGGTAGATTTTATTCACTGCTGTATTATGAGAGCTAGTATCATGCAATATAAATAGAAAGCATCCCAAAAATATTTGAAAGAATGAAGGGGGCACAGTGGGGAGGCATGAATAGGCAGGAGAAATACTGATATCATGATAGCTTTGGGGCTAACGAGAGATAAGATAAAAAGACGAGGGAGAAAATTAGTGACTTCTGTTCTCCGGTTCTATAACTGAGTCAGGGAGCTGGCACAAGCAAATCAATCAACGAACAACTACACTGAAAACATGAAGGATGAAATACCATTTCAGACGAAAGGAGGCACAGAGAGTGAAGGGAAATCACAACTATATTACCCTGAATTTTCAAGGAGGTATCTAGCTTCATACATCTGACAGAGCTTTAGAGATACAGATACAGAGCTTTAGAGACATATTCTGGCAAATTCAAAAACTTTAGAGGTGGCAGTTGAAGCAGGGATTCAGGATTAGAGGCTATCCAATAAGGCAGAGAATGTGGTATTAAAGAGAAGGTGTCTGAACCTGAAAGAACTATCACCCAGAGAAGATAAAAGAAGAGGCTCTCATAGAGAGAGAAGTCATAGACATGGAGTGAGGAAAGGTCAAGAGGGTGCTATCAGTGATGCCAAGGCTGCAGTGTTAGGAGTTCTGCAAAACAGGAGTGAATAGCACCAAACTCGGAAGAAAAGCATGGAAGAGATAATGTTCTTATTGATTGGTTCAGATAGATTGATTGCTTCTTATAGTCCCAGGACCAGCAGCACCACCATCACTTAGGAGCTGTTAAGTCATGCAAATTCTTGGAGCTCATCCCAGAATTCCTCAATTACAAACTGGGGGATGGGGCCCAGTCATCAATTTTAAGAAGTCCCCCAAGTGACTCTAGTATCCATTAAAGTTTGGGAGCCACTGCTTTGTATCAGATATGAAATTTTTTTTCATTGACTTTTGATGCTAACTTTGTATCTGAATACCTTTTATCAAAATCATTAGGAATATCATAACTTAGGCTGAAAAAATCCCAGAAGACAAAAGGGAATGTACAGCCTAGAGAAACAAGCCAGAAAATGTTGTTCCCAAAGAGAACAACAAGGGCATCTTGCATTTTAATAATCCATTTTGCAGAATACAAAATAGAGGTGAAATGAGCCTAAAATTGGATTATTGCCATTCCTAGTTTGTTATGTTTGGGACACTTGCATTCATACCTGGCTTAATCTTCTCGAAACTTCAAGTAAATCCCCTGAAAGAATTTGTTACCTGATCCATAAGCTAACAATCTTGAACACATCTTGAGTGAGGTAAACATAACATAAAAGCTGCCATTAAGCTCCAATATGCAAGGATTTGTGAGCATACACTACTTATATCTGACCATATAGTTGTGCACCCTATAGCTTTGTGCTCCTTGTAAAAGCATACACACAGTATGAGATGTATATGTAATATGCAGTAAGTAGCCTTCACACCTCTCCTCTTAGTTGATATGTCTTCTGTCCATACCTTTCAGGTATACAGAGGAAACAGTATGAAATCAGTATTCTGTTCTAAAAGTGACATCAATTACACAATGGGTACTTTCAAGTATACACACCCATTATTCTTAGTGTTCTAAATTCAGTATGTATTACTTCTCAAAATCTTTTCAGAAAATAACATGAAGTTAAAAATCTTTAAGTGGCTCACCTGATACCCTGGCATGAAGATTCTGTTTCAAGGAGAAATCCTCAGGCTGAGAAAGAGACTGGAAAACGGTCAAGGCTGATCTTTGAAGTGCACTATCAAAAATAGTAAGTACTTCGTTTGGGAATGCATTGAAATATTCTCCTATTTCCATATTGGTTTCAAAAAGGGTCATGGCATTTACCACAACTGAATAATGAGCAGCTTCATCTTTTTCCTTCAAGATTAGAATAATATCATTCTTATGGTATTCTGAGACATATGACTCAAACACTTGACCAACCAATGTAACTTGATCACTATTCATCTTGAATGCAGGTGACTAAAGAAAGAAAAAGAACAATATTACATCTTTAGTAAACTCTATACTTAGATACCAAAATCTTAACCAAAAAAAAAAATCCTGTTCAATGGTAATTCATTCTGACTTTTTAATTTGTTATTAAAGTAACAGTCCATTATAGCATTATGTAAGTATCAGACATGCATCACTGAAAATCAACATGTGTACATACAGCATTAAGTTCACCACTTCATTCTGACTTTGGTCACACTACAATATCATATAATGACCTGAATTCAAATCTTAATTTGATCTGAATTATCTGTTTACAGTCATGTGCTGCATGAATGTAAATGTGTTACATGAAGTTAAATCTAATTAAAATAATTGTGTTGGCACAAATTAGCAGTCCAATGCCTTTCCCATATCTTTTCTTTTGTCACATGTCAGAAACACATACGCTCTCAAATAAAAATTTTTGAGGCATAAAATGTATTCTAGTAAACTGATGTCACATCACTGCTTCTATCTTAGAGAAAACACTTTTGGTACCAAGGACAAATAGTACATGAATAAAAATGCTAAGTCTTACTTAGCCAAATGAGGCAAGGCTAGGAGCTACCGTCAAAGCTTCAGCATTCAACAACCTTTTTTCTGAAATTATAGGCCTATCAAAAACAACATTTTTGCTTTTGTATCAAAAGTTCTGCCAATCGACCAAAACTAGCAAGATCATACACACAACGGGGCATTTCTGGGCCGGGCATGGTGGCGTGTGCCTGTAAGCTTCAGCCTACGAAGCGGTTGGGGTTAGGGATCGCAGTTTGAGTCCGGCTTGGGCCAACATAGCCAGATCTAGTCCCAAAAAATAGCTGGGCATGGTGGCACGTGCCTGTAATCCCAGCTACCTGGGAAGCTGAGGCTGGGGATTGCTTGAGTCTGTGATACCCTGGGCAACGTGAGTCTGCGGTTCCACAGGCAAAAGTAGCTAGACCTAGTCTCAAAAAAAAAAAAAGGGCAAGTTAACACAAGATTTTTTAAATGACGTTCTAAAATTAAAATCTCCAACAGAAAATATTTTCCTTAGGACAAAGAGGAATAATACATGCGGTATAACATAAACATATGGATGTGGTCTACAACCTTTGTAGATATTCAGGTAACCTTTTGCCTGAATTCCCACCTGGTATTGAACAGAGAAATGGGTTTAGGCCATTGGAGAATGTCTGGTTTTTGTGGTATATGCAACAATGCCTTTATGGCTGGAGGATGTAAGGTGAATAAGCAAAAAATAGCATGGATAAATAATGAATATTTGAGACCGATAGGGCACTAACTCATTTTATTAGTTTCCCCTCAGACTCTAAATAATTTTGTTAGTTTCCCCCAGATTCTAAATAATCACATAAAAATAAACAATACCCTAAACAATACCCCACACAGAAATGATTTATTAATTATCATCTTTCCTTGTCCTCTGCCACCAGCATATTCCCTGTAATACAGCAAAGGAAGAACTAACTACTGGGAGTAACTTAATACTTTTCCAAAGTAGAATGCTGGCTAGTCCAAAAAGGGTACTAAGTTTAAGGGTTTTGGGAGATCAGACAGTGAAATTTTATTAGTATTTGCAAATTCTGTTTGGAGCAAATTCATCTCCAGGAGCTGCAAGGAGGGGTCCCACCATCCCACCAACTGCCCCAATTCCTCCATTTATAGCAGTTTAGTCAAAGTGTTAAAATTGTTGAGGTAAATCCCAAGGTTTCGTCTGACATCACAGTGGCAGAAGGGGTGAAACTGGGGGTAATGGACAGTTACAAATACATTACTAAATTGATCATCTAAGAAACTCTTTGGTTTAGAAATAGCACTAGAGAACACATACATTAATTTAACATCTATTGAGTCAAAGAACTATGATTAAATAAACATTTAGTATCTAAATGTATGTTACCTAATCTATTTATTGGCAACATTTTGTCTCTTCTGAAAATATGCTATTCAGAAAGGGGGTTTGGAGTAATAGCAGTTAGCTTAAAAATTCTGACAACTCAATGTGTAAATTAAGAGAAAAGCATATGTGTATCCAAGAAAGGTGAGAGTAACTTGTGGCCAAGATGTCAGTATGTAAATGGTTTTCTTTAGGTAATATACATTCAACCAAGTGTAAAGTAAAAAAAGCACTTGAGAATGAATTAATCATATAATATTTTCTCAACTTGACCTTGGCTTTAAAAAAAAAAATCTGGATTCCCGGTTCATACAGTACTAAATTTGGAGCCCAAAGTAGTGTAACTTGAGAGTCAATTTCTGGTTCAAGTTAAGGTCAGATTAAACTTCGCGGTCTTTTTTTAAAAATAGCACCTTCTTTAAAAACAGCATTCCCTTTCTGTATCTGTGCAAAAGTGACTTATCAACTGTTTCTAAACTGTTTGCAAACCCTAGAAATACGCCACCAACACAAAGCCCGGTGACACAGTCGTGCAATTCTCAAGGTCCCTTTCCCTGACGATTTGAGGTCAAAATTAAGCCAAACGAGGCGACTTTAGCTTCCGAACCACAGCAGCCAGCCAGCAAGAAAAGCCAGGCACATCTGGCGGGGTGCCGGGGCGTGCCGCACCTGCCGGGAGCCACGCCCCCGCCGAGGGGGGAGCGCCGCGCCCCAAAAGCCGCGGGCCCGCGTCACCTCGGCGCCGCCTCCCCGGGAGCCGGGCGGGGTACACGGGGCCGCTGTGCACGCTCCGGCCGCGGGCCGCAGGCCCTGCCTCTGCAGGTTTCAAGCTCCCGGGGCTGGGCTCCGTGGCCGGAGGGGACCGGGTCTGAGCAGTTTGGGGACTCGCCAGACAGGAACGAGACTTGGGACGCACGGCGGGAAAACAAAAACAAAAGCCAAAAAGCGGGAAGCGAGGCAGCCGCTGTCACTTACTGGCGGAGACGAGGCGTCAGAAGTCACCCGGGGCGAGCTGTTTCCTAGGCCGAAGGGCACGGGGCGCCGCAGTCCGGCGGAGGGACAGTGGGGGCGGGGCGGGGCGCGTGCGCGGGAGGCGCTGGCGGTCGCGGGGGCGCGCAGGCTCTGGCGGGCTCGCCTCGCGCCCGAGTGAACGAGGCGCCACGTGGGCGGTTGGACCCGGCCGGCGCTCGAGACGTAGACGCGCCTCTCGTACCACTTCAGCTTCGAAGCCCTGGAGGCTCTTCCGGGTGGAGTAGCGGGCGGGCGCGCGCGCCCCGCCGGCGGCCCGGGACGCTAGAAGGCGGGGCGGGGCGGGGCGGGGCGCGCGGAGTTCTGCTGCGGGGCGGGGCGCGGGGCGGCGCGGGGAGTCCTGGGGCGGGGCGGCGCGGCGCGGCGCTCGGAGTGGCGGGAGGGAGGGCGCGAAGCGGGAAAGGAACGGAGGTGCGGCTCCGGGTGGCGTGGCAAGAACCAGAGGAAAGCGGTTTTGCTTCTGTATCAACATGTTTCCGCCAACCCCGCAAAGCCATAAATGTTTCGGCTATTTTTTATAAGTTTCCAAATGGAAGGGCTTATATTTAGAAGTAGGATGCATCTTTTGATGAGCTAACTTTTTGTATATGGCCAGAAGTGTGGAATGTAGCTGACTTGCATATGGTATTTAGCACCATTTGGTGAATAACCTTTGCACTTCTAAGCTTGTGTGTGTCTGTGATTTTTTTTTACTGAGTTCACTTGATTCTTTTTTTAATTAATGTTTTTATTGATTGCACACACACACACACACACACACACATATATTACATCGTTGTCGACTCTGAGATTTCCTATCACCTTTTCACTGGTGAACCATCTTAATCTCTTTTGCCCTTCTCTCCCCTTGTGACTTTATTTTCTGTTGTCAGATCTACTATAAAAATACTATATTGTCTCGATTACCGTAGTTTTAAGTGAGTCTTGTATTTCAGGTGGTGTTTGGCCTTTCAAAGTTTAGCCCTTTCAAATTTATGTGGGCTCTTCTATTTACATATGAATTTTAAAGCCAGCTCGTCATTTTCTGTTAAACAGTTGGAGTTCTTGCTAGGGTTGCATAGAATCTGTACCTCAAGTGGGAAGAATTTTCATGTTAATGTTGCATCGGGACCTTGAACAAAGTAAATCTCACCACTGATTTAGGTGTTATATAACGTCTCTTAACAGGGTTTTGCTTTTTTGTCAGATCTCACATATAATCCTGATGTTACTTGGAAGGGCTGAATCATTTTTTTCCAGTTTTATTGAGAAATAATTGACACATATCACTGATCAAGGTACAATTCATGATAGTTTGATTGACATCGCTTGAATGATCAAGCGAACACACCTCATTTAGCTAGAATAAGTTATTCTGTCATATAGCTAGAATGAGAAGAAAACAGAAGGGGAAAAGTTTTCTCCTTGTGGTGAGAACTCAGGATTTCCTTTAACAACTTTCCAATACAGCATACAACAGCTTTAGATATAGATGCCATTCCTAGTGCTTATACTGTAAACTTGGACCTTTGACCACCCTTCCAATTCCCTCTCACCCTGTCCTCAATCTCTGCTATTAGTCTAATCTCTTATGCTGTTTTTTTTTTGTTTTAGTTCTACATATACAAGAGGTCATACAGTATTTTATCATTTTCTTATCTAGCCTTTAAGGTCCACCATGTTATTGCAAATGGTAGAATTCCTCTTATGACTGAATAATTCTACGAGAGTCACAACTTTACACATTCATCCATTGATGACACTTGGCTATTGTAAATAACACTGCTGTGAGTTTTTTTGGGAGGGGCAGATATATTTTGAGTGTTTGTTTCCTTTGGATATAATCCTAAAAGTGGAACTCTGTATCATATATGATAGCTCTATTTTTAATTTTTTGTAACTCCATATTGTTTTCCATAGTGACTGTACTAATTTATAATTTCAACTATAGTGCACATGGATTCTTTTCTCTACATCCATACTAATATTTATCTCTCTTGTCTTTTTAATAATCATTCAGGCATGAATTTATATCTCAGTGTGATTTTCCCTAATGACAAATGATCTTCCACATCTTTTCATGTGCTTCTTGGAGTTATTTTTCAATTATTTATGTTATCCCTCCACTGTAAATTCCCATTATTCCTAACACGAAGATCCCATCTATCTAACCTTAACATCTTATATAATTATCAAAACTAACTTTGGCACAATACCAATAACTAAACTACAGTTCACTGTGATCTCCACACCCACCAACCCTTCACTCCCACCTTTGCCCCGACACACAGTTGTTGGATTTTTTTCAGAGAAATAGCTACTCAGTTAATTCGAATGTTTTGTTGCTGTTAAGTTATATGATTCCTTCATGCATTTTGGATATTAAACCTTTATCAGAAACATGGTTTACAAATATTTTCCCCATTCTGATAGCTTATCTTTTCATTTTGTTGATAGCTTATTTTGATGCGCAGAAACCTTTAGTACATGTAGTCCCACTTTTTTATTTGTGCTTTAGGTATCATTTCTAAAAAATCATTACCATTTCTACAAATCATTACCAAGACCCATGTCAAGAAATCTTATTCCTATGTTTTCTTATAGGGATACCATGGTTTCTGGTCCTACATTTATTTAAATCTTTAATTCACTTTGTGTTAAGTGGTGAGTCATAAGGACTGTTTTAATTTTATGTTAATGTCCAATTATCCTAGCACCATTTATTGAAAAGACTGTCTACATGGAGTGCTGGCACACCTCAGAGCTCTTGAAGATTGTTGCGGACTATCTCAATAAAGTAAATGTAGGCGTCGTCACATGAACTTTTGGATTCCCCTGAATCATTTGCACTGCTGTAAACTATTATGTTACCTTGGTAATAAATAAAATCTTAAATGCTACATTTACCCCTTCTCTCAAAGATTACTTCAAGAAAATCACCCCGTGAAACTTGTTTTATTGTAAAATAGAGAGTACTTGATCCTACTTTACCTAATTATATACAATAATGAAGTTTGTTGAGAAATTCATTTTAGAAATCAGGACTAAGAAAACTTTCTGTTCATAAGAAACCTTCCTTTTTTCTCACAATAAAAATCATCTAACTATACATACTTTCACCTTAGCTCAAAGGCACTTAGGCAGATGCTAAAGATTAAGCAGTTATGTTGGTCTTCAATTACATGTTTTTACTCTTTCAAATAATCTTAATTTCGTGTTGCTTTTTAATTGCTTCAATAAAGAATGTACATTTTCATGAGTACTTCTTAGTTCCCTATGTTCTTTTATTATTTTTTAGCAATAGTTTACAACATTGTATGTAGTTTGGGGGTTCACACCTTTCTAGATGTAAAAACACCATGTTCACCACCAAGATCCTTCACCATATTCCAGTGAACCCTGTTTCTCATCCTTGCATCGTCTTCCCCCACTTTCCTCCTCTGGCAGCTTCAGTTCTACTACAATCAGATTTCTATGGTTGGTTTTGATTCCGTTGTTTCTCTACATTCTACAGGACAGATGAGACATCTGGAATAGTTCTTTCACCTTCCGATTTATATTATATAAGCCCCTCAATTGCACTCATGTTATCTCACTTGATAACATCTCATCTTTTCTTAAACAGTTGACTAGTATTGCATTGTGTATACACACACCACATCATCTTAACCATAACTTAGCTATTGCAAATAGTGCTGCAATGAGCATAGTTTAATCTCTTTATGTTAATGTTTTTGAACCTTTGGGGCAGATAAAAGTATGAGTGGGAATGCTGGGTTGTAAGGCAGATCTATTTTGAAGACTGAGGATTTCTCATAGGGGCTGGAACAATCTCCTTTCCCACTAACAGTACCAGTGCATTCCTTTTTCTCCTTCACCAACACTTGTTACTGGTCTCTTTGATATGAGCCTTTCCCATAGCTGTGAGGTGATGTTTCATTGTCATTTAATGACAAATGATGGTTTTCATGTTCTTGTGCTCATCTCTGTGACTGCATATGACAGGCATCTTCTATACAGATACTGACACCTAAAAAAACATGTTCAGGTAACAAAATAACATTCATGTAGAAAATAGCATGTAGGAAAAAGAAAAAAATCTTATTAAACAGAAGATCTCACTTTAAATAATTTTTCAAAAACAGCAATTTATAACAATTAAAATATTTTATTCAGAAAGCAATGCAAAGTCAGTGTTGTATTCCACTAAGTCTTTTTATTGTAGTAAAATCTATTTAACAATTTAAAGCATTTTAAGTGAACAATTTCTTGGCATTAAGTACATTCACAATGTTGTGCAGACATCCCCACTATTCATCTGTAGAACTGTATCATCCCAGACAGACACTCTACCTGTAAAACATTAACTCTTCTTTTACTTTCTTCCCTCAGATTTTGGCAACCTCTTTTCTCCTTTGTCATTAAGAATTTGTCAATTTTAGGTGCCTTCCATAATATTCTTTTTCCTGCCTTATTTTACTCAACATGTATTCAGAGATCTTACATGTTTAGCATGTATCAGAATTTCAATTTTTAAGGCTTAATAACATCCCATTATGTGTATACCATGTTATCTTTTGCCAACACTACATTTTCTTGTTTCTAAAAATAAAATCCTTTCTAATGAATGTGAAGTGGTATCTCATCTCGCTGGTTTTGAGTTAGGTTTTTCTAATGACTGGTTATGTTTAGCATCTTTTTATGTGCTTATTTACCATTTGTATATCTTATTTGGAGAAATGTCTGTTTAAATCTTTTGCCCAGCTTTCGATTAGGTTGTTTCATTGACCTTTAGTATAGTCTATATATTAATTCCTGAAAAGTTACATACTTGTAAAGTTATATGCTTTCTCCCCTTTTGAGGAGTTGTCCTTTCACTGTGTTGGTAGTGTCCTTTGGTTGAGAAAGCTTTTCAATTTTAATGAAGTACAGTTTATCAGTGTTTTTGTTGTCTGTGTTTTTGGTGTGATATCCAAGAAATCACTGCCAAACTCAATGTCATGAAACTTAATCCTGTCTTTCAGTTCTTTGGTGTAATTCTTTGATGTGTTTTGAGTTACTTTTTGTGTGTGGTGTGTGGTAAAGGTCTAAATCCATTCTTTTGCATGTGGATATCCCATTTTCCCAGTCCTAATTGTTGAAAAGACAGTCTTTTCCCTGTTGTCAAAAATCATCTGACCATACATGTGAGAGTTTACTTCTGAATTATCTATGCTATTTTAAACAAGTCTTGACAACTACATTAATCTTATCTTGTTAAAAATAATATAATTCCATTTGGAAAATTACAGATATTTCTGGGATTAGTCAAGGTAGTTAATATGATTTAATTTTTCAAACACAGATATAGTATAATCCAATGTCACAATTGTATCATGTGACAAAATGTTTTGAGTTTTTGTGACATTTGTGGCAACATGAATTTTAAAATGATGCACATGTTTATTTTCAAAGAGTGACTATTCTATGATTCAGTGTTAATTTTTTAAGGAAGATAAATTTTGTTCTCCCTCTCATATATGAAAATACATTTCTAAAAACCTTACAAAATGATCAATATTGTGTGAAAATTACAAAATAAAAAATTAAAATTAAAAAAGACTTTCTGAATAATTTGCAGCTGGATACAAATTAAGATACAACTCTCAAAATATCTGCAATTTGAAACTTAAGAAACTTGTTTGTGATATATCCAAATACCTAATATGTATTTTGACAAATTTTTGTATGTGGTTGTAAACTTTTATATGTGAACATGAATGAAGCATTTCCAGCCACATTAATTTTTTCTTTATCTCCTAATCCACAGTAATACTCCTAATCCATCTACAATATGATGAAAAACGTAACAAAATTCTCATGGTTCAGTTGTCCAAGCAGCCTTTCTGCTATGCTCTGGTATAGAGTATCATCTATGCAGTGAGAGAACTGATCTCTTTACCTCAGATTTAAAATAAGAGTATTTGGGCCGGGCAAGGTGGCATGCGCCTATAATCCCAGCTATTTGGGAGGTGGAGGCTAGGAATCACTTGAATCTGTGGGTTAGGGTCTACCCTCGGCAACATAACGAGAACTAGTCTCTAAAAAAAAAGTACGTGGGGAAAAAGTCAATTTAAAAACTTTTTGATGATCTTAGGTATATATTTTAAAATATGGTGTTAACCAAAGCCAAAGTTTTAATCATACCTAGATATTACTGGCTGAGAATGAGGTGACCAAATGAGAACTGAGTATCTTAACCTATTTAAAAATCAGTTGACATCTTTTAAATCAATTACTATCTGTCCACTGTAATTTTATTTCTAAAATCCTAACCAAGTATAAATAGTGTTTAAAATTAAATTTTTTCTAGCACCCTTTACAAATGGTTAAGGTACTTGATAGTGGTATGACAACCAGTACTACAGAATCTCAGAGGTGAGCTTAATATCACTGGAAGTACTAAAGTTTAGTCAGAGATCTTACAGAGGAGATTGAAGTGTCCTGTGGGAAATTAGAAGAGATAACTTTGAAGACTTCTTTTAAAAATTTGCAATAATTTGCTCTTTTCCCAAATCTGAAATTAATGAAACAGCTAGATTAACTACAAAGTATTGTTTCTTTAAGAATTTATAGTAAGCTGTGATTAATAGCATATCCTTGTAATTTTGGTCGTGATTGAGTGCTAAGTATGGTTGGAACATCTGCTTGTATCCTGTCATTGTCTTTTACCACATGGCTCACCCAGTCCACAAGATCACTCCCTAGTTGCACCTTACTTCTTTTAATTTAGGTTGTTTTCAATCTACCTCTATTCTAGCACAAGTTCACTCTCAGAGATGGACAAGAATGGAGACGTGGATCCAAGTATACAGATTCTGACTCCAACCCTGGTCCAGCACTCTGTCCAATTGGGCTTGCATTTTTTCCCCTATTTTTTTTTAAAGTAAATTTTAAAAGTTGAGGTTAACGCTAGGATCCTCCCATCAGGCATCACCCCATAGTTCACCAAGATTCTAGGATATCATGTTGCTTTTTATAGTCTATGAAAATGTCTTGCTGAAACTTTGTTTCAGTCATAATGTTAACTATATGTGACTTCTTATAATCATCCCTATAATGTAACCCTGCGATAATTGAAGGTTATAACCTGGATAGCCAAGTTTCTTCAAAGAGTGTTTTTCTCACTCATGGTCTAAAATTCAACTTTCACCTCACTTCCCTGGAATCTAGTTTTTGGCTGTTGTTATTATCCTGAATCCACATTCACTAGAATTTTTAGTTGTCAAAGCTATAGTTTCCAGTATTTCCCTTTCCTGATCTCTATTAAATATTTTGACATTGTGGCTTGGCTGACTTTTTAAATTCTTGATATATCTCATGCATTCCTTTAAGTAACATTAGTTTTTAACATCATGTAGGTTTCAGGTTACATATCAACATCTATTTTGATGAGATGTTCTTTGATATGTTCTTCTACAACATTATCACATCTTTTTTTATCATACTTGCTATTCTCAATCTGCCTGACCCTTAGATGTTGGTGTCCTCCAAAGTCCTAACCATAACTCCCTTCTTTGTTCTCATCTACCAACTTGGTTTTACTGATATTACATATGCCATGCTCCAAGGTCTTTGTGTTTAATTGTCTATTATTTACTCTAGAGAAACCTAAATTTCAACATTATCTGAAATAAAACTTTTTTTTGCACTCATACTTCATTTTCCTTTATATTCTACACATATTTATCACCAACACCTACAAATTGATATTTTCACTCATCTTAGCCCCTTCTCTCCATTCTCATTATTAACAGTTCTTCAAGTCAGTCCTCATCTGGACTGGCTCACTAATTTTTGAATTGCTTTTGATGCCAGGTCTCCATCTTTTCTGAGCAAATTGCTGCCAATATGATGATTTAAAATCTTTTGAAATATAACTTAAAATTTTTTTTTATCTGCTTAAAATTCTAAGGGATCAACTTAAATTCCTTACTATGCAGTCTGTGACCCTCACAGTACAGTGAAAAGCACACAGGTTTCAACCTCTCCCAATTTAACCAGAGGTAGATGATGGAGGGGGCAAGGAGATAATGTTCAGGTTCTTCAGCTCAGTTATTTAAGGGTTAAAATGTTAAAATTTACAGTGTTTAATGCAAGGCGCAAGAAATGGCTACTTGTCTTCTTTAGCCCTCCACTTTGGTCATATTTGATTGCACTTCATTCTCTGGATGCAGCTGGTCTATTCTTTCTTACTCCTATTGCAGTTTATGTCTGGACCAGCACTACTATTGTTCTGTCTGGTTGATTTCTGTTCATCTTTTGATATTATGCTTGGCTATCTATGTCAAGATTTCTCTGTTCTACACAGGTAGACTTCTTAGCCTCTGTTCCCATTGTCTTACTTCAAAAATCTTATTTGTGGCCCTTCTTATTTATTGTGAAGTTCTGGACTATTTCTTTATATGGTTAGCTCCTAGAGGACAAGTGTCCATCATTGTGTGCCTGTATCTAACACAGTCACCAGCACAAGTACCATCAAATCTTTGGTAAATAAATGTTCAAATTATCAGATATATATAAATTATGGCTAGAATTTACATATAGCTAGATTTATTTTCTGAAACAAGTATAGTGATTTTTTTCTTTAAAAACTTCAATCTCTTACTATAGAAAAAAATTGAGAGCTAGTTATTTTGTAGAAACTTTTTTTCAGTATAAGAAAACGGTACCAACTGTGCATGTTCAATGCAATGACTTATCCCTTGAAGATCTGAGGTTTAAAGAGATGATCTTCCTACTGCTCTTTGTGCCTGACATATATTTGCCTGGCATATAATCATTGCATTTCACAAAAAATGTGTATTTACATTTATGTTGTTCATCCAGATTATTTCTAAAATATACTGAGTCTTAGAAATACTGCACTATTTTGGACCATAAAAATACAATACAGTGGGCCTGCTGAAATGGATTAAAAGATTAAAGGTATAAAAACTCGCATTAATACGTAACAGTGGTTGGTTCCACAGCTTTTAAGAACTTACTCCTTCTTTACCTACTAACACTATCATAGATACTAACTACACTAGACGTTCTAGATCCTCATCTGTAAGAATAAAAAAACCCTAAAAATATGTCACTAGTGTTTTATATACTTGAAAGTTCACAATTTCCTGTGTTTTTATTCTACCTTCGTAAATTTAAAGAAAAGTTTATAGTTATACAGGGTAATTCTCATGGAAAAAATTAATAGACTACTATTTCCTTGTTCTGATTTCATTATGATTATTAAGTCAAATAACTTGATATGATTATTAACACAGTAAAATTCTTTTTTTGGCAGTCAAACCTAGAATTTAAAGGTCTATAAAATTTATGCTTACTAGAAAAAAATGAAAACCATTATTGTTTGTTCTAACAAAATTTATTATGCAGTAATTACAAAGGTTTAAGACTTTTCCATCTCAAATAAAAATAACTTATAATTACACATATAATACCTTATAGTGTTATTCCAATAAATACCACAGGAATATAGTGCATTCTCAAATTAGAGGGACAAATAGTTTCTCAATCACAGTGTTTGACATAGGAAAGCCTGCTCACATAATGACTTGTATAAGGTCATGCTCTTAGCAACAGTCCACACAGAGCTGTGTCAATACAATTCTTTCAGAATGTGAAGTAACGGGCAAACCACTCCTGGCGCTGGGGATCCGGAGAAGCCACCGGGGATGCTTCACTCTGAGGAGGACTGAATTCATAAAAAGAGAGACATGTAACCCAGCATTAAGCTGCTTTGCAAAAGGAAGGGAAAAGCACATAAAACATTGGTGTAGATGACAACAGATTCCCTACATCAAAACAGGAGTTTGAAAGATTTGCTACTCCCTCCTCTATGTTAGATTCGTTCTCCACTCCAAGAGAACGGGAGAGGACAGCAGCAGCTCAGATGAGGTCACTAGGGAGGAGTCACATCACACAGCAATTACAAAATCCAAAGATCAAATAATTGAGAAAAAAGTATTACCATCTTTAAAAACTCAGAAGGAAATGAGGAAGAGAGACCAAGATAATATTTCTCTCTTTCAGCACCTCTTAAAATTTAAGAACCTGACACAGTATTTTATTTTTACATAAAGGTGTCCTTAAACACAACTAAATTTAAAAACAAAGCTATAGTATCTTTACTATATGTTCATAAATGTTAATAATTCCATAAACATACACTCTAGGGTAAAAGTGAATGTATTAAGATGCCAATTTCCCCTCCATCTCCAAACTATATCATTTACATTTAATTCTAGCTTAAGATTCTTGGGCTAGTTGAGAAAATAAAAGAATCCCTACCGTCTTTAGGGGAAATTACAAGGCACGCAACAATGTGTAATGGCAACTCCAGTAGTCATGTTCCTTGAGCTCATGCACATGCATCCTACTGATTCCTGAGCATTCCCATGCACAAGGGAAAATAAGCAACACAAAATATTTAGCAGGAGACACATTCACAGTTGCATTTGACTTTTTTATTCTTGCTCTTTTGTCTACTTGTAAGGCTATTATTGGGGACACCACTGAGTTTAGTAAGAATAAGTAAAAAGAAAGCAGCACAAAATCAGTTAATAGGTAAGCATAAAAGGATATTACTTTCTGATAAATGAATTTTCTTCAAATTTTCCTTGTGACTATAAAAATTATTTTTGTTTATATCTATTGTCTTTCTCTCTCTTTTGAGAGTCAGACAGATATATCAAGTTCCCAGAGTTTGCATATTTTTCATTTTAGTAATAACAAATAGACATTATAAATAAGCCCTGTAAACAAGAAAGGGAACAGAACATAAAAAGTGCTTAATAAGTAATATCTTCAAGTTCTGTAATAATTTTAATAAGGATGGCTTATTAATGAGACTTTGGTGACAATAAAAACAAAGCAAGTGTCCATAAATGTTAAAATTGTAAGCATCTGAATTACATTAGCACCTCTTTAAGCATTTAGAAAAATGACAAGAAATTAGAGACAAAAAAAAAAGAGTTCTCTGGAGAGGTGATAAATATATTTGAGGATAATTTCACAGTAATATTCCTTTTTCTAGGTTCTTTAGGTCATGTGGATTCCTGTAATGTAAGATGGTAAATTTCTCAAGTTAAAAAAAAAAGGAGAAAAAGTCACTGGTGAGGCGGGGCTCACCTCAAAAATGTCTTGGGCTCTTTGGGTGGCACTGGCTGTGGAAGTGGTTTGCTGCTGTTGAACTCAATGTCGTGGATTGGAGAATTAGGAATGGGGTCCAGGCGGTTAGGATGTCCATTGCCCACTCCACCAGATTCCAGAGCACTTAGATTGGGAACACTCACAAACCTGTTTGTTGGTGACTTATCATTCTTCTTCTTTTGCTGCATTAAAAATAATACATGTGAGGATAGTCCCTGCATAAGGACATATGAGAAAATAGGAATAGTAGAAGATAAAAATTTGGCATGGGGAAATTTTGGAAGCTTTGTTAAATTGAGATGTTAAAATGAACCAGTGTTACCCAGTGTGGTCTGGGGATCCTTGGAGGTGTTCTTTATCTACATGGCATCCTCACAGACAAACATGCTGTTAGGACAAAGAATGAGGAAGAAACATTTAGGTATGGTTCATGGTGGAGAAGGGGTTGAAAGAATGTTAAGGGGTAAAAAATTCAGGGAGGAAAAGGAGCAGAGAGAGGAAAGAGGAGATCTGGCAGACCACTATGAGTTAAAACGGAATTAGACTAAAATTTGGAGAAGGGATAGAGTTAAACATAATTTTAAAAGAGAGGTCTGTAAACTTTAGCCATCTGTCAAAGGGAGGCAGTCCTTGCCTAGAAAAAAAAAAAGGAATGAAAACGCCTGGCAAAGCAGTTTGAAACAACCTCACATTTCTACTTAAGATCTAATGGTGATCTAGAAAAATAATTAAATTTTAAATTTACCACATTTTTCTGAAAAGAAAAAATTTGCATAATTTTCATTTCCTGATTAATTAGATCACAACCTAAAAAAAATTAAAGGTCATAAAACAAAATAACCTTGTTATAATGTTTTCTTATTTTTCAATTGATCTTTACTTGGTGAAAAGAGGAATACAATTGCAGACTATCAAAACCTATCAGCTTGTAAATCAGTAACCTCTATTTTATTACATTCTAGTATCAATGAGTATCATCCTACAATGCTGAATAAAAATTAACATTAAGATATTTTGAATACTCCAATCTCCTACTAATTAAATGTATACTAGTTAAATTTATGGAATATTTTACAAAGTGGCTTTGAATAACATAATAGACTAGACAAGACAGACTTTTTCCTTTACTTATGATATTGCTATCTAGACAATGTTCTCTGTGTCATAGCCTGTGACCCACAGAGTTTCTGATAAGTCTATTTTAGCATAACTGGAAAAAGGAAGAATAATGATTTCTCCAGAATTGTTTTTAAAAATTAAAGTCATTATTAGAAGTGAACAGTTTTGAAGTTATCCAGATGTAGCTTTTGCATTTTCTTGTTCTTGTCACCAGGGGGCCTAGTTAAACCTAAATATGGTTTAATTTTAAGAATCAAAAATATTATTTGTGAAGTCCTTATAGTTATGGTGTTGTAGCTGAAATTTAGTAGAGAAATATTTCTAATATCTTGTCCGAATAAGTCTAAAAATTTAAATGAACTATATACATTAATCCACCAATTATTTACTGAGTCTTCTATATGTCAGATAGTATTTCAAGCTATAGAGATAGTATTTACAAAACATTTAAGTCACTGTGTTTTATAAAACATTTATGATTAAAGTCTAGAGCATTTTAACTAAAGGAAGGCTAGATTCCATATTTTTAACAGAGAAGTTTCATGAGCTTTGAAAACAAAATTCTCTGGCTCAGCATGACTCAGGACCTAATAAAAATTAGGTATGAGATGCTAAATAAAATCTGAATCAAAAAATAACATTTCATTTCTATTACTGATTTCTGACAAAAGATATGCAACCAATATACATAACTATTTTTCGCTTATTTATTCACAAGAACAATTTGTGACTACTTGTAGAAAATAAGGTAATTTTACAAATAAACAATACTGAGGAGCCAGATGATATGGGGGTACAAAAATGTATATAACTTAGCCATATCCATTTTATTTCATTTCTCTACAAGACTTTTCTGTCTTATGAGAGTAACAAAGTATTGGGATAGATTATTCAATTTTATTTATCAAGAAGGCCATATGATTGAGAGAAGTAAAGCCCCTTTTTAAAGAATGGTAGACAACAAAATGCACAATCCAACGTCCATTAAGATGGCAGGTATTAGTGAGTGGGAGCTATTGGGTATGCAAGGCATGAGTGCCGTTTAGCACTCAGTAGGCGATAGTGAACAGTAAGGAAATGAAAAATTATCTTGAGGAAATTTAACGGTTAATTTTTCTTAAACATACTACGGTTTTTAATATTATTTTAAAGGGCGTGAATTGTTAACAAATAAATATTAGTGTCTCATTTAGAAAATGAATAGAAAATCCATAGATTTTAGTCTTAGATGATAAATTTCAGAAAACATGTCTTGGACACTTCATGCTAATCTAGGTATTTTATTAGTATTTTAATCAAGTTTTGCAACATATTGCTACTTTATAGTGTTTACAACACATACCTTAGTCAATGGATTAATAACACCCACAGTAGGACTTGAGTTAAATACTTTGTTGAAGTTAGTTTCTCGATTGACTAATTCCAGCTGGTAGAACTTATTATCCTCCTATGGAAAAGAATTACAAACAGCTTTTAAACATTTTGTACAATTTAAATATTTAATTGTACAAGTGTCCTTTTATTTAACATCTAACATAAAATATGAAGATTTATGTAACTTGTACAGATATTTGTAGTTCTGACTTCCAGAATGTTAAAGATGATCCTGATTAAGATTTTAATAACTTCCAGATCTCATAGTCCACTCTCCTTTACCCTTTAATACCACTTTCCTCTGAAATGGGACCAAATGTTTTATTTTTTCCCATCTCAGTTACAGAGGGCTGATTGTGAAGTCTGTATACACTGAACGCATTTCCTGAGCTTTATGCATGGTTAATTATTTCCATATATAAAGATGGCACCATGGTATTATTATTCCTGAGTACTGGAAATTATTTGCCCTTGCCTAATCTCTCTGAAACATCAGTGTATTACAGCAATGGTGACAGAACAGAGACAGTATAGTGTATATACAGACATTTTGCCTTTGGCTTCACTGACATCTGCTAACTGAACAATCAGACTTTAGGAAGTAGAGACATAAGGAACAGTGTGTGTGAAATGCAGGATCCCCATAGTTATCTATCACTATCATTTGTGTCAATCTCACCCTCTGTGTCTCATAATCCATAGAAATGGGATGTAATAGAGTAGGAAATACCAATCACTAACTAACTGTGTTGCTTTGAAAAGTTACTTTTCTCTTAATTCTTATCCTGTTTTGAGGAAAAAAATACCATTATGTCTATAAAATCTACTTAGTAAGAACTAGGAAATCAATACCTATTTTCACAGACAACATGCACATAATACATGTTGTCTGTGAAATAATACTAATTTCATGTGTAGAATAAAAGACAATTTCCCATGAATCTACTGCTGTTGACAGGGTAATCTATAAGACTTGCACTCATGCTTACAAAACTTAGTGGGCTGAGGTAGCACACACTTCTGAATTCTACCTATGAGCCCCAATCACTGCCTGTTGCTTTTGGCAGAACTTCTCATCCAGACAACAGTCTGGCTTTTTTATCTGCCTAGATATGTTAAGGAAAAAGGAACAGAAAAATAAAGGCACTAGCTTTCTTTGCATTCTAATTTCAGTCCTTGGTTGAAAAGATCAATGAACAAGTATTGGTTAGCATATACATAATATATGTATATATAATGTAAATGTGTGTGTACATGCATACAAATACATAAAAAATATTGAAGTTCATAATTCAAATCATCCTGATATATATGTATTTTTCTACACTGTTTTAGCTTTCATAGTTCTCCCGCCACCATATCACCCATGTTCTATCACCATATTCCCTTGTGTTCCTCCCTTCCCTTTTTGTCCCACCATTGTTTTCCCTTCTTTGATGTGTGCCTCAGTTCTACGGTCAGGTTGCTAGTTTAACTTTTTCTTGACCCTTCTATTTGGTTTCACTATATTCCACATATAAGTGAGACCATACATAAGACACTTCATGGCATAAACCACAGGATATCTTTGAGGATTCCTCTCAAGAAGTGGTTAGCATTCTATTTCTATTTTTATTCTGAAGGCTTTTATGTTAGTGACATTAAAAAGCCGTCATTTAATTATTGATCCAAACATTCTAAAAGACTGTAAGGCTTTATGAACTTATTTGTGTACTTTTATTCTTGAGAAAAATGGGTTTAATGAAGGTAACATACTTATATTGTTACACTGTATTTTCTTGCCTGAAGAACTTTTCAGATCCCTAGAGTCTTGGAGTCTCTAGCTTTCTTAGACTAGATTATGGAAACTTTCTATCTTGGACTGTCCTCCCACGATCAGGGTTCAGTGGAACACCCTTTAAGAAATTAGCATGACTAACTCGAAGTGTACAAAGCAGGCTCATGCATACATGTGTTGAGTATTTTCTACTGTTCCATTCTTCCATAACACACACACACACACTTCAATAGTATATTACCTGTACATTGACAATGACATTATAAAACATTTGACGCATATTAAAGATTTCCTTTTTCAAAATATCTTGAAAAGAGAGGCACCACAACCCTAATACCAAACTTTGATTTTAAAATTCCTTTGTATTTATCCTTACTCATATACATTTTAACAAACTTTTAATTACAATGCATGACTTTTGTACTTTCAATATTCATTTAGAATTATGTAAAATATTTTCCCAATTAACAATCTATTGATTACTAACAATGTTACACCAAAAACAAAGTATCTTACAATTAGTTTCTTTATGACCTGATCTCTTTCTGTTAGCATGGCTTTTAGTTCTGTAATCATCTGTATATCTTCTGGTTTTGATTCTCTCATTAAATATTTTTCTTCCATTTCTTCTAGTCTAAAAACAAGAAAACATTCAGTTCATTGACATGAGTCAGACAAATTCTTTTAGTAAAACATACATTTTTCAAATTAGTCCAAGTTTAAAACCAAAGTTTTGCCCCTAGAATTTTTAAGTACAATGACATGATTGCCTCAAGAGCTACAGAGTTACTAAAGGCTTTCCCAGAGTAGATGATATTATTAAAGGCTTTGTAGGTGATTTTTTTGAAGAACTCACTCACTTTGTTATTGAAGAGTCTATGGGAATGAGCTGTGAAGCAAGCACTACAGAAGAAATTATATACTAAATGATAACCTACCAAGTCCAGTTTTGATGTTGTAAGTGTAGGCTTACTATTAGGAGAACTTACCAGAAATACAATATTGTATGATGATGTAAGTCTTAATAACATATGTAAAAGAAACAAGATAGAAGGACACAAAGGACACACATATATGACATCATTCCATACATATGACATGATTTATTATTGTTCATTGAAATGCAATTTAAAAATTCTATATTATCAGTTAAAAGAAAAAAGGTTCACTAGGTCAGAGAAGTACATTTTCTTCTGGGTCTATTCTGCCTTAAATAATATGGGAGAGTAACAGGAATGACTACTACTGGGAAGACTCTAGAGTCACTTTTTATGAGAAGGAGTGACAAACAAGTTGTAGAATCTTAAGAATATATAGGACATGGTAGAATGAAAAGGATACAAAAGGAGACTAGTGGTTCAATAAAAAAAAAACCTCAGTTTCAAAAATCTTAAAGGATTAAAAATCATTCATTATTAATTTTATTATCAATTTTTAAGAAATATTTTAAATTTAAAATATTTTACATTTCTAAATCTTTTAGAAATAATTTAAAATGTCTTTCAGGATATGGAGGATAGAACTTAAGCTCAATAAGACCGTTAAAGAAGATTCACAGAAAAATTTACTCATTCAACAAATATTAAGTAACTTCTAGGTGATCTATGAGGAATCAGTGATACGCTCCCCTCCCATTCTCTAATTCCAGAGGGTATCAAAAATCCTATGTATTTTTGTAATTTTCATAAACTCCACTAACTCAATCTATAATAAAAGTTTATTTGGAGATAAACTTATTTATCTAGCTCCATGAGTAAAGTTCTAATTTTTGTCACACTGTAAGCTGAATGAAAAGATATGATTCCTTGAGCTCACATAGTCACCTAGAATTTTATCATAATACAGCAGTTATATGTTTCATAAGCAAAAGTTTTAAACAAGTTGCAAAACAGTGTACTCATCAAAGTTAAAGGCATTTGGGTTTTAATACTGGTGTAGCCACAAGATGTCACTGGTGTACTATATCGTTAAAAGCAAGGGAGCAGATTTTTTTGAACTGTTCATTGCAGCCAAGCAAGAATACCTGGTAGTAAATATTTTAAAACAACAATAAAACAGTTTAAATTTAATGCTATTATTTCGATCTTTTTTGTTGTAACAACAGAAGTTAGAGTGAGTCTGAAAAGAGCCTAAAATAATCAGTACTTAAGCCACCTTTTGTTGGCACAACAAAGTTCTGCTCAGAATTAAAATTCTAGCTTCTAGCGTTCACTTTCATTTAAACATTTACCTACAAAATCATTATCAGCGAATGTCTACAAATTATCTTTACATTACGAGAATATTTAATGAAAGGATACCCTTTCATTATCAAAGGGGAAAAAAATTAAGAAACCTAATCCATATAAATGCAAATGGGAAAGCATTAAAGGAGAGAACAAGTAAATCATCTGATATAAATTTAACTTGCAAATATGTTTCCAGCATTTTTGGTTTTTTAAAATTCTAACAGGAAGAAAACTTGGTCTATTCCAAAATATCCTTTATAAGCCAACATAACATTTTTCTTCAGTTGCCTCATACAGCTCTTTAAACTAGCAGTGTATTCCAAAGACTGTGAAACTGGAACTGTGAAGACTGTGAAAAGGAACAAAGTCTCAGCTTGATTCTATACATCTTAGGTTTAACTTAAAAAGTCTTTAAGACAGTTCATTCTCTCATTTGCTTCTAAAACAAATACCATGACATTTTTGTTAAATACAAAGCTTTTATTAAGATATCACTTAACAAAAAATCCTGTAAGAAATCTGAAAATTTAGGAAGACATTAATATCCAACTGGAAAGAAAAAGGTTTCTAGTATTCATTCTGAAGGAGATACTGAATTTTATCACTATTTCCACAATGTCTAGAGGGGTCCTTACAACTTTCAAGTCTCTTGTCCCCTCTACCCTAAGTCCACCAGGGTTTTGGGTTAGGAACAAGTGCAAGAATCTTCCAGCTGCTTTGGAGCTTAGCTGCTGGCTTCATTCTAGTTAGCTGACCCATTTTCCTCTAGCTCCTCCACTATCACCCACATTGAAGAATCCACAGGATTTTTCAAATTCAAAGCTTTAAAGCCATGAACAGGGAACTCAATCAGGTACTCTGAGTTTTTGAAACAGGCTGACAATAGTTCAAATATTGATTCTAGTTCCTTAAACTGGAATGGACTCTCCCCGCTTACCACCTTTGTCTAAATGCACAGAATTTAAGCAATCCAACAAGCTGCAATTAAGTATATGGAGCAGAAATCCTACCATCTAAAACTGTGCTTTCTCATATGGTAACCACTAGCAGTCATATTATTTATATTTAAATTAATGAATAGTAAATGAAATTAAAAGCTCAATTCCTTAATTACACTAGTCACAGTTCAAGTGTTCAAAACCATTGTAGCTAACAGCTACTACACTGAACAGAAAAGATATAGGATATTTTCATTATCCTAGGAAAATAGAGTTACACAGCACTGGTCTAAAATAATTTGGGGCCGGGCACGGTAGTGCATGCCTGTGAGCGGCAGCCTAGGAAGCCATGGCCAGGGCCAGGGCTCACGGTTTGAGCCCCGCTGCGAGCATGTAGTGAGACCTAGTCCCCAAAAATTAGCTGGACATGGTGGCATGCACCTGTAATCCCAGCTACCTGGGAAGCTGAGGCTGAGGATTACTTGAGTCTGTGGTACCCTGGGCAATGTGAGCCTGCGGTTCCACAGGCAAAAATAGTGAGATCTAATCTCAAAAACAAACAAAAAAAACCCCAAAACATTTGTATGTGTGTTTTCAACTAAATGAGTAAATATCTAAATTTAGAGAATAATTATCTTTTTAAAAAGGAAATACCATGGGCAGCATGAATCTAGTTGAAATATAAAACAAATGGTTGCTCTAGAAAGGCACTAAATAATCTCACCTGAAAATACTACTAAATCTTCAATAATTAAATTGAATAATAATATAAAAAACTAAGTTATTATTTACTATCTACTAAAAATTCATAATGTGGAAAATCACATAAAACAGAAAAAAGTGAAAACAATATAACCTCACATTATAAATGAACATCCCTAAGGAGACAGGACACAACAACGGGGGGGGGGGGGGTGGGGGGGGGGGGGGGGGGGGGGGCGCGTGCGCTGCTTTATTAGACTATGTTCAAGGAATGGCAAGATTTCAAGTGATGAATACACAATAGTCAGGAGAAAAAAGCCAAGTCATACTAAAGTTATTATAGTTATAATCTCTTCTACATGGCAGATAAAAGCAAGTTTCCTGATTAGGGAGCTGATCATAGGAGTCTCCTCACCAATTCAAGGGTAACTTCATGAAAAAGTATGTATTTATAGGGAATCCTCAAAAAAAGTTATTTCTGAAAAACTGAGTTGTGAAATAGTTGTGAAAACACTATGTATGTCTATCAGAAAGAACAACTCACCTCTGAGGCTGTGGAAGTTAAAGTCAACAGCTGCTGGTGTTTTCTGTGCCAGCTTATGTGAATGAATGTGGTTGTTATTGTGTGTGAGCACATAAGTGTAACAGTATTTAATGAGACTTAACCGGTTAAACAGATGGATAATTGGCTAAATTGGTTAAGGATATGATTTTTTAGACTGGGAGTGGTAACTAAGTAGTAACTATATGGGAAGTTAATCTAGATCATATAGGACAACACAGGAGACTCTTAGAAGGAAACTAAGAAAGTCAGCACAGCTGCCATAAGGCAGTAGACCAGGAACAAGGGTACATGTAGGATAAGACAGTAATAGCATTTAAGTTTGACTTTAAAACCAAGGGTAATAAGATTACTCTTTGACTTTATTCAAATATATGGAGTTTTTTTTTTGCCTGTTTTTAATGAAGTCTTTTAAACTAACTGGAAGGGGACTGAAAGTGAAAAAAACAACCATTTGTAGCACGTTAGTGTATATGAATTCAAAGTTATGCTGAACCAGGTTTTATATCACAGAAATGAACTGAATGCTACTTGTACTGGTTCTAAGAATTTATGAGTGTTTAGGAAAAAATGTGCTATTACACATTTTAAAAACTATATAATCAAATTCTGGCATTAACAATATGGTAGTTATTATCTGTGCGTAATAATTTTGTATGTGATGTTTTATCTTTATTGACTTCTAAAATTATACAACAATTTAATATTTGTTGTAGGAATTTGAAACAACATATAGGAAGAATACACAAAATAAAAAGGAAGCCTTTGCATTGTTTTCACCCCTAGTACCTCCAAATCCACTCTCTCGTGGGAACTACTATCATTAAAATTTGTATTTAATTTCAGGATCTTTATGTTTTTGTAAAATATATTAGTGAACATATAAGATCTTAATATTCCTACTGGTCACATTTATATTCTTTCTACTTAACGTTATACAAGGAACATCTTTTGAGTTTTCACCATGACATGGTAAATCAAGATCCTGAGGAAGGATCTTTCGAAAAGTATTGTCTTAGGAAAACACTAGCAATAGCAATTGATAAAACAATCATTCAATTGTCTTATCATAATTAAAGAATATATCATATGGCAATTACTATTTGTAATACAGCACTTTAGTTTTCTGTTTTAAATACCAATTAGTGAGATTCAAAAGAGTAGCTAATCTGAGGTAGACACAGCACTAACCTCAGTTTACTATATACATATTAATTTTCTTTAAATTAATATGACTTACGACACTTGTAAAGCTGCATTTATTTCCTTGAGTAGCTCGTTAGTCTTATTAAAATCTGCCCGCATGATATTTTTCTCTCTGAGGTGGTCTGCTGTCATGACATCCAGCTCTTTTTCAAGTCTCTTGTTTAAATCTTGTTCATGCAACCTGTTTAATTTATTTTTAGTTAAGAAAATGTTATTTGGAAGTCAAGCTTTTAAAACTTTCTGTATTTACCAGATTTGAAATTGTTTTATGCATAATATAAAGAAAAGCAATGGAAAGAACCTAATGTAAGTTACTTACTTTGCTCTGATCTTCTAGTTTGTTAAAGTTGTCTCCTTTAATGCTTTTATAAATAACATTTTTTAAAGACTTTTGTTAATTATATATAATTTCCAAAGTTAATGACTGCAATACATCATTCCCAAAATATTCTAAATTATAACATAGTCAGCAAGCAAAGCAAAAAGTGGTCTTCAATTTCTTCTTAAAAGGGCAGTCTAGTCACAAAAATAGGCATGTTATAACTATATAACACTGAAATCTTTCAGAGAATACTACATATTTCCTTTGTGATAATTAACAGCATACCTCATCTGTTGGTTAGATTCACTTCGTATTCTGAGAATCTCTTTCCCTTTAAATTCCAATTCTTTGGTTAAGGCACTTATATTTTCATGAAGGTGATGAACCTCCTTATCCAAGTCAGAAATATGATGTTCTCTGTGCCTTAATTCCTCTTGTAGATCTGTTATTCTACACAGGTGCTCCTTACTCTGCAAAATATAAATGATTCTCAAAACTCTATTACATATTTGCTTTTTCTGTTGCAGGGAAAGAAAACAATGTCACCGGAATGTCAAGTGTAATAAATTTTACATTGCTTCAAAAGCAAAAGGATAAAATGAAAAAAAAAAATCAAGATCTCTTTTTCTTTTCATATAAGAAGTGCTTATATGGATAATAACTTCAATAATGTGAAGGTTAGAGGGAACCCAAAAGATCACAAAGATATAACTCCCTTATTTTGTAGATGAGGAATCTAGTACCCCACAGAAGATTTATCTCAGGATAATTTATAATCAATGGCAGTGCTGAGGCTAGAATATAGGCTGCTCTTATGGACTCCAAAATTACATTATCCTGCAATAAAACACTGGCACCACTGTCCTTTAATTCAAGTAATAGTCTTTATAAGTGGAGGTCATCCTAACATATACAATTGTACACAAACAGAACACACATTATATCCATGGCTTACATGAAGCTTTGCTTAATGATAGTCTAGTGTTAATCATGTCTGACTAATAGGCTCCCTTCCTTTCCCCTATAACTAATGCTTTCTACAACTTCTGTAGACCCAGATATTGTCAATTTCATTGTCAGCCTGCTGAAGAGAAAAAAACTTCCCTCCATGCCTATAAGATAGTTCATTTAAATCTTTAGCTATGAAGAGAAAATTTTGGCTGATCATTTAACATAGCTAAAGACTAACAAGGTAAAAATCCCAAGTTTAATATACAACAATTAGCTTTCATTGCACTATGCCTTAAAATCCGTCCACTCAGACATAAATATGTCTAGAGGAAGTGTCATTTGGTCAAACAAAATTTTAAAAGTATAAATATAGAGTAGGTTATCAAGGACCTGCATAGATATACTCCTCATTATGGTTGATTGAATTCAAACTGAAATTAATTAAAATTAAGTAACACTGAAAATTCAACTCCCAAAAGATGCTAGTTACATTTGGTCTATGTTGGTGACCACCACAGAGGAAGAGCACAGACAGATGAACAAGGACAGTACTACTAGGCAATACTAACTTTTTATTATTCTCCTTCACTCTTTGTATTATTTATTTCACTGTTCACTTTCTGAAGATGCAAGTAATATTCAAAATATTCAATTTAAAGGTTATAAAGTACACTTTAATGACTAGCATAAAGCTGAATTATTTTTCTTTAAAAATAACTTTCAATATAGAAAGTCTTAACTTTGAATGTTTACATTCAAATCTATTCACATTTAACAATTCATCACAGAACAGAATATTCATTTCTACCTGTCTTCTGCTGATATCTATGCTTCTCTCTAATTCCATTTTAGCAGCTGCCAATTCTTGATGATGACTATGCCGTAACAAATCAATTGCAGCTGCATGCTGATGGTTTAGTTCTGAGCGTAAGGAAGCTGGAAATCAAAGAAAAAATGAAGTTTAGCATATTTTTGAAATGTTGATTTTAAAATTATAAGTTACAGCATATTTTAATTTTGTTAACATCTTTTTAAAATATTGATATTTTTGTTAACAATTATGCAAGTCATAGAATATTTTTTAATCAGGGCATTAAAATTTCATAGATTTATATATGCCTCTCAAAATATTACAACCATCATAGAATATCAAGAGTTAGAAATCATCTAGTTTTGCTGAGTATACTAAATTTTTCAGTTCAATTGGATCAAAGTCTGCAAGAAAGGAGCAAATGGAGATGGATATTTTTAATTCTCCTCATTCGTTATTAGAATAATAAAATTTTAGAGTTTAATTGGATGGATGATAACATACCTGAAGGCAACTTCCTACCCAAACACAAATACTTCCTTGAAAGATATTACATACTGGTTGGCAAATGCTTTTAGTGATTTAGAAGTCATTGATTTCATTTTAATTTACAATTGATTCTTTCAAATAATCCATATTTGTTGAATGCTATATACTACACTAAAGTAGAATGAAATATTACCCTGTCCTTACAACTGCAAGGATAGATGGGCATGGTGGCACGTGCCTGTAAGCGTCAGCCTATGAAGCGGCTGGGGCTAGGGATTGCAGTTCGAGTCCCACTCGGGGCAACACAGCGAGACCTAGTCCCAAAAAATAGCTGGGCACGGTGGTGTACGCCTGTAATCCCAGCTACCTGGGAAGCTGAGGCTGGGGATTGCTTGAGTCTGTGGTACCCTGGGCAATGTGAGCCTGAGTTCCATGGGCAAAATAGCGAGATCTAGTCTCCAATCAATCAATCAATCAATCAATCAATCAATCAATCAATAACTGCAAGGCTACAGAAGAAGACATCATATGAGAGACAATAATAGGCATAATAAAAGCACAGTGGTGTCAGCACTCAAATCTCCTTGGAGATGGAAACTGGCAATGCTATCACAAAGAAATCATAGAAGTAGGGCAAAAGAGTGAATAGGAGTTTTCTAAGTGAAGAGAAATGTATTGAGGAAGAAAGGATAATATAAAAACAGAAAGTACCTGATCTATCTAGCAACCTCTAATAGAACTGGTGTTGCAGGAATTCATGGTGCATGTGGTCACATTGGAAAGAAAATTGAATTCAATCTCACAGGTTTACATAGAATACTTTTTAGTGCAAAATGCTTTTTACTTGATGCTAGGCTTATGGTTCTAAAACTAGGATATATATGGAATAGTATGCCTGCAGGACCCTGTAGAATATGCACACCTCTGAAGCATGAGTTTTACTTTGAAGAGGTTTAGGAAAGTATTTTTAAATCAGTATATAAGAGATATAAATGGGGTAAAATACAAATTTTACTATGTAAAGCTCAAACAAAACTTCAAAACATGCTGTGCTTAAAAAGCTATTTAATTTAGGCTTCTCCTGAGATCTCCATATTGTCCAAACATTTAGTTTCACCAGTGTTAAGCGTCTCGTCCATGGAAAACCTTGACAGGCATTGAGGGAAGACATGGGGAATCATGATCTAAAGTTGGGAAGTAACAGGGTACCTGGATGATGAACTGCAACTACAAGAGGGGTGAGGGCAGTGAGAAGTTTACTATTGGAATAATCCAGGTGAGGAATGACAAGACCTTGAACTAAGGATGCAGAAAGACTACAGAAGCAGCAACACACATAATACTAAGAGGAGGAACTAAGGTAATGTGGAAATGAATGAAGAAATGTTACCTCCTAGACTTCTGGTGTGGCAACAGAGTAAAAAGAAATACTATGAATTAAAGTGAAAGACAAAAGAAACACATTCTGGATCATAAGGGAGATGGTGAGCTCATACTTAAAACTGCACAGGATAATTCAGAATATACAGCTATCTAATAGGCAGTAAGAAATATAAACCAATTCACAAGAAAAGCATACTGGCTTAGAAATGCACTTTTAGAGTAATAGCACAACAGATGATAGTTGAAGCCATGGATGTGAATCAATCAATCCAAAATTGTTGAGAAATAACAATATTTAATTGATGCTTGAGGAAAGAGGACTAGCAAATGAGACTAAAGAGTAGAGGTCAGAACAGGAGTTGAGCTGAATACAGGGTACTATTATGGACCCAAGGCGAGGAGAAGACTCAAGGTCAAAGTTTTGATATGATACAGACAGAGTCAAATACGATGTGACCTAATAAGCGAAAACGCTATGGATTTGGAAATTCAAAATTCAGCAGTGAACTCTAAGAAAGTAATTCCATCGGAAAAATGGGGTGGGGTAATGTAGACAAAGGGATACTGACAAAGAACTAACATTTAGAGTATATATTAAGTACTGAAAACTCAATAGTAAAAATATAAATAATCCAATTAAAAAAGAAGAATATACAGCTGGCAAATAAGCACATTTTTTATTTGATAAAAGCACATTTGATATTTATCATCAAATTGCGGAAATGCAAGGTAAAATTCACAATAGATATCACCATATTCCTACCAAAATGACCAAAATACAAAATAGTAACATCATCAAATTCTGGTAAGGATTTAAAGAAATTAGGTCACTCATATATTGCTGGTAGGGATGTCAAATGGAAGTCACTCTGGAAAACAGTTTGACTATTTTTTAAACTAAACATACAATCATCGTATAAGCCTGTGATTGTGCTTCTGGACATTTACCCCAAGTGAAAATTTACATTTATACAAACATAAAAACAACCAGGTGCCTTTCAAAAGCTAAGGATGAAATTGTGATATATCATTACCATGGACTATTACTCAGCACCATAAAAAGGAACAAATTATTGCTACATATACCAAGTGGATTAATCTCCAGAGAATTATGCTGAGTGAAAAACAGTCAATCCCAGAAGCTAACATAGTATATGATTCCATCCATAACATACCTAAAATTAAAAAATTAAAAAATGGAGAAGAAATGAATGGTTGCCAGTAGTTAAAAGTGGTGAGGAAAGGACAGTTTAAGTGTGACTTAAGGCAGAGGCAATAGGGATATTCACAGTGATGGGAATATGCTGTGTCTTGACAATGCTGATGTCCAAATCATTGGCTGTGAAGTTGTACTATAGTTTTGGGAATTATTACCATTAGGGGGAATGGGTAAAAGATTCAAATGAGTCGTCTGTATACTTACAATTTTATGTGAATCTGCAATTAACTTATAACATTTACTTTCTAAAAAAATCACAATAATTCCTTTTGTCAACAAAAAGGTATTCAATCATGTTTCAATGAAATAAAGAATAACAGTTATAATTCTTGGTCTCTCCTCACACAACTTTGCAAAATGTGTGCTCCTTTGGGTCCCAATTCTACAAATGCTAACTCTACATTTGACTAGAAGCTACTTGAATGCAAGGACAGAACAGCTGTTCATTTCTGAATTCTCCTTGCTGAGCTGAGAATGTATGTAGATTTTTCCATGTGTAACTGATAAATGTTTGTACTTAGGAAGATTTTTCATACTAGCTATTACAGTGGATTTTATTTTTTAACAAAAAAATTTTCCCACAGCAGCCTTTAAAGGAGGAAGAGAAGACAGCTATAACAATTTGGTCTAGATGATAAATTGGGTGAGTCAATTTGTTTCTCCTTGAAACTCAAAATATTCATAACTTGAAATATTCATATTTTGGTTTTCTTTATTTCTAATTCCTACTAGAAAAGAGTGTACCACTGAAGCGTGATGACCAAACAGAAGGAAAATGATGTGGTAGGAAAAGTTACTGAATGACACTACAAAACCAACCCCTAAAATTACATATGTAATTTTTCTTCAAAAGTCAATTCACCTCCTTATATAAAGGGTAATGATTTCAACACCTCAAAGACGAAATGACTCATTTTAAAGAGCATGAAAAATACTGAAGTGGAAAAAATCAATATGGCTAACTAGTTTAAGGATGTGTGGCTCCCTGTGTAAGTATTCCTTTTAGTCTTTGGACAGTATGTATTTCAGACTCCAGTTAAACCTTAATGGCAAATGAAAGCATGAGTGGGTAGTGCCTACAACATCAACAACAGAGAATGGTGATGGGACTTAATTTTACAACTCGTGTTCTACCCATTCTGAACTACTTGGCTCTTCATCCAGTAAATTCAAGTAAAATTATACAAAACCTTATTCATTTTCAAATGGAAAATAAATGTTCTGGTTTCATGTTGAAGTTAAAGTAGAAGAATGTATAAATGAAGATGACAGTATAATAATACTTGTAAAATACCAAGCATAGCCTTTCCTTCATCTTCTAATTCGAATCGCAGAGTCTGAAGTTCCTGCTCCATTTCTACCCGGAAACCTTCCATTGACTCTCTGTGTGCATCTTTTAATGACTGAAGCTCTGCAGAATGTTTTTGCTGTAAATGATTTTCAAGAGCCTAGAACAAGATAAACATATTAAAATTATTGTGCTAGAATATAGGAAGAAAAATAGAAGTAAAACAGAAAGATAATAACTAAACTCTTAAGAAAAATGAGCTATAATTTATTTTCTAGAAAATCAGATAATCACAAATAGAAAACAGTAGCTAGAAAATCAGATAATCACAAATAGAAAACAGTAGGATCACTAGACGAATCATTAGGAAAATAGTTTGACTCTCTAAACTCTGTTTCAACTGAGACAGAAAATTTTTTCCTAAGGCAGTTTTCCAATAAAATCATTCTCTAAACCACTGAAGGGGTGGGTATAAACCACCTAAAATTAATAATTATTCTCTGTGTAATGAATTAGACTTAAGAAAGTCTACTTAATGAGGAAAGGACTTCTGCAAATCCACCCAGAACAAATATTTTGTAATTATTTTTTAAGTCATTCTTTGTTTCTGCATTTCTGAACAAAATTAAAACCTTTAAGTGCTATCTGGAAAAGTAAACTAAAGTATTTCATGTGATTAATTTTAAAGAACAAGCCAGAAAGAACACACAACATATGGTTAAGTGTAAAGAGCTGGGCGCAGGGTTGCAAGAAAGGATGAATGAGAGAGATTGACACAAAGACTGTGGGCTATTATAAGCATGGCTGGTAGCAACTTCAAGGTAAATTATTAGGTTTTTTTTATAGTGTTTAGGCAAGCGGAAAAAAGAGTGGATAAAAAAATGTTTAACAACTAATTAGGGAAGACTAATAGCTAAGGCAATAAAATTTGGGTAAAAGATTAGTTTTTGTAAGATAATGGTGGGCAGGAGATTTACCTATACGTTGTTGGTAACTTTTAAGGAATGTTTTTCAAGATAAACATTGAGCAAATAGAGAAGCTGCTCTTTGTTCTTTGGACATTCATTATGTTAGTTTTGTTTTTAGTGTTTTGAAGCCAGATAAGATGGTGAGATGATTTTTTTTTTTATATCACACAGCATGAGTCTTATCTGGTTGGTCTCAGCTGGCAGCCTCTGACAGGTAAGATTTAAAAAAGACACAAGGCCACAAGAAGACAAAAAGAAAATACAATTTAGGGCACTTGTAGTTTAGAGAGTGAATTATGACAGAAAAGGTATTTCTTACCACAATCTAGAGTAAGAATGGTTTCTGAGAAAGACAGCATATTTCAACTATTGTAAAGCATGTATTTGTTTACCATTACTCTAAAATGATATTTTCAAAATTTAGCGTTAGGCTAAGTATATTCACTGTATTATAAGTACTTTATTTCTGAAAAATAAATCATACCTATCTTTGATAGTGTAGCCATCTCATGATGAACTTGACATTATGAGAGAAGAGAAAATAAAATGTCAGCCTGAGTCTAATTCATCTGCTACAGTATGAAACTACTAAATATATTTAATCATCATGAACTCTGCAGGAATCTTATCCCAGAAAACATATAGAAATAAAGCAATATATAATATTTTTCTTAAGAATAAAATTCTAAAAATTTGAAGGCTAGCTATTAGACTATTAAATTATATATGAAAATGTCATATTAAACTTACTCTTTGTTCTTTTTCCTTTTCTACTTCCATAGTTTGAAATGCAAGGACATGTGCTTCCTTTAAAGATTTATGTCTTTGCTGATGTTGTTCCTCTAATTCTTCAAGTTCTTGTGTAAGTCGTTGTCTTTCTTGTGTAAACTGGGCCTGAAGTTGCTGCAGAGAAGTCTGAGACTGGGAAAGCTGCATCTCCAGATTCTGTTTCAGCAAGGAAATCTAGGCCACAGAAGAGTACACAACGAAGAGCAGACATAAGGCACATTTTATAAATTACCAATTTAAAGTAATAAACATTTTAGAATCATAAATTATAGTGAAATGACTGCTTTAAGCACTGGAGTTTTGGTGGTCCATGATTAAGCTTGTGCACATGTGGAGGTATGAAGTTGTACTCCAGTAACAGTTTTGTAAAAAAATGGTAAATCAAAATTTGATTTCAACTGCCTTAAGTATTTACTTAATATGTTTTACAATAAATCACAGATATCTATATATTACTACTTTCATTCTATTTTTAGTAGTTACACTAAAAATAGGCTTTTAGTGACATAAAATTTGTAGCCTCTGTAAAGAACAATGAAGCCAATATTAGAAAAACCATGAACATATGCATTACATGCAAGCAAAATTTATAATATGAAATAAAAACAGAAGACTAATGCATTTATTAGGTTATAGTCATTTCAATTAGAGAATATGAAAAGGCAAAATGCTTATATTTATGAGGCAATAACATGAGGCAAAACTGTGAGCTCTGAGCTAAAATCTTAGCTCTGCCACTTGGTAGTCAGGGAGGGGTACAAGTTGTCCAGTTATATTCTTACATATACATATACATTTGATGAAACCATTACATGTGATCCATTTCTCTTCTCAAATACAGAAAAAGGTAACTTGAACCTATGTAACTATATTCTAATAGAAATCTGAACTAAGAGGAAACTAGGCGAACCAAATAAAAAGTTATTAGATATGTTCCATTAAGCAGCTTAATACACTATATATTATACAAGTAAATCAGTTTCTTAATCCAAATGCCCATTGATGGATGATTGGATAAAGATATATAGTAATACATTCAATGGAACACTATTCAGCTATTTGAAAAAATTAAATCTTGCTTTTGTAACATCATTGATGGAACTGGAGGTGATTATCCTAAGTGAAATAAGACAGAAAATGAAAGATAGTTTTTTTCACAAATGGATAGAAATAATCAAAGCAAGTTTATTAATAAAACACAATGAAAATAAACTGATCCTGAAAAGTATGGAGAAAGGTAAGGGAGTTGGGACGTAAAGGCAGAGATCAACAATTTGACAGTATGATGGTTCTAAAGCACTGGTTGAGCTATAATCTCCAAATTTATTTAGTTTCATAGAACAATGATAATAAATCAATTAAAATTTTATAAAGTGTCTATTTATATACTTGAATATACATACAAAAAAAGTTTCTGTGGTCAAGAAAACTAGTATAGAAAGAGAAAATTTTCAGCAAGTTTTTATAAATGGAAAAAGCTTTAGATTGATGAAGGCAGATATATATTGCCTCACATAGCTAATAAAGGAAGGTCGGTGGGAAAGAAAAAGGCTATAAAAACACCAGATGCAAAAATAAAGAAAAATAAGAAAAGACAGGAAGGTCAGAAACAAGTAGTTACCAATTTCCCTTTAAAGCAGCAGGAAGCACTAACATAGTGCAGGGAGCAGAGGGCAGATGACTAGCTGCTTGGAAGTGTTTTGGAAAAAAAAAGTTATAAATGATGATTAATTGTAAAGATTAGCACATGCGTTTATGGAGACAGTCAAATAGTGGTGAGAAATGACTTAACTGTCAGAGATGATTATTGTTTCTTATAGTATTGATAAAGTGATTGTTTATCAAAAGTTACATATATTCTACTTAATTTCTAAACAAACCTAAAATATGGAGGTTATCTGACATTATTTTACATGAAACTGAGGTGGAGCTGCAATACTCCCACTCCAAAAAATGTGATACCTTACACCTCTAAATGGCAATAGCACACAAGATTTATAGACTGAAATAAAACTTGCAAGTGTGAACTACAGGAGGAATGTCACAGAATCAGCTAAGGTCACACTTATTTAGGATGAGGCCCAAAACAAATGATACCATGTGATTTCTCACAATTTTATGCAGGGAAAATCATGAAATAAATATTAAAAAAAAAATCAAGAAAAAATAATTCTTAAAACAGTAACATACAAACAAAAATATGTTTGTGGACACTGATATTTAATTGAAGAGTTCTTTTCTTCCCAGGGAGCTGTTTCTTAAAATAGAGAAGGCATTTCTCACACTCTTCACAATTTCTACCTCTGTCCTAGTTCCTTGATGGGAACTAATGGTACCTGCTTTGATCTGTTAAGACCTGTTAGAAAATATATGGAATAATGGGAAAAGACTATATTGAATGTAGATTAATCATTTATACTGTCAAAAGTTTTTACTTTGTTCTTGGCTATATGGAAATTAAATACTACTCACCAAATTTTCAAGTTTTCTGCCCTGGTTTGTGTCTGCAATCTCACAAACAGAACAGGCTTTTTTTTTTTTTTTTTTTTTTTGCATAAAGACATCATATGGGCTGGTAGTCACCCTGAACTCTGAGCTCCAATTTGTGCATTTAACTTAATAAAAAGTCAACCAGTTTACAGAGCTATATCTTATTTTCTGCAATATCTATTTCAAAATTTCACTACTCCAAAAAAGTTCCCCTATGTTAATTATACTACAATTTGACTCATACTTGAATTTATTTCCATCATACTTAAGAATGAAAATTATGAAGAAATATAACAAACACTTTAAATGAATAATTCACCAAGTAATACAAATAATTCATTTAAAAGTCTAAACAGCTTTCAAATCTTTCTAGTTTAAATAAAATGCACTTGAGTTTTCACATCATAAAATACTTTACCTTGTAAGAACTCCAAGTAACATTTTACATTTTAGGACATATGATTAATCTTTGTTTTTATACTTAGGAAAACAAAGTACATGGGCAAAGACATTATCATGCAATGCGGTGTTCAAATAAACGTATATCTAGATGTTTTGTGTGCTTAACATTGAAATCACGCCAAAATAAGATAAAGGCTGTCTAAAATATTTGGAGTCATGCTCAAAACAGTAATGTGAGTTGTGTGCAGAAAGCCTTTATCATGCAATGCAGCATCAAAACTTATTTTGCTTTTTTAATAAATAATTATCAGCCTTTACTCAGCATGAACATTACATGGTACTTTAATAAAAAAAAAAAAAGCAATGTAATAGGAACTAGTGTTTCATAGCAATATTTTAAGAGCTGACTTTAGTATACTTTATGAAAATACATAGTAATATAAAACTTCATTAATTCAAAACAAAAAGAACAAAGATAGACTTCATTGAAGAGTTTGGGCAACTTGATCAGTACCTTTATAATATAATTACAGAAAAGCTATTAAATAAATAAGAAATTACTTTAAATTATGTATTATATTCAAGTTAAATAACATATAGTATTAATTTTTGTCATAATTTTAAATTTTAATATTTTATTTTGTCTATCTTAAGTAAACCAGAGGACCCTTATTTCAGAAATTCATCAATCCTCACTACAAATGTTGATAGCAATTTAGATGTAAATTATATACTATATCCTACTGATCAGTAGTTATCAGATAGTTGGCATACAATTTGGAAAGCCTAACTGCACTGTGACTGCCATCTTTGATCTCTGCCACTTAAAATACTGTTGTCCTTTTGAAAGTAAAATACTGAAATAACTTTATAAAAATTTCAAAAAGACTAAAATAATAAACATTGGGATACATTTTTTTCTGAACAAATAAGTCTTACACATTTCCTATCTTGTACCTATTGAGGTGTAAGAATCTTGTACCTCAACAGTTTTTGCAAAAGTCATTCAAAATTGGAACTGAAACATCAAATCTAAGGTACCAGATATTAACACAGTACACATCATTATTTATGAACACCTACCCACAGCCTTTGGTTTTGGCTACCTTATTGTTTTCCTCCCCTCCCTGCACCAAGTCTTGTTAAACAAAAACACAGAAAATATACAAACATTTATTTTCAGGGCAGTTATTTCTTGAGATAGTAAATATAATCTGTGATTTGCAAACCTGGTTATATATTGCAAATATCTTTGTAGATTTTAGTACATACAATTGCCTTACCCCTTCAGATTTTGATTTAGTAAGTCTGGGATTGGGCCCAGATCACCCAATACTTTTATTCCTAGTTGCTTAAGTATTAAATGTCCAATTAGAAAAATAATTTTAAATATAAGATATTAAATATAAAGTAAAAAGGAAAATTCCTTTATTACCCTTTTTTGTCAAATCTCAATCCCTAAAGGTACCTAGTGTGAACAGTGGTATTTCATCACTCTCATGACTTATTTCTCTCTTGACAGATTTGCTTAATTTTTTCTTTTACTACTTTATGTATAAATGGCTACATGATCTGAACACTGGTTGTACATAAAAGATGCTTGGGAGCCCAGAGAGCACCTCAACTGATTAGGGTCAACTGTCCAAAGTAGCTAAAATAGAGAAATCTGGGCCTATTTATTAGGATTGATACTTACTCCACAAGTCTTATAGAGAGGAATAAACAGTACTTGAAATGCGAAATCATGAAGGCATCCTGTCCTGCAGGAGTTGCTAAATGATAGAGTAGATTTTCATATACCTAACACTGTGTAGCTTTTCCTGAGATGACCGTACCATGAATTTATTTAACTACAAGGGAAGATCAATGAGTTTGCATTTTCAGTGTTTCTCTCTCTTTGCAGTGGTACTTACAGGTGGTACATATAATATTCATGGTATTTAGATATGCTCTATTTCCACTATTAAGCCTTCCTATGGCAGGCATTATCAATCACTACCTTTCCAATACCTCCATCTCTTCTTCCTTACCACTGAGCTGAACTCAGTCTGTATAGGAACTGGATGGATATCTCTATTTTAAAGATGTTAGGCCCCTATCTCAGCAAAAGATGTCAGGCCCCTTATCCTAGTTAATTATTACTGGGACAAGGAATTTCCAGTAGTCTAAAGAAGTGTCATGTTTTCAGTTAATAAGCTAATAGCAAGTGGTGGGTAGGGGTGGTATGAGGGAAGATTTTACTTTCTCATAAAAACAAAAACCTAAAAAGCTTAAGGAAAGTCTCCTGCACTTACACAGCTGTTCAAGAAGAGGACAGCTGTAGCAGCCATGTTGCCACTAAGGCATGACAAACCCAAGGTCAAAAAGTTAAGCACACTCTGCATGGCAAAGCAGAAGAACACAACCTAAACATCTTGATTGGGTGAGTCACCATTAATGGATTATTGCTGCTTATTTCCAAATGCTAACAGAATTCCAAAATATAGACACACTATAATTACTTTAGTCTTTGCTGATAGAAGTTTTGATCATCTCATCTTGTTTTGCCATTACAATTTTTTTTTTTCTGAAACACTTCACGAATGTGCATGATATCCTTGCACAGGGGCCATGCTAATCTTCTCTGAATCATTCCAATTTTAGTGTATGTGTTGTCGAAGCAAGCACTGCCATTACAAATATTGCTCTCTAAAACAACAAATTATTCAAATATGTCTATTGGAAGGCTGCACAGCACTCCTTTTAAAATTTTTAAAAAAAAATTATTTTTAAGATACTAGGTTTCGCTATGTTGCCCAGGACTGTCTCAAATCCATAGACTCAAGTGATCCCAAGGCCTCAACCTCCCAGATAACTGGGATTACAGGCTCCTGACACCAGGAAAGACTTAAAACCTCTCCTTTTTAAAATTCCATAGATTATTTTAATGCATGGCCACAGTTGGGGACCATTACCCTAAAGAACGACAAATTGCTGTAATTCACAGAACAAAAGAAGCAACCAAACTCTTGATTGATAATTTCAAAGGCAAGGGCTGGAGGAGTCTGAAGCCCAAGTCTTTTACCTGTCTGTCATCTGCCCTCTCAGTTCATTTTATGAAAGTAAAGAGGTATACAAATTAATTTAAGTAGTATCATCAAAATAAGGCTTCTATATTGTAGCTTTTGTCTATTTATCAGCATAGTAGTGAACAACTTACAAGGTGCTTCTGTGAACATATTTAAAGGCAGAATAGAGAGTGTATTTTTTGAAGATTATGAAAATCATGATTTTTCAAAAACAATTTGTTTTTTAAGGAAGAGGTTTTATGTGAGATGGTTTGTTCATTTTTGCAAAAATAAGAAACTCAAACTTTTTGAAAAATGGGAGGTACAATTTCAGTTTTTGAAAAATTGTAAGAAATTGTGTTGAGTCAATTCTGATGAGAGGTCAACATAAATAATTAGGAAATCCAAACCATGATGTTGATGCTCAGTTCAAAATTTTAAATATATAAAGCAACATTAAAAAATACTAAGACTTAATAGAGGATAATTTATTACTATGCTAATGGTTTAGTAAATGCTCATGTAAAAATGTTTGAAGGTACAAAAATATTTTAACTCTTTTCTATGGCTATTTGCTATTTTTGAAAAGTCTATTTAAGCAAATTTATGCTTGTGAAATAATGACCATTTGGACAAAAAATCTAAATCACTCATAATTTTTTGTTATTTCTTAAGGTCTATAAACTGAGGTTACTGATTAAGAACCATAATAATGACTACTTGTCTTTAGGGTGTTTGGGAACAATATTTCTAGTCATCCTCTCATTCTGAATAAAAAAAAATTAGAAAGTTCTAATAAAGGACCCAAGTGTGAATAATCATGTGTTTTAGAATAAGATGGTACATGGCAGAAAACTTTCCACATGGAAGACAGAGCAAAGACAAATATATGGAATAGACAGATATTCACCTCACAGAACACGAAAATCACTGACAGGGTCATCTTTTGTTTAGATGATGACAAAACAAAGAGTCAATCCTCATTGATTATTCCTGAATGATTATGATATTAAAAAGGAAAATTAATGGAGATTTCATTATATTACCAATCCTTTTTACATTTTTTGTGGAAAATGAATCAAGGTATTCCCATTTCAGTTATTAATAAATATAATTTCAAAAACATTTTTATTTTAACAAAAACCTCTTCACTTTTAAGGAAAAAAAATGACTATAATTAAAGTATTCTGTAGTAAAAATAATGTTAACAACAATCGTGTAATTTGAGTTCTCATTTCTATAATAGTAGGAAACTATTATTAGAAATAGTCTTTCTTCTCTTGTGTCTCTCTGCATATTAATTCCATTAAAGATCTTTGACACTAAGAGTATGTTTCCTTTGCTTTTGTGTGGTGATTGGCAAGACCTTTTTTAGAGCATCATCCCTTAAGTTATTGATCCTAGGAGTTCATTCTTCCTGGTTACAGTCTTGTATCACTAATACTGAGGTTCTTTGCTGCTTATTTCTAAATTATTGAAAAAAATGCTTTATTTATTTGTTTATTTATTTATTTGTTTCTGTATTTCTAATCATTTTTGACGTAGGAAACAAAGTTGAATATGAAAGGTAGATGAAAGTTCTCTTGTACAGTAAAAAGAATTTAGATAGGTATGGGGAAAAACTTCACTGTGCAGGTTTTAAGATTTCAGAGGTCATCCCTAGATCAGAGCTTTGGTTCCTCCAAGACAGGTCCTGATAAACTATATTGGAATCAGCCACATGGATTGGTCATTTTATTGTGCATGATGGCTTTCAAGAACAAAAGAGGTCTAGCAGCTGCTACAGAAACTGCAGAAACTGCATAGCCCACAAAGCCAGAAGTATTTATTAAACTGTCTATTGCAGAAAAAGTTGAACTAAAACATCTAGAAAAATATTCAAAGATGTTAAGCACTCTGCTACTGTATTTTAAAAAGACAAGTTGGATATGGGTTTGATATGAAAATAAATCTCTCATTTTTTTCCTCCTTGTATCTAAAGAAAAAATTAAATTGAGTGCTTACATGGATATTACTTTGAAGTTCATTTCCTGCATACTTGATGTACCTAGGTAAAAATCAATACTTTACCAATTAGGAATTTGCTCCATTTTCCTTTGAAGGTTTAATTATAATATTAAGTCGTAAAATACATGATGAATTCTATGAACCTTTACTACTACCTAATCCTTTCAAATAAAAGTCTGTGATATTACTTTTTGAAAAATAGTTTAAAAATGCACTTATATTTATTTTCATTTTTATGCTAGCCTACACTATTTTTTCATAAGTATTACTACATCTTTCAATGCAAACATTAAGTGAGTTTTTTGTTTTAGATGTAAAATCTTGATTCATTTTAAAATATATGCTTATTAATACAGTGTGGTAAATGTATGCATGTATACAAATGAGTGGCTGAAAATCGAAAGCTTTTATTAGTTATATACACGTCAAATAGAATGCCAAAAAGTCTATTTTTTATTAAGTTAAAGCTTTAAAGCAATGATGTTTATGCAAAATCAAAAGTGCAACATGCCCTTGTGTGCAAACTGTAAGTGCCCGTTCACTTACATTGTTGATAGATTTATGCAAAGCTTCACCCAGAGAGTGCCGCTATGAAGAAAAGATCACAGGAATAAGGGGAAACATTCAGAAATCAACTATGTGAAAGAAAGAGGGATAAAAAGGGAGAGTAGAACACAGAACATTAATTATAATATGTTCAAGGAAAAAATAAGTTGAAAACAGCACTGAGAAAGGAACTAGACAATAGAAATTAAAGACACACATTTAAATTATCAGTAGTCCCTTAAAATAGTGTTTGATTTGTTTGTGGGGTGGTAGGTTTACTATTGCAAAAAACCAAAGACAAATGTATATGAATCCACAGTTCAGCTTAAAATAATGGTTATGAGGGACATAAAATGGATATTACTATTTTAAAAACCTCCCCAAAATCTACAATACAATGGTCAAAGTATTATACTCAGTGTTGACGTAGGTTTGTGAAGAATTCCTCTTCAGAAAAATAAGTAGGTAAGAACTGAACCACTAACTTAATTAACTATATAATTTAGGGCTAGAAATATGATAGTTATTAAAAATGTAGATTTAATAATAATCTGAGAGCACAGAATCTTAACCACCAGGGAGTATCATTAACAATAATCTGATTTTGTACTTGGGGTAAAAAATAGTCCTGCAACTCTACTTCTAGAATATTCAGCAAAGTCAGAATCTAAGATCTTTTTCAGGAGTTTATTAAAATGTTTCTAAGTGATATATCACTGGAAAATTCTACTACCCTCTCTCAACTCCCCATATATGGGAAAATGTGATTTCATTTTCAAATGCATCACTTTTTTACTTTCCAAAAGATACATTTTAAAGTTACATTATTTATGCAAATCAGACCCACAATGATGCCATCTTACACCAGTAAGAATGGTCCACATCAAAAAAATGGCAACAAGTGCTGGCATGGATGTGGAGAGGAAGAAACACTCTTACACTGCTAGTGGGAATGTAAACTGGTCCAGCCACCATGGAAAGCAGTATGGAAGACTCTCAAACTAATGACAATGGAATTACCATTTGACCCAGCAATCACTCTTCTGGGAATCTACCTAAAGGAGACCTTAACACTTATACAAAGTGACACCTGTACTCGTGTATGTTTATTGCAGCACTATTTATAATTTATAATGGAAACAACTCAAATGTCCCAAAACAGATGAATAGATGATAGTATACATACACAATGGAATATTACTCATCAATTAAAAATGACAAACTTGATGAATTTGAGATAACATGGATGTACCTAGAAGAAATTATATTAGCAGAAACAAGTCAGAAAGAAAAAAAACAGAAACCAAATGGTTTCACTAATATATGGGACACAGGGAAAACAAACAAAAGACCAGGAGGAAAAGTCAAAATAAGCTAACAACCAAACTAAAGTACACAACTGGGGGTGGGGGGGAGGATAAATAAGAGTGGTCAGGGAGGGGAGGTGGTGGGTGAACCCTGGGGTACAAAAATATGAAATATATATATAAATAATTAAATAATAAAATTCAAAGTTTTGTTTCTGATTACAAAAATAAAGTTACATTATTAATTTAAATGTAAAATTTCTATTATTTTTTATTCTGTACACTAATCATTTTTAGAGAGAGGATATAGTCATCTTCCCTCTCCATTATGTGATTTTCCCTAGGACTGTTATAAAGCAAAGCTAGTTTTTATTTGGTAAAATATTTTTTACTAATAACTTAGACAAACATAGGAAATAGCCTATGATATAGTTTGCTAGACTTGAACAAATTACTTGAGAAAAAGATTAACTTTCTATTAGATTGTTCCATAACCTCAGGTAAACATTCTCACATATTTGTTATACTAGTTTTATATTTTTACTTTCTCTTTCATGCTTTCTTTTACTTATATTTTATATAATAAGGAGCCATTCTTCCAGACTTCACAAACCTTATGCAAACATGAATGTTTTCAGTTGTTGTTCTTTACATTTGCTTTTCTCAGAACGGATGTCCCAGTACTAGAAATTAATCTAAAATACAGGAAAGATATTTATAAGCAGATTTTATTTTTCATACTTGAGGGTATCATGAAGCATTAATATGCATTTAGGAGTCTTAAACTAACTGGTGAACTAGACATATAATAGATCAGAGAGTGGCGTGGCAGGACTTGCCATAGGAATTTCCTATTTTAGGTTATATGACAATTTGAGCACTTGCAATCTAAACTCATATGCTATCACTACTGTCAGCATACTGCTGCCAGTCTTCAAAATACCTAAAATCAAAACACCTAACTTTCGCCTGAGATGTCTTCCATCAGAGGCATGGATATGGTAATCAGGAAAGGCAGAAGTGCTGTAGGGTGGTAATATCCCTTTTATTTATAAGAGAAGATTCACATTTTCATTTGAAAAATATTAGAGTACTACTATAATTTGCAGGAAATATCATTTAATTAGACTGACAGAGCTGAATAAGCCTGTAAAAGTGAAAAAATTAAAAACTAAGAAAAATTTCACAGTAAATGATTTAAAAAACTGTCTTTAGGAAATTGGGCTGAGGGTAATAAAAGATCATTTGATCCAGTGAAGAAGAAAATCACTAAATAAGAGATCTCAAGTGAAGAGTACAGAGCCATAAGGATCACCTAACACAAAGACCCCAAGGTAGAAGAGACTGGCTGAAGAGTTTGTGTGTGAGGGAAGCGCTGTGAGGCTGGGAGGAAAATGGAGAGACCTAGCTTTAGATCTTGTAGGACAATGAAGGAGTCAGATTAACAGTCTTAATTTCAATGGGAGGCACTGAGAGACTTTAAACAATAATTATTCATGATATAGTTTACATTCAAAAAGAACAGCAAATGCTGTAAAGAAAAGCTATGGAGGCTAGATAGGAGGCTATTAAAGTGGTAGCCCGGAATATTGCTAACTTCAGGAGGTGGAAAAGAATGGAGCTGAGGTAAGTTCTAGGAATAGAACAAAATTGACAAATCACATGAGAACAATAAAGGAAAATAATCACATATGACTCTTCAGTTTTTGTTTTGAGCAGCAAACAATAGCAAGAAATGAAGATGTTGAATGGGGACTAGGCAATGGAAATCAACACTTCTGAGGCAGACATGCTGTTTGAGATGCTTATTACCAACCAAGTAATTGTGAATTCAAAAAGAGTTAAAGACTGAAAGATTAACTTTTAGAAGTTACTGACATATACATGGTATTTAAGCCACAAGACTGAATGAGATCACCCAAGAAAGTCTCTACTTTATAAAGCATACACGATGATCTAAATAACTTTATGTGAAAGAAATATTTGTCAAGTATTCTATATGAGCAAGATTCATGTTAATAATAATGAATGCCTTTATAATAGCTTGTTTGGAAGCATCAAACTTAGTGTTAGATTCTGAGATGACGAAAAGGACCTCAAGAGCTCCTCTTCAACTGATTGAGAGCACTCAGATACTTCAACAGAGAAGACTTCCTAAATGTCTTTCATTTAAGAAATTTCAGGATTTCTATTCTTGAAGGATGAATATAATCAGACTTTCAGATGAGTAAAGGAATACATCAGGAAAAGCACTTTAAAAACTGCTGTGCTGAAATAGATATGGTGAATTTTAGGTGTCTATTATTTCAGAAAGCTATCCATGCCTTTGCACCTGGTTAGGTGACTAGTGCACTGGTGCAGGTCAGAGCTAACCTGGACAACAAGGCACTGAAAGGTCATCTTTAGTGATCTTTAGTGAGCATTAAGGGTTCAAGCTTCCTCCAGTGCTGACTACAGGACTTGCATGATGGATCAACAGTGATCCACTCCATTAAGCAAAGACCTCTGCTAAAATACCTCAGTGTTGTATCAGTCTAAACCTTCAGGCTATGTCTGAGCAATAGTTGGGGTCTACAGTTGAGACAGGATCACAATTCAGGAATAGTGTCATACCTAAGGGGAACAATGACTACAAATATGACTATTTGTATGAAAATTAGAAAAAATTTGTAAAAGTTTACCAAAAAATCAGAAATAGTTCTCTATGCTCTTCACAATAAGGAGTCTTGCACTGGGGTACTTGCACTGGGGTACTGTTAAGATCCAGGTGCTTCAAATTCTGGCTAATGAGAGAATTCAGTTGTTGTCTGTTTTGACCCTCAATGAGGTAAGGTAGTTGTTTCACATATCTGTACGCACATAGCCTCTTCTATGAGAGACATGGGTGATCCAATCTGGCTATCTTGGCCATTTGGGTTCTAGCTGTTCTTAGTTTAGGAGCCTCTGGCTCAAAATGGAAATCATCACTCTGCACCTTTACTCTTATAGTTCTCAGTGGTGCACTTCTATCTTGAATGCCGACTCTGTGGACTCCCTTCTCCATTATAGTTCCCTAATTTAAATTTAAATATCACATTAGGAACAAATTCCTGCAACCCTATATCCTATAATATGTTGAGAGCATGTGCCCTTCAGTTGACCACTGTAGGGAGGCTCCTTAAAGCTCCCTTTTTATTTCATATGTACTGGTATCATTCTAAACACAATTTAATTTTTCCTACCCCTTTCCTCTTTGTTGTGCTACAGCTTCTAAGTATGTGATAGTTATCCATTTATCTTTCAGGGACCCTTGTGCTAGTTTAGGTGAAATCTGGTTGTGAAAACATGGAGGAGGCAAGCCCAGCATTACTCTGCAGTCATCCTGCTGGACTCCAGCTAGCTCCACATCTCCTAGCTCTTAAATTTACAACTTTTGTGTTAGAATTCTCTCAGAGAAACTGTATTTTGCTCAATGAAAAAAAAATGTTCTCATCAGTTATTATATCTGGTTTAGATCAGTAACAATATCAATATCATTTTCAAATGGAAGAACAGATTTAAGAGGATTATGACATAGATTAACAGGAAGATGGAGAAGAGAAAAAGCAGGAAGAGTGAAGAAAAATTAGCCTATGAAGAAAAAAAGTTTGCTAGAAAAGAGTAGGAAAGTACACTACTGGGGGAGAAGGGGTGACCAGCTGAGCCAGGGAGGGGAGGTGGTGGGTGACCCCCAGGGATTACAATTGATAGGGTTTGCTACCCCCCCACCCCCATTGTCTCCTGTTTAAGATTGCAGATTTCAAGGACAGGTATGCTAAAATGTGAGAATGACCTTAGTTGGAATTTCCCTTCAGGGAGATGCAGGAGGGAGGAAGGTGAAACAGATTTCCTGGAAGGTGGGGAAATCAGGGTATATAAAAGGTGTGCAAACAAAGATTTGGATTCGAATATGGAGATCGATTCCAATATGGAGATCGGATAAAGAGATTCAATGGAGGAAAGATGGGAATCGGCCATCTTGTAAAGATATGAGCCATGTGGACATGGCCAAAGGTCTGGGGGCCTGCAGCCTTTGGCTGACCCAGACTAGAAGAAGCATGTGTGCTGAATGCAGTTAAGGAGTTTGCAGATTTGAACTGTGTTGGAGTTTGCTTTGCTGAATTTGACTGGTGTCTGGAAGAGGCTGTGCAAAAGTTAGGCCTGAAAAGAAAGTGAACTTTGCTAGTCCAGCACCATGGAGTTTCTGCTGCCTGGAAGACAAGGAGAACACAGCGTGGAAGATGAGGAGCAAGCCAAGGGAGCAGCCAAAGGAACATGTATTCAAGCGTCTGGAGATGAACTCTGACTGGACATTGGTGAGATGATCAGGACTGAGAGACTGAGGATTTTTGGGCAATCTGGGGAAAGGACTTAGGACAATGTTGAGAAAGGTTTTGGACAATGTTAACAAAGTAATCGGAGTTTTACTTTTATGTTTCTTCTGCAGTAATTAGGAAATCACTTTGTTAGAAATAAATTAGTCTGCACTGATAGTCTTGCATTGGTTTGGTATTTTGGTTAAGAAGGCTGGGATGGTGGAAAGAACCCACAGAGTTTAAACTGTGTTTTTAAGTTTTTGTTCCTGCAGTTTTTGAAGCTGAAAGCAGAGAGCAGCTGGCTGGCTTTTGCATATCAATGGTAAAGGTGATCAGTGTAAATGCTAATTAACAGTTTGCAGCCTGCTTTGTAGAGAGAAGCAGGCAGAGGTGCTCAAGGTTAAGGTAAAGGTTAAAGGTAATTGCTAATGGCCTGCTTGTAGCCTGCTTCAAGTAAAGAGAAACAGGCAGATATGTGTTTCAAGTTAAGTTAAAAAGTCCCTTCGTGGTCGCCCTGTTTCACAATGATGTGAAGTATATATATATATATATATATATAAATTCAGGTATATACTGGGACCAGCACCTGAAGACACAGACTTCTATTCTTCATTTTATCACAGATCTTACTATAGTAGTTGTCAGTACATTACATAGTATTTAGACATCTCTTTTAAAGCTCACTATAGTTCCATATCTTCAGTCTCTTGCCCCAGAGATGCCATATATATATATACATATATATATGCCATATATATATAAATTATTTATATAATAAGAAAAAAGTGTAGGAACAGCAGGACTCTCATTTGTTTTCTAATCAAATGGGGGGTGGAATTAAATTCTAACCAGTCAACTCAAACCCATTATTTTTCATTCTTCCTACTTTAGTTTTTGGATTCCAAGTTAATAGCCATCATTTTTCTTATTGAGTTTGTTTTTAATTTCTTTTAAGTTAAAAAATAATGACATCATTACCTCAACTGTATTGAATACTTTTTTATAGACCAGTATATTTTATTCTTGTGATTTTTTCTTATAAAAGATAAACAATACTAAATTACTTTCTGAATTAATTTGAAAGTCTAAAAATACTTAATTTTTGTTTCTCTATCATTGGGAAATAAAATATCATATTACTTCCTACCTCCCAAAGTAGAGGTTAAATTTATCTACTCCTTAAACTGGCATCTCTGGGGCAAGAGACTGAAGATATGGAATTATAGTGAGCTTTAAAAGAGATGTCTAAATACTATGTAATGTACTGACAACTACTGTAGTAAGATCTGTGATAAAATGAAGAATAAAAGTCTGTGCCTTCAGGTGCTGGGCCCAGTATATACCTGAAAAATATGTAAACACTTTTAGATAGCACTGTAGCAACAAATCAACTTAATTTATTACTACTGACTATAACAAGATACTAAAAATATTTTGGATTTGAAAGGATAACAGTGCCTGTCAATTTGAGGGAAAAGATGGATAATGAAAAAGAGAAGCACAATAAAGATCAAGAAGGCCGCGCATGGTGGCTCGTGCTTGTAAGCTTCAGCCTATGAAGCGGCCGGGGCTAGGGATCGCGGTTCGAGTCCTGTCTGGGGCCCGTAGCAAGACCTACTTCCCAAAAAATAGCTGGGCGTGGTGGCGCATTCCTGTAATCCCAGCTACCTGGGAAGCTGAGGCTGGGGATTGCTTGAGTCTGTGGTACCCCGGGCAACGAGAGCCTGCGGTTCCACAGGCAAAAATAGCAAGACCTAGTCTCAAAAAAAAAAATAAATAAATAAAAAATAAATAAATAAATAAATAAAGATCAAGAAAAGTAATTAGGAGTTTGGCCTGTGGGGGCTGCAAGTGTCTTGATTTGTATGCGCCCACAGCTGCCAGCCAGCCTCTGGCTGGTAGCTGTACCCATTGTGCACCCACCAGAGCAACCTCCACCATCAAGCTAGCTGGTAAGAGGGCCTGGGGGTTGGCCCGGGAAATCGGACTGCTGGTAGATCTACTCAGGGTCAGGGAATATGGGGGGGGGGTCTGCATGAAGGTCTTGCCCTTTCACTCTCACTCCACTTAGTCCTTAGTCCTCAGGAGGAATAAGAAAAACACAAACATTGCAAACAGAGACAATGAACATGTAAGGAACCAGATAAGGATCTTGCTAATATGGGCAGGATACAGGGAAAGGATTATCATAGAACATAATGGACTGGAAAAACAACCATGGTGTAGACCTATCACAGAAATACACCCACAAACTCATCAGGAATGGATGACTCCATTTTGGAATATGCCACTCAAGAAAACAAGGAGCCCCTCCCCATACCATGGGAGAGGAAGTCCACAGAGTTGGGGAATTGGCTCTAAAACAAATCTGCAAACATCTGCAAACGGAAGAGTGGAGATGATCCACAAAGGCCATTGGTAGATGCCTACCCTCACTGAGAAACATCATTACAGAAAACAACTGGGAGCAAGGCCCCCCAAGCCAAAAGGCAGAGCTATGGGGTGAAGAGGCAATGGATATACAGGGAGAATGGACTGGAACTGGCAGTCAGCAGTGAGAAGACACTGTTAAACCTCAAGCGAGCATGGACAGGCCTGCCCAATGCAAAACTAAGACTACAGTCCTTCACTCACAGAATGCTGTGTACCAGGAACACAGTTAGTCACCTGTCAAATATACACAACCACAGAAAAGAGAGACCAATGAACTGAACATAAATCAACAAACAGATAGGAGTCTGAGTGAACGGACGGGCCATCAGGGGTTGGGGGGGGGAGGCATCCCAGCAACCATTTATCTATGTAAGAAATTATTTTTAAAAAATACATAAAACATAGGGGGGAAAAAAGAAAGAAAAGTAATTAGTACAAATGCTTATAGGTAAGAAGGGAATGGCAAGAGATATTTAAAGTCTTAAAGAAAAAAGATTCCCAACCTAGAATTTATTTCCTGCCAGATTATCATTCAAAGCAGAAGGAAGGGTAAGAAGCTTCACTGGAAAAAAAAAAATTACGAATATGTCAACATTAAAACAGACTTGAGATGTATTAAAGTGGACATTTTTTTAAAATAAAAAACAAAAGTAATCTAGAGATAGCAGGTACATGCAGACACATACACACACCTCCTACATATATATGGATGATGTCAATATAGAAAAAGACAAACACAAACATTAAAAAAAGTGACAATAAGTATAGTAATCACCTTTAATTTAAGGCTTAAATTCACCAATTAACAGATGTAGAGTAGGTGGAAGGATGTCAAAGCAAAATCAAAAATTCTACTGTCAATAGAAAACTTATCTTTTTAACAAAAACCAGTGCAGTATTAAAGACTGGAAGATAATACTACATGCAAACAGCAATCCAAAAAAGTCAGGAATAGTTACACTTACATAAAATTAAACAGTAATGAAAGATAGAGATGGACATTATATTATGTTTAAGGACCAAACACAACAAGAAGCACTAATATTTAAAAGTATATATGCACCAAATGACAGATCACCAAGATACAAGAGGAAATTATTAATAGAACTACAGAAAGGTAGTGACAATAATAAAATAATACTGAGGTTTAACATTTCATTTATGACCATGGACAGAGCAACAAGACAGAATAAAAAAGGAAAAATAGCCTTAAAGAAGGAACTAGAACTTAGAACTAATAAGCTTAACAGACATCTACAGAAAACTCCACCCGAAAACATGGAACATTTTCAGAAATCAACCAAATGTTGGGACACAAGCCAACTGCCAGAAAGACTACAAAGATTGAAATCATACCAAGTACTCTTTCTGACCAAAATGCTGTATTGGTAGAAATCAAAGAACATGAAACCATCAACTCCAAAATTATATTATTTACAACACTCACTGAAGCATTACTTAAAATAGCTCAGGTGTAGAAATTGAGAGAGGACTGAATCAAGATGTGGTATACCCACATAACGGAAAACTAATCAGTCATAAGGAAAGATGAAGTGTTGCCTTTTAGAGCAAAATGGAAGTCATTTAGGGAATCATGTGTAGTAAAGCAAATCAGAATAACAAAGACACATACTGGACACTTAGTGAATGATTCGAAAAATACTTAATAAAATCAGCAGGTACACTAATAAACAAAGTGAGGAGGAAGGAGGGTAAGAAGTAAAGGTCAAAGTGTATAAGGGGGGGTGGGTTGGAGAAAAACAAGAGCATTAGAAGTAGCAGAATGAGTACTGAGAGTTGGTGTCAAATTTACCCAAAAGTTCTGTGATCTAAATAGTGCAGACAATGATGTGTAGCATCTCTTAAATAAGAGTCATGTGTAGTTTTATTTTTTTGTAACTATATTTTTAAAAAATGAAAAGAAAACCAGGCATGGTGGCGCATGCCTAAAAGCAGCAGCCTAGGAAGCCGCTGCTGGAGCCAGGGATCGTGGTTTGAGTCCCCCCGGAGCACGTAGCGAGACCTAGTCCCAGAAAAACAGCTGGGTATGGTGGCGCACGCCTGTAATCCCAGCTACCTGGGAAACTGAGGCTGGGAATTGCTTGAGTCTATCGTACCCTGGGCAACGTGAGCCTGCAGCAAAAATATTTTTCCACAGGCAAAAATAGTGAGACCTGGCCTCAAAAAATAAATAAAAATGAAAAGAAAAGGTAATTATTTTTAGTCATATTTTTTAACTCAACCATGCAAAACATCACCTCAATATATACTTATACTAAAAAATCCAAGACATTCCATATTCTTTTTTGTGTGTGTGCGCTACATTTTTGAAACTCAGTGCATATTTCACACTAGCATTTCAATTTGATTGAAACTCATTTCAGGTGCTCAATAATCATATGTGGTTAGCAGCTACCATACTAGACAACACCAGGTTAGAAATCAGAAAGCACTTTGTAACAGTCATGTCTTAATAAGAAAATGATTTTCAATTGTTCTTCATTAAGAGCATATATTTTGGTGGCTTTATTTCTTACTCAAGTCTTGCTCTTTTTTATTTAGAGTGAAAAATTCTAAAGTAAAATCAATACATCCAAAGTCAATTTACCATATAAATCACCTCAAACAAGTAGATCATCATGCCCTCTCTGACTGAGATGATCTAATTTTCAATATTCTGACTTCAAATTTTGAGTCAATTTTAACATTTCCTTTCCCTTTGCCACAGCATTACATCAAATTACATGATCTGTTTCTTTATGGTTCCCTTGTATTCTCAGTGAAATAGTTTAATTCAGATCCTGTGTAGAACTTAATTTTTTTTTTTTTTGAGACTAGGTCTTGCTATTTTTGCCCAATGAACTGAAGGCTCATGTTGCCCGTGGTACCACAGACTCAAGCAATCCCCAGCCTCAGCTTCCCAGGTAGCTGCAATTATAGGCATGCACAACCACGCCCAGGAATTTTTGGGTGACTAGGTCTCGCTATGTTGCCCCTAGGGACTCGAACCACGATCTCTAGCCCCAGCCACTTCATAGGCTGAAGCTAACAGGTATGCGCCACCATGCCTGGTTGGGGTAGAACTATTTGTGCATCATATATTTGACAACTTCCTCTTTGGTAACCATGTCTCAGTTTTTGTTCACTCTATTTAACAACTAATGGGAGTTTACTGTATGTTAAGCACTGTTTGACCTACTGGGGATGCAACCCTGAACAATACAGAAAATGATCTAGTTCTCATGGAACTTCATTAGATTAGGAAAGAGAATCAATGGATTCCCCGTAGCATTTGATTTGAAAAAGCAAAATGCAGAATAAGGGGGGCAGAGAGAGAGAGTGTGATTTTAGAGAAATAGTTAAAGAGTTCTGTTTGAAGAGGTAAGATTTGAGTAGAGAACTGAATGAACTCCAGGAAAAACTCACTTTTTAAAAAGTCTTTTAGATCTGGGAAAGCAGGCTCCATGTGGAGGAATTGGCAGACACAAAGGCTCTGAGATAAATTAAGTTTGGTATGTGTGTTCCAAGAACTCAAGTAGTACAGCATGATTGTCAAAAAGGAAGGAGCAAGCAGTAGTAGATAGTATTAGTAATGTAGCCAGAAGCCAAATCATAATGCTACATAAAACCATAGCAAGAATATGGATCATATTCTAAAGGTGATAGGAAGAAAGATGTCTCAAGTGCCTGAACCAGGAGAATAACATACAACTTAAAATATCAATTTGGTTGGTTGAAAAACAATATGTATGTGGGCAAAAGTAGAATCAAGTTTGGTTCTTACTGCAGTACAGGAGAGAACTGCAAGTGGTTTGAAGGTTTTATTGGAGGACGTGGAGAGAAATAGACAGATTCTGAGTATACGCTAAAAGACTGTACAGTATGAGAGGAAAGAGCTAGAGATGACTGAGCAGTGAAAGGATGGAAATATCCAGGAGGAGCAGTCTGACTTGGGCCAAGGATCCTGGATGGGTATGCGATGTGTACCTAAGAGTTCTGTTGCAGGCATTTTAATTTAGATATTTCTATGTAGAGGTCTTCGTTTCACCCTGATTTCAATAGCACAGTTATAGTAAGCTTCCTAAAAGAAACTGCCAAAACTGTCAGCATGTTTTTTATCCTAGCCATAAATCTTTGACAGAATCTTTTAAGTTCTTAAGCAAGCTCTGAAGTCCTAAATCTGGAAGTCAACATTCTTCACAATGCCTTCTCTCTCCAACTGTCCCCTCTTGCTTTTCTGTATTCCTCGTAGTGAAATAAGAATACACTGAATAATGTAATTGTTGAATGACTAACATATATTTGTGTTCATTCTTCACCCTACTCAAGAATCACACTAAAGTCAAACTCTTCAAGAAATCTTTCCCAATCAAATTGGCTAAACTATACTTTTTCTATGACCACTACTTCCCATCAGTATGCTGATGAATGTTCAACAGCTCTGAACAACACAGGCCTGATTTGCAGTAGTTGCTGGTATCTGGTGTTATAAATACTCCCCTGATGGATGATTCCAAATCATCAACATGATAAAGGTGTGAAGTCACGCAAAGGATACTGGTAGGAGTTCCAGCATACAATTGTTCCTACAGTACGAACTGGGCAGATCACTTACTAAATAGTGACTTATTGTAGGCACCTGCATATAAACTTTCCACTTACAAACTAGTTATCCCAGGAGCATACTTACTCAAATTAATTACAATTACCAGACAGAAAAAACAATACAATATTAAAAGAAAACTGTAAGATCTGAAATTAGACTCATATTGGAGTTTTTGGAAATTTTCATAAAATACTCATCTTATTCAAGAAAAATGAAATTCTTATGCTTTCCTAAGAAGTCAGTCAAGAAATATGTAAATCAAGTTAGTTCTCAATAGTTGAAATTCACATGAATGATGAATTATTTTGTCTTCTCGGCTCTAAGTAGGATGAAATGTAAAATGTAGGTAAAACAACATGCAAAAAAAGACTCAGGTTCAGTTCACACAGAAATAGCTAAAAATATGTGAAAATGCAGACCCTCTAGTAGTTTTCATATTGTATGCTTCTGTCTAAGCCCAGATCACTTCAATTCAATTCTCACTGCTTCAATATTCCCAATCCTAAACAAACTATGTTTCCCAAAGTGCGGGGCTCCGGAGTCAGGGGGAATGAGAACATGGAGAGGTCCTAGGCTCTGTGAGTGATAGGGGGATTAATAAGGTCAGTAAGTGACAAGAGTGACACAGTTGTAGAGGTTAGGGCTGGAGATGAGGAGAAGGAATAGAGCTTATCAAGAATCAGGCAGGCAGAAAGTGGTAGGATGGGTATCAGGAATCCACAGATTGCTGATCAAGAGAACAAGAGCCAAAGAGGAATCCTTTGTCCATAACAAAGTTCCATGAAAAAGTCTTGTTAAAATTTTTGTCATTGCTAATGACATCCCAATGTCATGAGTCATTTTGTCATCTCTAACAACATCTTTAAAGAGTAAAATCTTAATGCCATAATTTTCACTTTAAAGTGGAATCCTTTGTTCAAGTGTTCTGTTAACTTTCTGGAGGTGTCAACTAGCTGAAAGTGCAGAATTTCTTTGCCTGTTTATAGATTGCAAATGTATCTACTCTATATATTTTAGAAATGAGGAGAAAGGAAGATGTTTTAATTTTGGAAATGGTCTGAAGGCATAGGGCACCAATGAATAGTTTCACCTTTGAAGGCAATTAATTCCTTGTTATTTTAATGTTTATAGCTTTACCTGCTTTAAAAACTAAAATAATCTTACTCTAAGACAGGCAAAAACTGGAGCTAAAATGTACTATTTTATAATACACAAAACTTCAAGAAGCAAAGAATCATATTTTCTCAGAAAAAAACAAGAAACATTCAAGAAAACATTTATAGAAACATGGATGAAATATGACAATTTTATGATTAAATAAATAATTAATAAAATAGTTTAATAGAAATAGAAAATAGATGGGAGAGTGGCAGGCCCTCTTTATAATGCCAAATCTAACTAAATGTGTCTAAGACTAATAATTTCTGATTGAAAACAAGGCAGATTTTTAGGGGAGTTTTTATTTTTACCATACAATTGAACTAATTAAACATTTCTAAGTTCAGAATATAGAAGAGTAACACCACTCTCCTCAGTAAATCTGTCCATCTAGGTCCTAAGTAGGAATATAATTTAAGCATACAGAGGTAACTAACAAATGCTAACAATGGTACCCAATTTGTAGTAGGGTTCTGCTGTTTTCTTATTCTTATTTTCATCTGAGTTTTAAAGATTTCAAATTTAGTCATGGATGCTTACAAATATATACACATATGGGTGTATATTTCTTCTCCACAGTACTGGCACACCCCAAGTAGTCTTGAAAGACACTGCATGTAAGCACCTATGTAACAAATGGTTTTACAAAAGGCCTATGCTATTTATTCTGCAATTCATCATGATCACAAATAGAAAGATAATAGTGGATTTCGAGCACTAAATTACTGAGCTGCTCTTGCCCAAGCTCTGCACTTGCTTATCAATTGATGATTCATGCAGTTAGTTCTACTTAATTACTGTCTTTCCAAAAGAATGCTAAGAACTCATGAATTTAGAAGTTGTGAAATTTTGCAGATTCTTTTAATTATAGTTACCAATGCTCTGGAAAAAGTGTCATTACAAAATACATATAGGAATACTGCCACCCTTCCTTTATGTCATTCTGAAGCATTAAAGGCAATATCCTGTTGGTTAGAAAGAAACATTGCTGACTTCTGGCAAGGTTTTTAGGCAATAAGGATGTCTTTCCTAAAGTCTGCCTTTCCTTGCCCAAATGTTTTCTAAGTTTTTCAAATGATTTAAAGAAAGATTTTATATGGAAAAGTGGTAATCAAATTTCAGTATTAGGAATGAAAGTGCAACAATTATTTAGTACACTGTTTCTTCAGTTTATGAATTTACTCTCCTTGACTAAATACATTTTAAAAAGCATCAAGTGTGCCTTATAAAAATCATGAAATACAGTGAAATAACACGTTTTATAAGCCTTTCCTATGCTGAGAATTGGAAGTGAAATGAAATTCATAACTGGGTATAAACTATTACTTACCTGATTTAGGAGATCTTCCACTTTCTTCTGCCATGAATCCCTGGCTGCATTTTTCTCTCTCTCTTTTAACTGCAAAAGCTGTGACATTGCTGACTTTTTATCCTCTTCATGTTGAAGCTTTAATTCTTCACGAAGTTTAGAACACTCTTGTCTAAAGTAAAATATATTTACTTTACAAAATTAATTATTCCATCAGTAAATGGAGTATTGAAATAGTTTATGCAATTTACAAGTTTCCAGTATTTAATTAATCACCCTTAAAAGTCAACTCAGAATAAGAGTCGATTATTTTATAGTTAAACACTACAAGGTGTATTGGTAAATTACCCAAGATCACTGACTTATCTAACAAAACGGGCACTACGAAAAAATAAGTCTTCCAACTTCAGGGCAGTATTCCGCCAGCTTTATATTCAAGGAAATGAAATCAGAAAAAAAAGTAACCTGTATTCAAACATTTAAAAAAAAAAAATTCTGTTTTCCTATGATATCTAATGACAGCAATATTTATTTAAAATTCTACTATTACATCTTTAACAATACACCTGTCACAGAGTCAAAATGCTTTTTTGTACATTTTTATGGGTTATACTACAAAGTAAAAAATGTACCTAAGATTTTCAGTCCATTTTCTTTCCAAGTCATGAGCCATTTTGTCCACTCTGAGCTTCTCTTCTTCTTTCATGGCAGCAAGGGTTTCTTCATGCTGCTGCCTTTCTTGTTCCAGCTCACCCTGAATAATAAGTGCTTTTCAATAAAGTTTATAGTCTTCAAAAGTAAAGTCATTGCTAGTTATTTCAAATAAGCAGAGTGCTTGCATTTTAACACACTATTATAGCACAATAATTGATAGCGTTAACTATGGTGATTACTCAAGATTTTCTGACAATAAAACACATGATACACATTTTGTTTTAAATGTCCTTGTGCAAACTATATTTCATTAAGGCTTATAACTTCACAAGTTATTTAAATTGCTTAGGATAATTATGACTGTCCATATTATGAGTATCTAACAATTGTTGAATTATTTCCACTTGTACACACATTATCCATAGAAGGATGCTATTCAAATTTATTCCTATACATCTTTAAAAATATTCTTTTTAAAGCTCAAGCTCTGTAGCTTTAACCCATAGACATGATTAAAATAATTATGAGACATTTAGGCTACTATCTGTATGATGTAACTTCAAACTAGTGGTCCATGTATTTAGTGTTAACAGTACTCTTGTAAGGTAATATGACATATATGAAATCTCTGTAGGTTGGCAAGGCCAGGTGACAAACTGGATCCTGGGGCCGGAGGTGATTTGCTTGGACAACAATGGCAACCCTGGGTTCCCACTAGTAATTAAGCTGATCTTAGGGTACGATAGATGATCTTAGGGTACAACAGATTATGGTCCATCATTCTACTATCACAAAGACTCTGTATGGGTCACTCTCTTGCTAAAAGGATGTGCTGTAACAGCTGTTGAGGGGTATACCCAGATTAATGGGGAAGAAGTTGATGCTGAACTTGCCAGTCTACATTGTTGACCTGGCTATTAAGCAGTAAGTATTGAAAAGCGAATTCAGTAATCTAAGTAAACTGCCCCTTTCACTAAATGCTTGGCTGTGTTTATTTCCCCACTAAAAGCAGCATCAAATGGAGTACAATTACTTACAAAATTTTTTTAACTGAATGCAAAGTCCTTCATTAGACATTACTGGGGTGGGGAAAAGAAGTAAAAGAAACACTTGACCCAGATTTGTGGTAAACCATGATGCAATACTTGCATTTATTCAATTAAAACTGTCCAGCAGAACTGAAAATGAACAGCTGAAAGGGTTCTGAAACTGAATCCATAAGCCTGATTTTCAGTGCAAGGACAAAAAAGGCAACCAGCACAAGATGCCCTGAAGGCAAGAAGTGGGTGTTCACAAAAAGCCAGGGACTGGAACTGATACATCACCTTATCAACATAGTATGCATTCTACATGCATTTATTAGAAATATTCCAACTGCTATTTTAAAATTTTTGTTATTTAAAAAAACACCTTCCGATTATTCCTTTCACGGGGGAAAAAGCATATCCTAATATAGTTTCACTCATATCTTTTGAAATTACACCAAAACTAGTTCACTACGGTTATAGTCAATGTATTTGGCATCACAGAAATGAAATATGTCAAGTTGTATACTATAATAGCTCTAAATTCAAACCTATTCCTAGTTATATATTAAAACAATCATATTACATAACCACTAGAGACAGATAAAACAGATTCAAGAAGAATGAAATAATCTATTTTACCACAGAATTTTAAACATAAAATAATTAGTATTCAAAGTACACAGATAATTATATATAATGCAAAGAGAATTACACATGCACTATTCTAAAGGTACATTCATTAAAGTGCCCTTGTTTATATATTTTTGAAATGTTACCAATTATATTTTAAATGGTTCCAAAAGATTTTCTTAAAAAATAATAAAAGGCCATGTTCACCAGCACTTACTACTTTGCTAAGCACTGAGTTATAATTGATACCCCACATTTAATTATTTCAATAGTATAAAGTGTGTTACTATTCACCACCCCTCTGAAAACACACATATTAAGAAAATCAAAGCTTAGAATAAGTAAAGTGCCAAAAGTAACACACAATGATGGATCCAGAATTCATAACCAACCAATCTGACTTCAGAGCTCACACTCTAAATATCACTACTCTGAAAGAATGTAAGACTCCCTGGTCACTATCTTTATAGTTGTATGAATTCTCTTTTCTCCTTCCTAAGGCAATTTGTAAGCATTTGTTGTGTTTCATGAGACTAGAAAGACAATCTCTGAAATGTGTAGGTTACAGACAGCCATTAAAAGTCTGAACTCTGACCATTAAAAGAATTGTACATACTAATTGTTAGGGGTTGAAAGATATGTGGCTGCACTAACACCCCCAATGCTCACTATGTCAGAAAATGATCTTATTTGGAATTCGGATAAGTGCAGAGCTAATTAGTTAAGATGAGGCCATATTAGAAAAGTCATACTTAATACAATATGGCTAGTATTCCTATCAAAGATGTAAGGATACAGGATGAATGCCATATGAAGACTGTAAAGTAATAAAGTTATGCTGGCAATGGCAACGAATGGGGCTCCTGGAAGCTGCAAAAAAGCAATGAAATTTTAAAGGGCGAATGGCCCCGATAGCAACTTGATTTTAGACTTTCAGTCTCAAATTATAATAATACATTTCTGTTTTTTTAAATCATTTAGTTTGCGATTCAGCGTCACACCAGACCTAGGAAAACTAATAGACTAATTATAAATAATACAATGTCTACATGTAAATGGACTAAATTGTATTTTGACCTTGTTGATGTTTAGATTACAGCAGATTATTAATTACCTCAATGTTTAATAAAGCATCCTTAGTATCCTTCAGCTTGCCTTTAGTCAAGTCCAGCTCATTTTGAAGTCTTTCTTGAGAGTCCTGAAGACTAGCAATGAGCCCTTCTGCAGAGCCACGACCTTGTTCACTTTTCCTTACCAGATCTTGGAGGCGAACAATCTGCAAACAAATAGAATATGCAACACACCTCCTAGTAAAATGAATTAGCAAAAGAAATATAGGTAGTTATATAGGTAGACCATAAAGGTCATTTTTTTGTAACTTGTCATTTTACTGGATAGCTCCTTCTTATAATGTAAACACTCAAATAATATTGATAATCCTCCTGCTGTTTTTTGAAAAAACTTACATATTTCTGGTTTCCCTTTTTTTTATGACAACCATGTAAATAGAGGGAGAGCCTCAAGTTCCCTTAGGAAAACATTCACCTTTCATGGGGTTTACAAGACCTCCAAGGCACAGTCCCTAACTCTCCAGTCTTTTCCTTCTTGGTCTCCTTGGTCACTGACACAAAGAGCAGCATGTAGTTAAGAACTGAGTTCTGAAATCACATCCCCCTAGATTGGAATTTATTATTATTCACTTACTATTGGACACATTATAAAACTTTTCTGACTTAGTACTGACATTTACTGTACAGGGTTACTGGCAAGAATTAAAGGACTGAATGGCACAAAGGAGAGAATATAAAACAATGCCTGGGGTTTAGTAAGAACTAAATAAGCATCAGTTATTATACCGGTTATCATGCTTCATCTTTACTGGCATCCCTCCAACTCCAAGAACTCCTCATGCCGCAGACCACTGCACAAGGTTCTCTCAGTCAATTCTTCTGGTAGTCACTTACTACACCTTTGTACAATATGCCTCAGGCTTACAATTATTTGCTTCCTTATCTGTTTCCCCATGATAGTAGGAATCCCATATGACTTATTCACCACTAACTACAGGCTTTGGTGCTTTTATTATATATTGAATAAGTGAATGAATCAATAGCAGAGAATTTTCTAATATATACTTCCTAGCACTATCTCCAATCTGTAGGTATTTAACTCTTAAAAGGAATATCTACATTTGTGAACTTTTATTGCACCAGGTAAGGATATATAACACCTCTAAGCCATCCCCATCTGTATATTTCTTATGTTTTATAAATATTATTTTAAAAGACATATTTTTGTTACTCATACACTTTACCAATCACTTATTCTCTGTTTCCCAATTTTTCCTCCCTCATAATTTTACTTATTTTGATGTACAGAAATTTTAGCTAAAGTACAAATATTCTGTATATCATTAAAATTCATATTGTCATCCATTTTCAAAAGGCCTTCTTGGTCCTAAAGCTTGCCACCTGTATTTTCATATTTTATTTGCACTCATATTCATGATTTGATATTATACTTTAATCCTTAACTCATCTGGAATGTTTTTGGTACAAGATTAAAGAAGGATTCTAACTTTATTTTTCTCTCCTCTCTCATTTATAGTCTCCAAAAAGCAGTGTCACCCAGTATTATTCAGACTAAATCTATTAACTATCTCCTACCCTACTTCTCCACTGAAATCTTATGTCAGAGAACTCTTGATTTCATAATCTTTTCAGGTCTTACACTCTGACTGAATGACTGTGCATTGTGATACACTTACTCTAGTATTTGTTTTCATAAATTCTTTAGTCCTTGTTCTCAAGCTCTTGCATGCCTCAATTAATTCAATATTAGTGCTCTTCTTCACTATCAGTCTTACTTTCATCAGCTACCTTGGGATGAGCTCTTTGACTAAAATATCTTTAAGGACTGCCTAGTCTTTGTTCAGCTGCAAGCCTAAAGTCCCTTTAGGAGTGGAGATGTCTTGAAAAACCCCAGAGTTAGCATATTCAAACAACTCAATATTTGTCATTCTATAGTATTTGTTTCTTTCCTATCTGCGAACAGTGGCAACTTTAACTCTTCAACAATAACTAGATATTGGAGTTCTTTTTACTACTCACTAGTCCCACAAACTCATCTATTTGAATAATCCTTTCTACTTCCTGGTTTACTTTTCTAGTTAAAATGATAATAATTTCTTACCTGGACAATTGTAATAGCATTGTAAGCTATCCAACCAACTCTAATGACCAACTCCCTCCCTACACAACTCATCCTCCTATTGCTACTGGAGGTCTTTCCTAAGATCATCTAACAATGCAGTGACACTGTCACTACCGCACCACCATCAGAAGAGAATCCTGTTTTTTTTATACACAGGAATCCCTCATAATTTTAACTTCAAGTTTCCCTTCTACTGTACTTATTCACAAGTCCGATATATATCAATGGTCAAGTGCAGCAGTTCTCAACCAGGGTTAATTTTGTCTCAAGAGAATATTTGGCAGTGTTTAGAAATATTTTTTGTAATCAGAAATGGAGAGGAAGGGATGTCCACACTGCTATTATTTGGTGTGCAGAGGACAGGGATATTACTAAACATGCTAAAGGATTATCTGGCCCCAAATTACCAATAGTGCTGAATGTAGACACTGCATATTGATAATGAATTTTTTATGGCTCACCAAGACATTGTAATTTTACCAATTAAAAGATATTTAGGTTATTTCTCATGCACACCATTCCTATTATCATTCCTATTATCTGGCAAATTTATGCCCAAATATTCTTCCCATATCACATTTTTTAATTCTCCAATATCACTTTCTCCAGTGATTTTATGAACCCTTTGGGTCAGAGAATTTAGGTCTTCTCTAGATTCTAAAAATATATTTTATTTATCACCAAATCTGAACAGTCACTTGAGACTGTAAGTTCCTTGACATTTTATTGAAGTATTCCTATCACCTAAAAAATAGTAAGCAATCAGTAAATGTTTCCTAGATTATAAAAACATGCAAATATAACTGATGTTACTGGAATCTAGTTCCAATTTTTCAGGAAACCAGTCTAGTTAATGAGAGCTATAAAATTAGTCATACTCAATAATTTCAGTTAGAGCAAGAGCAATGCAAAAAGGAAAATTTTTTTAATGAAGAAAAGCCCTTATAAACCTGATAATTATTCACTTGCCAGATATAACAAGATCCTGATAAACAGGATTGATCAGGCTTTTTTAAAACCCCTACCTTAGAATCAGGGGACAAATAGCTGAAATATGCTTTGGTTGATCAGGATACTGAATGGACCTTAAAAAAGAACAACTCATTGTGTTACCCTAGCCATGGCCTTTTATAGCAATCCCCTCCCCTCAAAGAACTTGAAATTCATTCAACAAATACTTCTTTCAAAAATATTTACCAATCTACCATCTGTCGGGCAGCTTATGTAAAATAACCTCTCAATAAATCCAAATGTCTTTCATTTTAACAAAATAATTATATAAGTGCTTTAAAAGTTTATGTCTAGAAGAAAAGCTAGAACTTAAATGTTTTAGAACATTTAAGAGAACCATAAAGGTAAGATGTATTGGACATTTGGCCTAATACTTCATCATCCTAGAGGATTCCAAATAACATTTCATAGGATAATATGTAAGATATATTCTTAGGATAATACTTTCCACCTGATATTTTGCAATCACTAGCTTGTTTCTATACCCTATTTTGACCCTGGGATTCATTACTTTATCAGTTAAATCCATAATTGATTTGTCTGTTTTTAGGCTCTATCATTTGTAAGGGTATCATATTCAACTTATGAAATTAGTATTCTTGAAAATGTTTCCCTAAAGCAACTGCTTTCAGTCTATATGAAATACATCATGTTTCTTTCCTTCTACCTTTACATAGATAGATCTTAGCTTCCAATAAACATAAATGTATTAAATTTCCTATTTAAAATTTAAGCCAAAAACTTACAACTAGATATCTTTTTAAAAGTAGCTCTCCCTGACTGAAAAGAAACACATGTAAACATAAGTATACAGAAAAAGTAAAAGTCAGTGGATGGCAAAAGGTATTATAATAAAGTAAAGACAAAGGTGGTTATATAGTAAAAAAAAAAGAGGATAAGTCAGAGTATGATTCATTACGTACAACAATTATCTGTATGCACATAACAATGCATTTAAAACTAATATAGCAAAAATTGACAGGATGTAAGGAAAAAAGCCCACCTTTATAATATCAGTTTTTAGCAACTGATAGATCAAGAAAAGTAAAAAATAAATCAGAATATTAATAAGCCCACCTTTATAATATCAGTTTTTAGCAACTGATAGATCAAGAAAAGTAAAAAATAAATCAGAATATTAATAGATTGATACCTGGATCTACTGGAATAGCATACAAACTACACTGCATTAAGTAAACTGATATTCCCTGAACCATAAATTTTTCATGTGGTAGGCAACAATATTAGCCTTAACAAATTTCAAAAACTGTTTTATTACAAAATTTTCAACCACAATGCAATTGTTTAAAAAAAGCATTTCAATCTCAGTAACTCTTCCAGAGAACAAAATGAGTAAATCCTATTTAATTTCATGAAAACAGTTTAATCATGATTCCCAAACCAGAAAAGGTTAGTATGGAAAAGAAGACTACAAAGCAACCTTATTGAATCTACCAGGATCAAAGATCCTAAATGATCACTAAAAACCTGGATCTATTATTATATTAAGAATATGTATATATATATTTGTATTTTTATGAAAAAGATGTGGTATATTTACACAATGGAATACTACGCATCAATCAAAGAAGACAAACTTATGTCATTTGCAGCAACATGGATGGAGTTAGAAGGAATCATGTTAGCAGAAACAGCCAGAGAGAAAAAGAAAAATATGGTATGGTCTCACTTATATGAGGGATTTAGGGAAAACAAACAGACAGACAGCCAAGAAAAATTTAAAACTGACAAAAGAACTGAAGCATAGATCAAGGGAGGGGGAGGAGAGTAAAATCAGGGGAGGGGAAGGACACAAGAGATAAAGAAGGTACACGGGTGATAAGGTGATGGGAGAATATTGGGATAAACAGCAATGTAATATTTACATATGTGTTTATGCAATAAAAATAAATTAAAAATAATATATATATACATATATATGTGCACACATATATATATATATATATAAACTATCATTACTATATAAGGTATTACCACATTAACAAAATAAAGGGAAAAAAGTATAACTCAGTAGATGCAGAAATATCCAATCAATTTGTGGGTTTTTTAAATTAGGAAGTTAGAATTATAAGAGAATTTCCCAAATCTGGCAAAGAAACTTACAAAATAAAGCTTATGTAAATATTCCTATATGTGAAATGTTGATATCCTTCACTTTAAGAGCAGGAAAAAAACAAGAATGCTAATTATCTCTAGAGAGCCTGGCCTAATCAGTAAAGTAGGACAAGGAAAAAGGCGCCGCAGGCTGAAGAAAAGGCAGGTGCTCAGGGAGGATGAACTCAGCAGATTGCTGGGGAGCCATTCTAGCGAGACACTAAAATACCACCAGTGTGCCAAAACATGCCTGAGCATGTATCCAGAAGGAAAATGAATTACAAACTTATTAGAATTCTGTTCAGTGAAATTATAACATGTAGGTTGGAAAAAATACTTAAACCATTTGGAGATGAGCAGAGTATCCTGGGACCTACATGAGAAAGACTTCCAAGGAGAGTAAGCCATAATAAATACCAAGCTCGTGTTCTGCCAAGAAAGGCAGGCAGATTTCGAGCCAGCAGTTGATTTTTCTCGGACAATAGAAAAGAGGCTGAGCTAAAAATACCAATAACAGTTTTAATTCTCTATCATCCCCAAATACATTGCTAGGGACCTTCTCTGGATAAATGTTTAAGATAACTAAAGGATACTGAGTGTAAATTTAACATGTTTTCGTGATGTTTCTCTGAGTAGAAGTAAGTAATAAGAAAGGAAGATTTAAAAACTGTTAGGGAAGATGAAGCTAGTGAGGTAGGCACAACTAACAAGACCAGAAAAGTTTGATAAAGCCCTTGCTTTAGAAAGACCACTGCAAGCCACAACGGAAGGAGCAGCTAGGAAACAGGGCAGCAGGCAGGCTTCTCTGTGGCAAACGAGAGGGAGGAATGGGACAAATAATAACTTAGTTTTTAAACTGATTTCACATTTATTTTATTCACGCCTTTTAGATTTATAAAAACTTTATTATATTCTATACTTAGTTTCACCCTTTCCAGGTTAAACATTTCTTGATATAAAATTTAAAATTTATTTTAGATGTCATTATCCACAGCTTGAGAGTCCTTTTAAAATGTAGATATACTAAAGGGTATATTTAGTTAATATTTTGCAAAAGAGGAGAGACAGCTTTATTGTTTACTTTCCTATATGGTGATGTTCTTTTTGTTTTACCTTTTACCTCTAAAACAACTTGTCTAATGCTTTTGGTGTAGTGAGTTTTTACCAGGTGAGATATAAACATTGAAATCTCAAAAAAATGGAGCACCAATGGAAGTTTTGGATTTTTATCCTACATGTTATCTTCACTGAGGCTCACCAAGTATATGAGATACCAAATAATATAGCATCATTCATACATGGCACAGTCGATGGAACTAAAGAATTCTTACCTCTTGATTGGCTGTATTCATCTTATCTTCCAGTTCTTCCTTCAGGCTTTCTAGCTCTTGATGAAGCTGATTTTTATCCTCTTCTAGGTTTACTTTCTCCTTTTTATACTGTTCCTCCAATTCCTTAGGAAAGGAAATTTCTTAAAATTAATAAAATCTCAAATACCATTTACTTCAAAGATTCTAAGAAAAGACTATTTTGTATTTTGATACTTTACTTTTCAAATAAGACTTACCCTTAACTAGTAATATGGATACTAAGAGTGAATTTAATATATCCTAGTGCTTAAATGCTATGATTCTGAACCAGTTATGATTTAGCAAAGTAATTTTTCAATAAGAGTATTTTTGTATAGTCAAACAACCAGAAAAACATGATAAAATGACAATTTTGTGAGAAATTAAAAATTATAACTACCTCTTAAATTTAGAGGTCATATATATTTATCATTTAAAAGCCAAAATCCAGTAACATTTTTGCAACTCAGCAATGTAGCTCTAGAATGCACTTGAGTATTAACCAGCACAAAATTAAGATATTTGAAGAGCACCGTCAATAAAATTGACACTGAAGAACACTGAAGTATCTGCAGGCATACTACTTAATATTTAGGAAAAGTATTAGGTATTAAGTAAGCCCTACTGCTTTCCCTTAATAAGTTTATGATACCAAGTAAAGAATATGTGATTGAAACTGACATACATAAGAAATTAAAGAATATATGGATGGGGAACTGTTAAGCTCTAGTTTGGTGGGGAAACCTTCAGAGAAACCAACTGCTACATAGTCTGAAAGACTAAAAAGGAGGTGAAGTAAGAGGAAATTCATCATTTTGGGTAGTAAAAAAGGAATTAGCAAAAAACTTTGGAGGTACAAAATAGCATGTGATGTCACAAGTAGCTCAGTATTTCTCAAGGGTAACATGAGGAAAATAAAAAATAGGGTTCTGTGTTGGGAGTCTCTAAAACAAATTCCAGGTCTGATTGTTGGCTGAGATGACTCAAAAGACTTAGAATACACCTGTACTCACAGCCGTGATTTATTAGAGAATAGGATACCAAAGAATAAATAGCAAAAGGGAAAGGTAAATGGGGCATTCCATAGGAAACCTCTTGGGCTATGTATGCTCTATGTGCCTTCCTTTCATTATACAATTAGTTGGGAAGAAACTAAATTCAATACCTAATCTAACTTAACTGAAAATTCAAATAAAATTCCGGTTAAGACTGTTATATCTAGGTGAATATATTACTATATATTGATGTAGCAAGAAACCAAACGTGATGGCATGGTATTTCTCAAGATTCTGGTGGTAGTTTCCTCTAACTCACCTTTATTTAGCTATAAGCCCTAAACATTTGACACATACATCCTGGCATGCACATGTACCACATAAAAAAGTTAGGCAAACTGGTCTGAGTAAGGTGGCTAAGGAAAAACAACCACCACAATCTTGAGAAATGCTATGCCATTGTTTTATTTCTTGCTACATAAATATACAGTAATATGCTTAGATAGAAATAACATTATTAACAGGAAGTTTTATTTGAATTTTCATTAAGTTGGATTGGGTGTTGAGTTTTTTCTTTCCAACTAATTGTATAGTGAATGGAAGGAACATAGAAATCTCAATTTACATCCTACTTCTTCAATTTACTAGGTCTATAAATGTCACCACCTACCTGATAAAAATGGCATCTCCAAATCAGAATAAGGTTTTTATAATAAAAGTATAAAGCAGAATTATAAAAACAACCATGATTAATACATGCCCACATGGTGTGGTGTTTAAATGCTATCAGGTTTGATATCTGAGACTTGAGTACAAGACCAGACTAACTCTTCGTAGCTGCTTGTGCTTAAACAAGTGTTCATTCTCTCTGAGCCTTCATATGAGCAAAATATGATCAGCAAACAAATGTATACTAATGCTATTAGGATTAAAAGAAAAAAAACTGAAATGTCATTATAGTATTTGGCACTTTAAGAAATAATGATACAATTCAAATTTATTTATCACTATATACTAGGACATTTGGCACTTGATCTAAATCCTCACAGGAAGATCATAAGATGAATTTTATCTTTATCTGTCAGATGAAGAGGCAGAGGCATAGCTTTTATGACAGTCAGGCAGCTAGTATACAGGGCACTTATAAGCATAAGGTCCAGGTTGCTTTTTCTATTATGCATTACCAATCACCATGTATTTATATTAACAAGTTGATTACCTGAAGGAAACAAAACAAATAATTTTCCCAGGTGAGGAAACTGGCTACAGGAGAGTAAGGACTTCAACAGGTTGAGCTTCTTGAGGAGCACACCTGAAGACAGCTGAAGATCGAGGGAGTGTATTTCCACTATGCTTACACAAAGTAGAAATGCTTCATACATCAGTGTAACAACAAACAACATCCCATAGAAGAAGGTTTGTGTGGGACTCTTTAATTACAAGACAGCAGCCATCAAAATGAAACAACTCATTACTCTACAACAATAGGGCATATTAGATCATTACAGAAACTTTACCAATTTACAATACAAGGCTAAACTAAATTTTTACTCACCATTTGCAATTTTTTCTTATCTCTTAATGCATTACTATGGACAGTTTCAATTGCCATATGGTGCTTCCAAGCTAATTCTTCCAAGGTCTTAGAATGGGCTTCGTTTAATTGAGCCACTTCACCTTCCAATCTGTTTTGCAGATTTTTAAGCTCCATTTCATAATATTCTTGCTGAGTTTTCTTTGCTTCATTTACTTTCTAGAAGAAAAACAAAGATCAATAATTTGCATCTGCTTTTTTTCATTAATGTTAACAGTATTTTTAGTATGTAATAAACACATAAACTTGAACAAACTTAGTTCCACTGATTTAGACTATGAAACGTGAGAACACATCATTGGTGTTCTTAGGAAATGACAAGGGTGGCACACGCAAAATGAGTAATTTTAAAGTAAGTGATAAATTAAGACTAGTATTAGGTTAGAATCAAATTAGAAAATCTGCAAGCTTAAGAAATACTTCCTGTATATAGAAGTTGTACACAGAACAGTCTGCCAGTTACCCACACATTCAATACAAAGTTATTGAGTGTCAATATATGCCTTTTAAATATTCAGTCTAGAGATTTAAAAAGTCAAAAGACAGTGGCTATATAATTGGTAAGTTCTATGAAAGGAATGCATACCATAGTCATGCAAGTATATAGGAAAAGAGTCTAACCTGGATGACATTGGCAGGGTTGTTGTGTGTGTGTGTGTGTGTGTGTGTGTGTGTGTATGTACAAAAAGAAGAGAGATCAGGGTGGGCTTTTCAAGGAACAAAAAACAACATATGAGCAGGAGTTAAAGAAAATACATTCTTGTAGAATTCACACGTAAGTTCATTAGGGAACTCGAGATGATAAAAGCGAAGCCTAGATCTGGTGTCAAAAGCTACATTTACAATCGTTTCTATTATTCTGAACGATGAAGCATAGTTAACCAGGTGACAAAGTTCATGGAAATAGGAAATCCACTCAGCTAGAGCAGTATGGATATAAGGCAGGTAGTCACAAGGAATGAGGCTCAGAAGTAGGCAGCAGTCAAATGATGAAAAAGGATCCTTTTTCCTGAGGACTCTGGGTTTTATTCTGACAGAAATGAAATAAAACTGATTCCAAGAAAGTGATTTACTAAAAAATTATCTCAGCTGTAAGCTAGTCAACTGACTGAATGCAGGAAACATGGTTAGAAGTTACAACTGAAATCCAGGTTAGAAATGGCAGGTACCTCAACCTAGGATCTGTGAGGGGTTGTGCAGAAGAGAGGATGAAATAAAAGTATATTAAGGAAGCTGAAACAATAGAACTTGGTGACAGTAAAGGTGTTAGGGTAAGGTAAAAAAAAAAAAAAAAAAAGGCTCCTAGGTTTCTGATTTACCAAACTGGATAGACTGAAGTGATACTGTTGGAGAAAGGAATTAAGGAACATATAGTACTTCTGAGGAGCGAAAGACACGTTTATTTGACACACTTGTGAGAAACAGATATCTAGTGGGAATTAGATATGTAGGACTCAAGGAAAAATTAACTTGAACCTAAACTGTCGATTTTGTAGCTCTCATTGAACAAGTGACAACTGACGTCAGTGAAATGGAATGAGATGAGATGCTAGCGGACATCAATGGTTAGAGAGTAATGAAGGGAGAACAAGACCATGAGCAAGACTGTAAGGCCAGAGAGATAGGGGGAGAACATGGGAGAACGTGAAATACCAAAAGAAAGCTGTAAAAGTCAGAGATTAAGTACCACAGTAAGACAAGATCCACCAAGTCCAGCAACCAAGATGTCACTGGAGGTCGAAGCAAATGCAGATTCTGTGGAGTGGTGGTAAGAGAAACCAGACGGCACCCGGGTGAAGAGTGAATGGGAGGTGAGCAAAGGGCAAGGAGAACAGACATTTTTCAACATGCTTGGTTGTTGAGGGAAGGTGAAAGAGTGTCCAAAATTCCCACTTGGTATTGTAGATATCTGAAAAATTGGAATAAATATGCAGCAGTTATTCTACAAATGATACGTTTATTTAATCTAGAAATTCAGTATGTCGGTATATAAATTTTCGGAGCAAAAAGTTTGTCATCCTTTTGTTTTACAGAAATTTCCTAAGTATATATGCAACAATATGTATCATCAATAGAAAAACAAATACTATTACCCATAAATACAGATGCCACTGAAATAAGTTTATTCAGTCTGTTTTAAGATAGAGTAGAAATCCTAAACTTTACACTACAGTTATCAGCAAAATTTTGAACATAAACACAATGTGAGGTGTCCCAGCTTTATATCTTTTTTCTTTAAGATAAAAACAAATAAAAAATAACTAAGAAATTAGAAAAAAATACAGTTACTGTAGAGTGAGAGTAGGCATTCAATAATAAATCTGAAACAGATGAAAATTGAACTTTTCCCTTTTCTTTAATGGGGAGGGTAGAGGATGGAGATGCTTTTTACCTTCTCCAACTCTAGAAGCTGCTGCTTCTGTTCTTCATCCAGACTCTGAGTTTTGCTTTGCAAAAAAGCTCTTTCTTCTTCAAGCTGAGACAATCTCTCATGAGCCCTTGATTTTTCTGATTCTAGATCTTTAATTGTAACCTCCTGGGTCATTTGAGTTGCTTGAAGCATTCCAATATGACCTACTCTCCCAAAAAAGAAAACCCCTTCAATTTAAAACTTACTTGGACTGTGGTGTAAAATAGTGCATATTTAATGACACATTTGTACTTAGTACTTAAGTAAAATAAATGATCTTCCTTCAGTTTCCTCACTGTGTAAAAGGGAAACATTAGAGTATTTATCACCCAAGTAGAATAATTTAAATTAGAAAGAAATCTTTCTCACATCTCTGATATTGCTCCCTACACTTGGTATTTTTCTATTTCAAAAAAGATTTCAGCTATGCAAGCTGAAGGAGCAGCAACTTTTTTGGATTTTGTAATCAAATAAAATAAGAGGATGTGTTGACTAGTACTGTGGAATCAAAATGAGTAATTTGTACTTTTCTAATCAGTTTTTTAAATTATAGTATAAAGATTAAAGAAATCTGTATGTAGGGAGCAAAGATGGCAGGTAGTAGTTTCGTTGGAGTTGAAATTATTTTAGACAAGAGACTTGATAAAGAACTAAGGCAGAGCAAAAGACAGATAAGGACAGTCAGGTTATGAGAAAATAAAATTAGTGACAACAGCAAAAAAAGTGGGGGAGGGAGGATGGAGAGAGAAACAGATAAAAAGTGCCTGTGAAACTAATATGTGGAATACAGAGAAATCTAACTAAGGGTCAGATAAAGATAAGCTTGCAAACTAACTTTTGAAAGCTGACTATAGAACTGAAGCATCCCGAGTGGGGAGTAGGGAAGGAAAGGTAAGAGCAAAGAGGGAAGGAACCAAAATGGATATGGTGGTGGGCTATGGTGGGAGCACTATAGTGGTAATACCTAATGTGGTATTCAAATATTACCTCAAATAAATACATGCACACACAAAAGCACATGTGAAAAAGGTCTCAGAAGCATGCATTGGGAAACTGGTTCTCAACAAGGATGGGCCACCTGGAAACTCTAGTTGGAAAAAAGGCTCATCCCAGGTAGATGCACTGAATCTGAAACTCTGGGCATAGCCCAGGCTTGTGGGGTTGCAAAAGGTCTGCAATTGATTGTCATGTATACCACATACACTAAAGTTGGAAATGATGACAGGTAATCTGGAATTCAGTGACGACACAATCAAATAGATGCTCTGCTCAAAGTGTGTGCTTTACCTGGCACTTAAACACTTGGGAAAATTGTGACTTCAGAACTGACAGAGGTCCCCCACCTACTCCTGTAAGGCCTGTGAATGCCACATCAGAAAGAACAATTCACCTTTAGAATGTGAAATGACATTCTTATTAATAAGCCAAATGAAATGGGAAGATATAATTTAATACCTACACTAATTCAAATACCTTGAATGTATATTATTAAGGACAGAGCCTCACAGAGTGCTTCAATTTTCTTGAATTTATTTATTTATTGGCACTATACTACCTGATAATTCTTAATTTTTGAAAAAAATAAGCTATCATTTGCCTATCTTATGATTAATATGAGAACCCTTTAATATATTTAGAACACAAATAATGTACAATATAAGGATACTAATTTTGTCCCGAATTAACATTTAAGTAGTGACTATAGCTGAGGAATATACCAAGAACTAAGGTCAGACATACTAGCTTTGAGGACAAGATCAGAAGCTTGCTGTTGTAAACGCTCTCTGGCTGCTGCTAGCTCACTCTCTACTTCTTTGTGCTTGCTTAATAAGGCGATCTCTCCCTCCTTGGCTTCGTCAAGTTGTTTTTGAAGAACCTGAGAAAGATCAAATAGCCATTATTAATACGCAAGAATGATGCTAAGTAATTCACTGAAAACAGAAGTATCAACTTCTTCAAATATATAAATCACACTTACCAATACTTAGTTTTAAGTATTGGTGATGCTTACAACTTTTATCTTCATAAATCATATGACCCAATTGTCAGTTTATTTTACACTTTCTGATCTATTCAATGCTGCACAGATATTAAAAACACAGCCATGAAATTGTCTATGCCAATATAAAACCTGTAGACTTTTTGGATTGTTTTCAGATATGTGCCATATCTACCTCTATTTAATTCAAATTTACAAGACAATCTTAATTTGTTGCTCAGTTCTGGATATCAAGTGATGCTCAGGCAATTATTAACAAAAGGAAAGGAAAACATATAATTCAACTCTAACACCAGTATTTTAACTGTCCCAGATTACTTATAGAAAACACTAACATATTATTTAAGTAAAATTCTCTTTTAAACAATCAGCAAGGATAAACTTATCTTTCAGGGCCTTCCATACATGAAATTCTAGTAGAAAATGACAGGTACGGGATAATGAGATTCTCCTTCATAAATTTTCTCACATAAGAAATGTAGATTTATATATAAATAATTTTTAAAATAAAGAAATGTAGGAAAAGCAAATGGAAGCAAATTAAAGTGGTGTAATTAAAAAGGAAAAAAGGAAACTAGAAACCAAAATCCACGTATTGGTTGTAATGTTCTCAATTTACCTGAACACTGTTCTCTGCTGTAACGAGTGCCACCTCAAGCTTTTGGCATTTATCATGAAGACTTCCAGCTTCATCCTGGACCATCTGTAATTCTGTCTTTAATTTTCCTATGGTTTTTCGTAAAATTGCTTCTTGTCCCTGAAATTCTTTTCTAAGATCAGCTTCCTTTTCTTTGCTAGCCTGGAGGCTTTCCGCCGTAAAAAGCTGTGATCTTTTCAAAGTATCAAGCTCATGTTCATAAAAGGACTGAGCTTTATTCAACTTGCCTTCGTAATCCTCTATTAGCTTTTTCTGTTCAACTTTCAGCTCTTCAAGTGTTTTGTTCAAGGCATCCACCTCCATTCTGTGTAGCTCCTCTACCTTCTCCTGTCCTTTACTGAGGGAGGAGCTATGATCCTGCTGTGATTTCAACAGCTCCTGGATCTCCATTCTGTGTGCATTTCGCAAGTCTTCCAGTGCCAACCGTTTGTCCTTTTCAAATTGTATTTGCAGCTGCCCAAAACTCCGTAATCTTTCCTCAAATTTCCTTCTAATCTCTTCAACCTCTCTAGACATGGTTACTATGCGTTGGACATGCTGGGCTTCAGCGCAGAGTTGCATGTCCTCAACTCTGTGCTTGTAAGCTTCAAATTCTGTCAATGCCTGCTGCTTCATTTTTATGTGATCTTCTAATGATGCTTCTAAAACTTGAATCTTTCTCTTAAGGTCTAACTCTTCTGTTACTTTGCTTTTATACTGCAGTATCTTCTCTCTTGTCTCTGCAAGAATTTGTTGGATTTCTTCTTCATGAGCATCTTTGAGGGCTTGAATTGCAGATTCATGTTCATCATTTTTAGTGTTTAAAGCATATATTACCTGCAAAGTTTTAAAGAAGATGTGAAGAGTCAGTAAACCATATTCTTTTTTAACTTGAAACTTAATTTTTATTTGGATTGACATTTTCCTATAAACATAATATGGGCTATGAAAAATACCGAAGCTTCATACATTTTTTTGTACTAATAGATTGACTTAATTAGCAAACATTTTCTAATCTTGAATTTTTTTAAGAGGAAAGGTGGATTTATTTCAATATCCTGCAATGTAGCAGGGGATGACACAGAAGCCATGTGGTCTATGAGAAAGATGTTCTCCACACAGTCCAGTCTACCTTCTTGGAGGCTTCCTATACAGATCAAAAGAAAAGCCTCACACTAAGACTCTGGTGTCCTACAGCTAAGAGAGGATTTGCACTGAGTGGAATCTCTAAGCCCTAAGTCTTCTCAAAGATCTCTTGCATCTGTTTAATGTCCAAAACACTTTAAATTAAGCAATTTATTTTCAAGCTTATCCCATGGTCTCTTTTTCAAAGTTGAGCCTCTTCACTCCCAGAAGTCTCCTTACAAATTCCAGTTAAGCATTTGTCAACTCACATATCAAATACTATAGTTTTGCTCACTGCCTAATTTTCCCTCTGCAGCCAAGGAATCTAGAGCCTACAGCAATCTCCTAGGTTCTTGTCTATATTTTCATTTTTGTCTTCGGTTTTAATAATCCAATTGGGATATACTCAACCTTAGTTCCAAACAACAACATGATCTTCTCTAGAGTAACACTCCCATTCTTGTATATCTTTTGATCTTCTCCACCACACCACTGTGATCAAAAAGTACGATATTCATTACTGTTGTTTAAAGTTGAGATATGTCCACTTTATTCGCAAATAAAGAAACCTACAATCCATAAGCAAAAAAATCAGTGCCCTGGGGCTTTGTTCACTTTCTTGTCATCTTGCTCTGACTTTAGAAATGAATTCTAAACCAAACATGAGAAACTGCAGTTAAGATGCAAAAGTGCTGCATTTTTGTAGAGAACTCATTGATATAGCCTGGGGCAAGTAAGACAGACTACTTGGCTTACTCATACCCAGCTAATTCCATATCCTACTAGTTAATCAAGGTTGCTCTCTACCAAATAGTCCAGGGTCCGTACATGATAGCTAGCATAGTGAGAAAACCTGCTATGTGATGCTGTAAGTATCTTATCTAAAATATGATACCATGTTGATCAAATATCATATTCCAGAAAAAAACAATGTTGGTATAACTTTCTGATAACTTTAAAAGAAAAAAAAAAAGGATGGCAAGCATAACAGAAAAGTGAATGTTCTCGTAAATGACCACTTCAATATGTCACTATAGTATTTTTAAACAAGAATGCCATATATGTTCAAGTTGACCATAACAAGATATAGAATCCTCTCAATTTTTCTACATAGTTATAAAGGTAATCATTTACTAGTATCTTTTTTTGATATATGATTATTTCTCAGGTCAAGGTAAGTTCTCTGAGCATATAGAAGATACTACTTAAAGTAGGAGAACTGACCCAAACTGGATTTTTGACCCTAGGTAAAATAACTATATTTCTCCATGTTTCAAGTTTCATCATATTAAATAGGGGTCATCTTTATTCATCCCTGACATCATTTTTATATAATTAGCCTAATATTAACATTAAAAATTATGTCATATAAAGTTTTTGTAGAGTCAAAGCTCAGGATGCCAGTAGGCAGGCAAAGCCTTGCTCCAACGCAATTCTAAGGAATGAGGACCTGGGGGAAGCGAGGGTGGGGGGGGGGTTATGGAGGGTAGGCAATCTTAGTCCCCCTGGTGTTCAGAGACAGAGATGATACCACTGCCAGGGAGCCCCAGGGATGGGAGGGAGATGGGAGCAAGTAAGCAGCAGCTTTGCACACTTTTCCCAACCAGGCTGGAAACTGTGTGTGAAAATCCCACCCTCCAGAAGTCCTGGGCCCCTTAGGGCATCCCAGGTGCCACAGCTTCAGCCACAGCTAGGGATGCTGGTAGGCAACAGAGCCTTGCTCCACCATAATGTCAGGGACCAGGGACTTGCGGGAAGTGGGCTGGGGGAGCCAATATCAGTCCCTTCAGTGTCCAGGGACAGGGGTGGTATCTCTGAAGGCGTGCAGGCAGACAGGTGAGGGGGTCCCCTTCTGGTTCACTTCCACCTCTAACACTTTCATAGGAATGAGAAGAAAAGCAATCCTGAGAGAATAAAGGCCCTGGACACATTAGTTACCTGGGTGAGACCCAAACAGAGCATGATCGTAACTATAAGAGACAAAACTATAAATACAACACAAAAGATGACCTCTCACAGAGCTACACTTAGAATGTTTCAGAGGGCCAGGGAACCAAACCCCTGATGCAGTGACGTGCCAACACCAGCGAAGCCACCCCTACCACAAAGGGTGAGAAAAGCCACAGAGATGGGGCTGTGGCCCCATTCAGCACTGCAAACCAGGAGAGAGGAGAGGAGGTGGATCTTCCATTCACCAGAGTTTGTTCCTACTAGGGGACCTCTCTACACAAATGACTGGGAGTTTTTAGCCCAACTCCAGACACCAAAACAGTAAGATTTGAAAGCAACAAATGAAACAAATGTTGGACTGAAGAAGACAGTCAACATGAAGGAGGAGGCATGAAACCCTATAATCACACAGGTCTGGAGGAAAGAGACAATCACCTCCATCAAAGGAAGTGCCACAACCAAGGAGCCAAGACAGCAGCTCCACACACCCAACGACAAGTTTTCAAACATGCTGGGGGCTAGTTTCTTGCTATAAAGTCACCCCTGGAAATCTAAGCAACAACAACAAAAAGGACATTCCACCAGAAAAGAAAGAGAACAATGGACCAAACACCAATCAATGATTTGGAGGGAAAGGGAGGTAGGAACCACTGGAGGAGGTAAGGGGGAAGGAGGAAAAGGATGGGTCATTATTACACAAATAAGACCAAGACTGTATGCAGAAAATAAAATTAAATTTAAACAAAAAGATTTTTCAAAAAAAATCTAAGGCACTATAAGATGGTAAGTCTTCCTTATTAGTTTTAACCACTTAATTATGGAGAGAATAAGACTAATTTTAAAAGAAACTTTAGTCAGTAATCATAATCATCCATAAAATTGGTTATTATTTTCAGCATTGAAAAATGTAGTACCGTAACATCTCTGTTCATAACTATTATAAAAACATTAAGAGCTATTTGCAGTATTTCTGGAACTATGAAGATTTACAGAATATGACAATCCAGAATATGACACTTCAGCAATTTCATAGTTCCATTTTCTGCCAGTAATACATAATTTAACTATATATTACATGATAAATAAGCAATGATAGTAATTTACTTTTCCTATTAAGATGTTTCTGACAATCTTACCAAAGGATTAAATGAGAACAACTTTAAATCACAGCTTAAAAAATTCTACTTAGGTAAAGAAGTTTCTAAAATAGCTTTTTTTTAAAAGTGCGGTAACACTGCACTACAACATTATATAAATTTCAGGTTTGCACCATTCAAAATCAATATTGTTGGTTGCTATGGGATAAACTGTGCTTTTCCTTCCTCCTCCATTTCCCTTCCCATATGTTCAATTCCTAGCCCCTAATATACTAGTATTTGGAGATGCTATCTTTGGAAAGTAATTAAGTTCACACTAGGATAAGGGTGAAGCCCTCATGATGGGATTAAGTGCTCTTGTAAGAGAGAATTAAGTAAGATCACTTCCTCCTTCTGCCACATGAGCACACAGTAAGTCTATGATATTTTGTTATGGTAGACTGGGCTATGAAATATGCTCCCAATGAAACCTAACTCATTAATAATAAAGTTACATTCACTGGAATATATATTATATTAGCTTAACATGACAATGAAAGTGGAAACAAAAAATTAAGGGGATATTCATTAGTTACTCCAGTAGAATAAAATTGATTACACATAAGACTATATGTAAAAAGTTTCAAAAGTAATGAATATGAATCATTGTTTATGAAATACTATTTTGAGGAAAATATAAAAAAACTCAACTACCTAAATAAGATCTGACAGCTTACTAATAAATCTTTAGCGGTCAATTCCTACTACACGCATTCTTGCATTCAACAACATCAAAAGTTTACCGAACACCTGCTACATGCCAAGACCTATAATTGGCACAGAAAATAAAAAATATTTTCCCTCAGGGGACCTGATTAAATAATATCTGATCCTGTGGGTTGTGTCCACTTTTCCCAGAATGGAGCTGTAAGTTAAAGGACAGGTAGGAACTGCTCAGAAACATGGAGGGGATGTTTCTTTTAAGAGACTGTCAGATTGATGAAGAAATGAATCACCAGGAGCAGATGGATATTTTTAAAGGATTGTAATGATATTTCACATATTTTTTATTTCCATTATAATAATTTTATATATATAATATATATATTTTACATCTTTGTATTCCCAGGGTTCTCCCACCACCTTATCATCCATGGACCATCATTTCAATCCTCCGTGTTCCTCCCCTACCTGATCTCGCCCACCTGCCCTCACCCCAGCTGTATGCTTTAGTTTGGTGTTGGCTTGCTTTGATTTTCCTCTTGATTTCATATATAAGTGAAACCATCTGGTTTTTGTTGTTTTCTTTCTGACTTATTTCTGTTAATACGATTCCTTCTAGGTTCATCCATTATCTCAAATGCTTTAAATTTGTAATTTTTAGTTGATGAATAATATTCCATTGTGTAAATACACCACATCCTTTTCATCCATTCGTTTGTTTGGAGGCATATGAGTTGTTTCCATATCTTCACAGTTGTAAATAGTGCTGCAATAAACATCTGAGTACAGAAGTGTTTTGATCTCCTTTGGGTAGATTCTCAGAAGAGCAATTGCTGAGTCATATGGTAGTTTCATTTTCACTAGTTTGAGGGTCCTCCACACAGCTTTCCATAGTGACTGGACCCGTTTGCACTCCCACCAGCATTGTAAGAGTGTTCCTTTTTCTCTACATCCATGCTAGCATTTGCTGTTGCCCGCTTTTTTGGAATGTGCCATTTTTACTGGTGTAAAATGGCATCTCATTGTGGCTGCAACTTGCATCTCCTGAATTGTTAGTGATGTTGAGCATCTTTTCATGTGCCTTTTGGCATTGTGTATTTCATCTATGGGGATGTATTTCTTTTTTTAAATTTATTTAAATAATTTATTAATATATATATTTCACATCATTGTGATCCCTGGGGGTCACCCACCAACTCCCCTCCCTGGCCACTCCAATTGGTCCCCTCCCCCAGTTTTGTACTTTCATTTGGTTATCCATATACTAGTGAAACCTTCTGGTTTCTGTCTTTTTCCTTCTGACTTGTTTCTGCCAATATGATTTCTTCTAGGTACATACATGTTACCAAAAAATTTGTAAAAATTGTCATTTTTAATTGATGCGTAATATTCCATTGTGTATATATACCACATCTTTTTCATCCAGTCATCTGTCTTGGGGCATTTAGGTTGTTGCCATGTCCTTGCAATTATAAATAGTGCTGCAATAAACATCCGAGCACATGTGTACAAAGGGGTACCTTTGGGTAGATTCCAAGAAAAGCGATTGCTGGGTCAAATGGTAGTTTCATTTTTATTCGTTTGAGGGTCCTCCACACTGCTTTTCATAGTGGCTGGACCAATTTACATTCCCACCAGCAGTGTAAGAGCGTTCCTTTCTCTCCACATCCACGCCAGCACTTGTCTGTTTTTTGGATATGGGCTGATATTTCACATTTTAAAGGAAATTTTAAAACCCTCTTAGCCCATATTCTCACAAATATTTAGTCATATATTTGTCATTAGAGCTGGATCAAGGAGAATGAGGCACTAAAGTTCTGGAGTTCAAAAGGTGCAGGGGATAAAGATTTTACTTAAAGTAGCTGAGTTGTAATAATGAATTATACCATTTTTCTTCTTTTCTTGGACTAGTTTGTTAGAAAAATTTATAAAATAAAGGTTATTCTTCATACATTGTATAATAAAATTAATAGCAATAAACTTATGTCCAAATGAAACATTTATGAAGCAGTTAGTGTTACAGAATGTAATGTCCACACAAAAAAAGGGGAGGGTCCCTATTCCTTGCCCCACCTAATGAGGGTAGCTAGAGTGAGGAAAAGTAGGAATGCTTGGAGGACATACAAGGAGCAGAGACATGTGAAGAAGCTCATCTTGCTTCTTGGATTTGGACCTTCACCAGGGATTTGGGGGATATGGAAGGAGACATGAAGACATGGAGTTGAGGTGTGCAGAGACACTTGGAAGAGATGTGGATGAGAAACCCATGGGGAGGCTAACAGTGGCAGCTGTTATCTTTATTTGTACTTTGATTTTGGCCCTTTTATTCCATACTTGTCTGGCCTCTTCTGCCCCTTTCAAAGGCATGCTTTCAGGTCTTAGTTTTCCTGCTTTGGGCCAACCTTGTTTGGTTGGGCACTTATCCCAAGGGGATGTTTTGGTGTTTGGTGTTTCATTGGGAAATTATCTTTTCTTCTCTTTCTCTTAGATACAAATTCTACTAAAGTTCTTTCACTCTAAGAGTTTGCTTTGTCTTTGTGCAGTGGATGGCAGAAACTCATTAGAGTGTGAAGGTTTTTTTTTGGGGGGTTGGGGGTATGTCTCAGGGTGCCCCTTGGTCTGTCCACTAATGTTAGAAAAAAGAATCCACTTAAGATTTACTTAAGATAAGGGCACTATAATATCCTAATTTAAAAAGAACTTAAAAAATCTAATTACTTTGAAAAAGAATTAACTCTTAAAGATACATTTGCTGTCCATGTGATTCCTTTTCTTTTTTTCTTTTTCTTTTTTTTTGACATTAGGTCGCATTTTTTTTGCCATGTAACCTCAGGTTCATGTTGCCCATGGTACCATGAACTCAAGCAATCCCCAGCCTCAGCTTCCCAGGTAGCTGGGATTATAGGTGCGTGCCACCATGCCCAGCTTTTTTGGGGGGCTAGGTCTTACTGTGTTGCCCCAGGCGGGACTCGAACCGCGATTCCCAGACCCAGCCATGACTCCATAGGCTGTTGTTTACAGGCACGCACCACTGTGCCCAGCTTGTCCATGTGATTCTATAGTTGTTATTGGAAAAATATTCTGGAAAGTTTATAAAAATATAATAATGCTAGAGCTATTTTCATCTAAATAAATGTAGAATATGTCTGTTTCCCTAGAAGATTTAACTTGATTTCTGAATAGCAACCTTAAGTCTTATCACAAGGTTTATTATTTAAGGGATATGTAATTGGATTTCTGCTACCAAAATTTAGTCAAGACAAAGAGTAAAACTAACTAAATAGGTTGGCAAACTAAGTCTCAATCTGATTTTGCAAAAAAAAGGAACATGGCCAGTACCATTCATTTACTTATTAATGCTTTCCCACTATAATAGAAAAACAAAGAGTGGCTATTAACTACATTGAAATAGATCTCAAATCAAGAAACTAAATTCACATCCCAAAGAACAATAAAAAGAGAAAACTAAACCAAAAGCTAGCAGAAAGAAGGAAATAATGCAGACTAGTGTGGAGAGAAATACATTATTTTTTTATTGTGAAACATAACATGCTATTATTTATTCAAATATCACCATTTTTAAAATTACATCAAAAATTTAAAAATATACATGTCTCTGTCTATTCTCCTATAGTCTCCTCTCCACTTTAATGGGATTTCTAATCCCTACCCTCTAACAAAAAGGTTATAAAAATGAATGCAAAATATATACCTATGAAAAGTGTACAAAACATATAACAACAGTTGAAGGAATAAGGCAAGTTCTACAATTTATGTCAAGAAAAAAGCACATCAACATTCTAGAATCCCCTACATACCCCATTTTGAACAATACACCCTCTCCTCCCTTCACCCCAGGTCAAGTACTGTTGTGAGTATTGTGAGTCCCATGTCTTTGCTTTTCATTGTACCTTTATCACTGATATGAGAATTTCTATCCAATACAGTTTCACTTTGACCAGTTATAATTTTTGTATAAGAGAATCCTGCAGAATGTAGTCTTCTTGGGTTCTTATTTCAATGTTCTGTTGCTGAGTCTTTACATGGGGCACTAATGAACACATTTTTTCCCATTATTTTATGGAATTGATTCTCTTTTTCACATTGGTTCATAGAAGTTCTTTTTTTTTGTTGCTCTTTTTCTAGGTCCTCAAGTTGGGAGATTAGAGTATTTCTTTGGGCTGTTCAATACCTTTTATTTGGGCCTGTATTGCTATGAATTTTCCTCTTAACACTGCTTTCGCTGCTTCTCATACATTTTGGAATGTTGTGTTGTCTTTGTTGTTTGTCTCCATGTATACTTTAATTTCTTCTTTGATTTCCACTTTTACCCAGTCATCTTCCAAAAGCCTGTTGCTCAATCTCCATGTAGTGTTTACTCTCTTTATTTTCTTTTCATTGTTGATTTCTAATTTGATGCCTTTATGAATGGAGAAAAAGGTTGGTATTATTTTAATTTTTGTGTTTTTGTTCAGTTTTGTCTTGTGGCCTACTATATGGTCAATTTTAGAGAATGAACTGTGTACATTTGAAAAGAAAGTGTATTCTTTTCCTTGGGGGTGCAGTGTCCTGTATATATCTATTAAGTCCATTTGGTCTAGATCTTCCTTAAAAGCTTTTGTGTCTTTGTGTAGATTCTGTTTTGTTGATCTGTCTTTTGGTGAGAGTGGCATGTTAAAATCTCCTACCAGGTATGTATTCTTACCAATATTTGATTCCAGTTGTACTAGTAGTGTTTTATGAATTTTGGTGCTCCCTCATTAGGTGCTTGATTATTGTTATGTCTTTTTGGTGGTTGACCCTTTAGTCATTAGGTAGTAACCATCTTTATCTTTTGTCACTTTTCTTAATTTGAAGTCTGCTCTATTGATATATGAATAGCAACACCTGCTTTTTTTGTGGGGACCATCTGCTTGTAATGTAGTTTTCCAGCCCTATACCTTCAGTCTATGTTTATCCTTAGAGATCAGAAGTGTTTCTTGGAGGCAGCAGAATGTTGGGTTCTGTTTTCTGATCCAGTATGCAACTCTACATCTTTTGATTGCTGAGTTTAGACCATTGACATTTAGGGTGATTATTAATGTTTTGAGATTCTAACGGTTTTCTGATGGTCATTTTGGGATTTTGATTTGGTTTCTTTGTTTGTTTGTTTTATTATTCTTATAGCTTTGATCTTGAGGCCTCCTGCAAAATTTCTTGGAGTGGGAGTTTAGTGGTAGCAAATTTCTGGAGACTTTGCTTGTCAGAGAAGGTTCTAATTTTTCCTTCATAGAGGAAGGATAGCTTTGCAGGGTAGAGTATTCTTGGCTGACACTTTTTTCCTTGGAGTTTTTTGTAGATGTGACTCCATTCTCTCCTTGCCTAGAGTGTCTCTTCAGAGAAATCTGAGGTCAGTCTAATGGATTTGCCTTTGTAGTGTATCTGTTTCTTTTCTCTAGCCATTCTCATTATTTTTTCATTATGTTGGGTTCTCGGAAGTTTTACAATGATATGTCTTGCTGTGGCTTTTCTTTCATTAAAGTAGATTGGTGTCCTTTTTGTTTCCTGTATGTCTATTTTCACTTCTTTCTTCAGATTTGAGAAATTCTCCTTTATTCTTCTATTAAAAAGCCTTTCAGTTCCCATGACTCCCTACTCTCCTTCTGGGATTCCTGTTACTCTTACGTTTCTTTTCTTTAAGGAATCTGACATATCTCTGAGCTTTTCTTTAGTCTTCTTACTTTGTTTTTCTCTCTCCCTTCCTTTCTTCATCCTCTCTATTTCTGTATCTTCAAGTGTGCTGATTTGTTCTTCATTTCATCTAATCTGCTTCCATGGCATTTCCCTGCATTTTTGAGCTCATCTATTGCAACTCTTAAATCCTGGGTCTCCTTCAATTTCATTTTTAGGGATTCATTTTCATTCTTCAGTACGTTGATTAGGTTATACATATTGATGCTTTCTTTTTTATATTTTTCTACTTCTTCCCTTAGTGCATTAAATGTTTCTATCATTCTGTAGTCCATTTTTTTCTGATTCTTCTCTTATCTGTTGGAGTGCTTTTATCATGTTGATTTTGGAATCTTTGTCTGAGATATATGTCATTTCTTCAATGTCTTCCTTGGTGTATTCTGGAGATTGTTTTTTCTTTGGTGGTGATGGATTATTTCCTGTAGGGCTTGCTTGCATGTCAACAGCTTTTCTCCTTACTCAGTTTTGCTTTCAGACTTGTTCTACATATTGAGAAACCACAGCTCTGGTGTCGGTTGGCATGTTGACAGAATGTTTTCCAGATTGTGAGTAGATCTATAGTTTAGTTTACTATAGTTTAGTTTAGTTGTGCTGGTATTTCACCTGGGGGGAGGGGTTGGTGGATTCCCCCAGGAACCTTGGTGAAGGGGGTGGCTCTCTGGTTCTGCTGCGGCAGCTAAAATATACTATTAAAAACAACTGAATCTATGAAACTAAAAGCTAGTTCTTTGAAATGATAAGGAACATTGAAAAGCCTCAGAGAAGTTCATTGTCATCATTGCTATTCAGCACAATACTAGCCAGAGCAATCAGGAAAAAAATAAAATACAATAAAGCATCTAAATTGGAATGGAAGAAGTAAAATTATCGTATTTCTATTCATAGAAAATTCCAAAGAAGCCACAAAAAATCTAATAGAGCTAATATATGGAATTTAGCAAATTTACAGAATACAAAGTTAACATGAAATCAGTTGTGAAACTGCAAAGAACAATCTGAAAAATAAAACAATTCCACATACTTCTGGTCTAGAGATGCAACTCAATATCTGTTATTAATACTTAAGAGTCTGAAGTTTGCAAATGTAAACAAAAAGAAAGCTTTATGATCAATATTCAGGGGATCACATATAACTCTTAGTTTATCTCATCTGGCTTGAAATTTCTGAAGAGTAAGAGGTACTATTATAACTAATGTGTACCATGATTAGGTATTATGGTATTTCATTTTTATCTCAAAATTTTATGGGACTAACCTGAACCTGTCTCCATACATTGAGATATATTACATAGGTGAACATCATTCATTATACCATATTGAGATAGAAAAGTAATTGACAAAGGACCACAATTCTAGCACTCTCTTCTTATTTGGAACACTAAAACAACTCCTGATTCTCAAAGTCAATTCTTGTCTCTCCACAAATTTTATTACATGTGATTACTTCATCCAAATTATTACTTATATTCTCCGGTAGAAGGAACCTCTATCAGAGGTAGACCTCCCTCAACTACTGTATATATTTATCTAGTCCATGGCTCTACAGTGATATGAAAAAAATTAGCAGCTAATTGGAAATAATCTGGGAAGCCTCTGCTTTACTAATAAAAAGATTAAGAGAAAAGGAAGCATCACAAAACAAAATACCACAACTTTTCATTAAGTTTCTCAAAATTTTTTTTTTTTTTGGTTGTTATTGGCTTGTTTTCATTCTAGTCTAATCATATCCTAACAGGAACTACCATCTTTAAAAACAAAGAAACTTGATGGTTTCTAGTTGACACCCCATTCCTCCACCCCACCTACACCTAAGCAGCTTGTATGAGCAGCTTGTAGGTCTGGTTACATGCAGAGCCCTCAAAAGGCAATTCTGATAGTACTTCCTTCCACAAGTCTGTTTTCTCCTGTAGAGGAATAATTCCAAAAGCCACAGTGGCACAGGCAGTACTTCTGTTTTTGTGAGTATACCTCACAGTTGAGGAGACAGAATACTAACAAAGAGGGAATGTTGAGTAGGCCACAAAAGTGGCGGAGATCAACCAGACTGCTATCCTATCCTATCCTCATTCACACATAGAAGATGCACTAGACACCAAAATAAAATTATAGATGACAGTCACAAATACTCATAGCAATAATAAAGATGTCCTATATTATCGGTTCATTTAAGACTGTTTTCAAATACAATGAAGATAGTTGTTTTTAAAACATCTACACTACAAAAATCTGGATTAGGAAAATAAATAATTCATAACTATCCTTTTATTTTTCTCTGCACCTTTGCCAATGTTCTCCATGGAATGTCCTCCTTTTGTCATTTCTAGTTATTAAAAGCCATCTTTAAAAAGTTACATGTCCTATATATGTCCTAATTCCAAAGTTATCTTTATCCATTGTAGAAAATCCGGAAAACATTTTTAAAAAAGAAAAGTTGTCATCCTTTATCATATTACACCTTCTACTTCTTTATTATTGTTGCATCTCTCTCCTTATAATAGAATTAAATAAGAGATTGCATTGAGGGAACTGTCAGAGGTTGTGAGTTAAAACCAGTCAGGACTCAAGATGTAGAACACTTTATTCTTATCTGTCTTTAGAACACTGAAGATAGAAATGGCATGATTTGACCTCTGCTGAGCAGTAGCGTCATTTTTTAATATTTACTTTAAGAGACCTTTTTAAGATATTATAAAAAGTTACTAAGTGAATCTTCTGCCCCCAAGTATGCCACAAAAAAATAATGTTTTACCTAATCTGGTTTTGCCTGAGCCACTTTTTCCTCTTTGTCTGAAATCTTTATAAAGACTTTTGAAAGTCATTTAAATTTGCTAGATGATACATACTTTCATTCAGTCCCAGCCTCTATGGTTGTGTTCATCTCTTTTGTCTATCCTCTCTTGTACCCTACATTCAACTCTCAACAGGGAACAAAGTGCAAAGACAAATTAAAAATCACACCAATTAAAAATCACACCAATGTTTGTAATATGATTGTGTCCATAGTGGAAAAGGTATGCTGTGCAAAGTTAACAGTACCAAGTTGATCCTCAAATGAACAGACAAGTTTGTAATTATTAGGCCCACCAAATAAAAAGTTATACATTTGTTATATTCATCAAATTTTCTCTCATAGTATTGCTATTCTCCATTTTTTTTTCTTAAAGGAAATTCAGAGGTGCATAATACATGACTATACTGAACTATTGTGTAAAAATTGACAAATATAAAAATGTTTTTAAATAAAAATGTTTTAAAACCTACAATAATATCTCTTTCTAGCTAGCATTTGAACCCAGGGGAGATCCACAAGTGTGGGTTACTATAACACTGAGAGAACAGTTCTACCATACTACTTATTTAACATGATATAATTCATTTCCTCCCCACAGAGATATCTTTTATTCTCTATTTGGTACTTTTGTAATAACTGGACATATATCTTACATGTAAATACATACTGGGAAATAAGTAAATCTTATATGTAAACACATACTGGGAAATAAGTATCAACCAATATTTCCACTAATGCCTGAAAAGTTTCTATATCAGAAAAACAAAGTGGTAGGATGAAATTCCAAAGACCCATACTGTTCAAACAGAATGGAAAAGAAAGTGTTCATAGTCAGGAAGAAGGAGATAAGTCAATGTAAAGATCCAGCAGTTGACTGATACCTTCTTTTCATGAGGCCCAGCAAGGAGTTGATTCTTCTATTTATGATTTTCCTGGTGTAAGTTCAAGAGGTAGTATGTACATCCAGTGTACATAGCACCTATGTGTATAATTACACTTGCCAACCTAAGTGCTCTTTAGCAGACAAACAGATAAAGAAATTTGTGGAACAAATACTTAATTTTACTATACTATTGTAGGAAAAAAGCTAAAAGAGTGCCTTTTGGGGAAAAACAGATGGACTTAAAGATTACATTAAGTGAAAGATACAGATGGTTTCAGTCTTCTGTGGTATATAAAATTAAAAAAACAAAACACAGGAAAAATACAGCAGTTATAATACTGAACAGCACCAGAGGGAACATAAGGGAAAGGGGAGGAGAAAGGGAAGCAGAAGGGTTATTGACACTGGGAGTTGGGTGGAAAGTGAGCAGAACATGGGTACATATGGAAGAGCAAAAACATGACCCCAAAATTAAAATTATAAAAATTTTAAATGAAATTAAAATATTTTAAATACATACAATTTATAATATATATAATATATTCAGTATTTGTACAAAATACTGAGTACATTATTTTATACAAATACTGAATACATTATATCTAACATGAAATATAGACATTTAATATTTTTAGAACATACATTTGTAAGTATAAGTATAGGACATATTAACAGGTACCCATTAGAGTAAATGTTTATTATAAAATATATGTATGTCCTTTTTCACTGGAGAAATCTACTATAGGTATATAAGCCCTGGAACCCCCATGGCTCACAAACACATAGGCAAAAACATAAAAATTTGGTCTGGTTAAAAAAGACAGAGAGAAAATGAGTATTTGTGAAGACCAGTACATGTATTTAAAGTACCACAGCACTAAGCAAGATAAATTAAAAAAAAGAGAGAGACTTAAAAATAGTTAAGATCTACAATAATTTCAACTTGGGGGGATGGAAAAGAAAAATCTGAAAGATATTTCAAAGGGTAAAACAAAATATCCTACAAGAGAAAATTTAACTCAGAGTTCCAAGTTAAAAGACAGGATTAATGTAGGGTCAGATAGAAATGCTAAAGTTAAGAAAGGAAACTAGGCTTCTTGGCTTACTTCTTTGGCATGTGAGATGTCCAGTGGAGAAAATGATTACTTCAATTTTGGGCCTGTGGCATTTGAGATGATGGCAGACATCCAGGTACCAATGACTGTCTTAAAGGTAAAATAGACAGAAAATTTCTAAAATAAATTAGGGCTCTACCATCCCACACCACCATTTAACATGCCAGACCCACCTCTTGATTTATTGAAGGGCATTATTTGAAACTGGGCATCAAAGTTACTATCAATATCACAGTTACACAATTAATCAGCTCTACAACTAAAATCTTCAAATATCTTTAAAGACTAAAGCTATCTACTAAGATGCAATCTACTAAGAACTAACTTCAAATTATAATTTTGGGCACTCATACATGCTGAGCATGTATGATAAGAAAAAAAAATGAAGCTAACAGACAAAACCAGAAGAGCTCAACTACTTTAAATATTTAGTATTCAAGTCACAAGAAAGATAATTCTCTTAAAGACCTCTAGATGGGACAATGTCCTACAATAAACCTTGTCTGGTAGACTCTCACCAATATGCAAAAAGATTTGTTTTTGGTCCAGCCACTATGGAAGGCTGAAAGTAGAACTACCATTTGACCCAGTAACCCCATTACTGGGAATCTACCTAAAGTATACAAAAACACTCATTCTAAAGGTCACCTGTACTTGCATGTTTATTGCAGCACTATTTATAGTTGCCAAAATATGGGAACAATTCAAATGCCCCCAAACTGATGAATGGCTGAAAAAAGAGATGGTATATTTACACAATGGAATATTATGCATCAATCAAAGAAGACAAACTTATGTCATTTGCAGCAACATGGATGGAACTAGAATAATCATGTTAGCGGAAATAAGCCAGAAAGAAAAAGAAAAATATGTTATGGTCTCACTTATATGAGGGATATAGGAAAAGCAAGCAAACAGACAAGAGAAATTTAAAACTGCCAAGAGAACTGAAGCATAGAGCAAGAGAGGGAGAGGAGGTTGGAAACGGAAGGGGAGGGGACAAAAAATTAAGATGGTTCACGGGTGACAAGGTGATGGTAGAATCTCGGGGTAAACAATGATGTAATTTATATATATGTAGATAGATAGATAGATAGATAGATAGATAGATAGATAGATAGATAGATAGATAGATAGATAGATAGACAGACAGACAGATAGATGTACAATCAATAAAGAAAATATAATAAACATTTGTGTTTCTTCGTTTCTTCCTTTCTCGAAACAACCTGTATTTATGTCACCATCTGCCCCTTTCTGAAAAAGCAAAGAGGATAGAAATAACACCTTAATCAGATTGAGAAATTTCTTCCACGTATGGTTATAAATTAATGTAGCAATACTCAAAAACCATTAAAGAAGCAATATTCAAAGCCATTAAAGACTGCTGTTGCCTAGACACATGTATATCCATTAATGTCACTGAAGTAAAGATCCAGTGTCGTGGAAGTAATCTCCAAAAGCTTTGAAACTGTGTCCTCTTAATTTTGTCTCAGTAGGTCAAACACTGGCAAGTGGCTGAGCACTGACAATATCCAAAATGCACATCATTACACAGAATTAATTTATTCTATGCTATGCTTCTAATAAATAGAAGTCTTTCACCATAAATCACTGTAAATAATGCCTTATTAACTAATGTAGGAAAATGTCCTTGATACTCTGACGAGTCTACATTTGCATAAAATGGCAGGAAGAGTTGTTTCCTAAGTATGCATATTAGGTTACTAGCTCTTTTTTCTCAGTCTTAAAAGTTTGTGGCAAATCAATGAAAAAGTTATAAACATTACTTAAAATTTCCCCCTAGAAATTTCACAGAAAGTATATTTTGAAGACTGCATTTTCCAAAAATGTTGACAATATTTCCTACCACATATATTCTTGTACAATGTTACCTTTTATAATAACAGTGGTTTTCTAGACCCAATTTCATGTAAATGTATGTGAAAGGCTTTCCTTTCCTATACCAACAAACAATTCCTGAACACTAGCAGCAGAATGTTGCCAAGAATTCAACTCAGTTCTGTCCAAGAATTCAACTCAATTCTGACACTATCCAGATAGATTCCATAGGTAAATTACTCATTCGCACAGGGTAAGGCATGGAGATTATATACCCACTACAAGCACACCATTTTCTCCAAATGTCCACGTGTGATCATCAAGCAGACTCTCTCTAAACTTTTTGTATATGGATTTTATGGAGGCTTCATTACACTAGGCATGTTTGATCAAATATTGGCTAATGGCCACTGATTCAATCTCCAGGTTCTTTCCCCTCCCAGGAGGTCAGAGGATAGGGTTAAATACTCCCTCTAGTCACATGGTTGATTCTCCTAGCAACCAGCACACATCTTTAGGTGGAGTCCACAAACCATCTAATTAACATAATGAAAGATATCTTTGTCATTCCTTCTCAATACTCATAAATTCCAAGGTTTAGAAGCTGTGAGCCAAGATCAAATAAACAGGAGTAATAATATATCACGGTCACTAGAATGACTAACGGTTTTTCTTTAAAATTGCATTTCCCCAACAAGTAGAGTCCAATTTGCCTCACAGACTAAGCTGGCCTATATGATTTACATGTAACCAAGAAAAGATGGCTGAAGAGTTGTTACTGAATGCCTCAAAGCCTAGAAGTCTTCTTTCTCAAATTCCAGAGCCCACCATGCTGTGAAAAGACCAAACTACATGGAAAGTATATGTGGGTCTTCTAATCAACTACTCTAGCTGAATATGGTTCTCAAATCACCCCCCCCCCTCCAGGAATAAGTAATCATTTTGGAAATGGATTTTCCAATCCCAGTTGTTTCAACTCCCATTTGAGAGACTCATACCCAGACAGTCAAATATTCCTGTATATGAACCCAGACATTACAGAAATCATCCCCAGAATGACTGACTTCCCAAGAATTTGTGAGTACAATATTGTCTTTATATAAGACACTAGGGGTGTGTGAAAGGGAATAATAGGTAATTGAAAGGTATGTATTGGGTGACATGGCTATCCCTCGCCTTACTGACCATATTCTACATTTTTCTTCCCCTTTGTTTCTTGAAATTTTCATTTTAAAATTCTGGATTTGGGGGAACCTTTTTTTGGCCAGTGATAAATATTTACTGTTAATTTCTCTATTTAGACAATTCAATTTCAGAAACTATCATATCCAATAAAATAATTTCCTAGAGTTTGGCTTCCAGCTTATTTGTTTTTACAGCTTCTTTTTCAATATCCTCTTGATTTTTGGAACTATTTTAGCTTTTTTCACTCTTTTTATACAATCTATGTTTAAATTTACTCATGACTAAAGACATAATTACTTGAAGATGCTGTGCACCCAATCTTATCCACAGTACATGAGCATTCTGACAGGCATTTACATCAGCATTTGGTGTAAATAAAGCAAACAAACACTTCAGATAATTATTACTATAAAATCTTTCTTAGAGTTGACTAAATTGATTTTTATATATCTACTCTCGTCCATGCTTTTTTTAGCAGAAAACACACTTTAATGTTTTTAAGGAGACTATTCTTGTTTGATATGTACTTAATATAAACTCTTCAAATAACTACATCTTATAAATGTACTCTAATTTACAACTTGCTAACACAGCTAATAGTTAAACATTGGTCACTCACAAATGACAGTATACAAAAAAAGCTGTAAATTTTCCTGACAGAACTACATTTACTTAATGAGTTTTCATAACTTTGTGGCAAAGAAGACCCTAATTCTATTGCTTTTAGCTAGAGTCATTTCTAGATGAAAATTTATTAGACTTTCAGAAGATATTCAATTAGACTCAGGAATCATAATCTATTATAATTCAAAAATCCCTTTTGGAACTCTTTGCCATCCAAGGATCTGCTCTTTCAGTCTCATTTCCACTTTTGCCCTGCTCTGTTGCGTCCATTCAGGAGTGACTGCATTAAGTTTCTGCTTTATACTGATATACATTAAGGATGAATAAGTTATACATTTGGTCAATATTATTCTCTTTAGAAGCTGTAGTGGGAAAACAATGGGCAAAGCATCCGATGGACTGGCAAGTTAGTGGCTAAAGTAAAAGCCCAGGAAGACTAGGATTGATAAAGACCAAAGTGAAGAAAGAAGTTGAAAAATAGGGCGTAAACAAAGAGGTAAACAAAGCAAAAGGACTGGAGAATGGATTATACTTGCTTGAAAAAGGGAGGGCTGAAAGGTTTAAAAGTTCCAACAGATACTCAGAATGACTTCATTGAGATTAATCTGGAGCTTAAGAGGAAAAATAAGTCAGAATTTATGAGAAAGGGAAGATCACAAAATTTGATAACATCAAAAAATGAGAGGCTGGGATGTTAGACTGCCCACCCCTGGAAAGTTTTTCTCTGATGAGTGTGAGGAACAAGAAGAAGAAGTACCAGTCGAAGAGCCAGTTGGCATAAACCTCAAGAACTTATTTACATAAGGCCCAGGAGTAATGGTTTATAAGTGGCCATGAGAGGCAGAAGAAAAAGATTTGAAATGTGTGAAAACAAACAGTTGTCACTGACAGTCTTTCCACATCTCAACATGTGGAATAAGTTCTAAAGAGCAAGAATGAAAATCTTACAAGTGTCCAGGAAAAGAAAGCACACAACTACCTGGGGATAAGGAAGATGACCCAGGGGTCTGCACTTGGAACTGGTCCAAGATATATTCTGGTCTTGTGACTAACTGGATTTCAAAGATTCCAAGTATGCTAGAGAGAAAAGACTAGGGTTAGTCTTTCTTCTTACACTTGTAAACCATTCCTGTAACCAATATTTGAGTTCCTATTATATGATAGAGACCTGTTGGTATGAATCACAAAGCTCTGACAAGTTATCTCCAAAATGTTTCTGAAAACTGCCCCTCTCTTTGAATTGCCACAATCCTAATACAAGCCCTCATAATATCTCACAAAAACTATATTTACAATAGCCTTCTTACTAGTCATCCTGAATCCCATCTACGCCTGTGAAGAGTGACCTATTTAAGACAGAGAAGCAACAGATACTAAGAGTAAAGGTATCAAGAGCAGAAGAAAATCCTCTCAACAACTGAATGACCCCAATATATTTGTACACAAGTAAGTTTAAGCTGGATAATCTTGATCATTTTATTGAAACAGAAAGTGGCTTATCTATCCCGTGTGTGTACTAAAAGAAGAAATGTGTATACAACTGTGGACAATTCAAAGACAGCAACATGATATACTGCTGCAATACTGAGTAATTACAAAAAAAGTAGGTTATACGGTGGTGTAGAGATTCAATAAGTCTATGCACTAGCTTCCTCTTGCTGCAGTAACAGTTTATGACAGAGTTAGAGTTATGCCTTAAAAACCCGAATTTATTAACCTTACAATTTTGGAAATCAGAAGTCTGAAAATAGTTTCACTGGACTAAAACCCAAGGTTCACGAGTAAAATCTGTTTTCTGGCCTTTTCTAGCTCCTAGAGAGACCCTGAATTGCTTGACTCATCGTCACTTTCCATCTTGAAAGCCAGCAGTTATTGGTCAAGTCATTCTGATATCCTGTTACTCTGGCATTGATCCTGTGCCTCTCCCTTTCACACAGTGGGATTCTTGGATTATGGTAGTCCTATCCAAAGAATCAAGGGTAAGCTCTCACTCTAAGATCCTTAGATTAATCACATCTGTGAACATGGTAACAGATTCAAAGGGGGATTATTACACCACCATCCAGTCCCATAATTGTCTCCAGCAATGCTTCACAATCCAGAAATAAAAACAGAAAAAAATAATAGTAAGAGTGAACCAGGACTAAAGGTTAAAGACATATGGGGTACTAAAGAGAGCAAAATTAAAGCATCATGCTTGACTTGAGTTGAAATTATTTTTTTCGAAACCAGTTGACCTTACTAATAATAACTTCCCTTCATGACCACAGAGTACTCTTATCCAGGCTCCTATTTCATCATCAGAGGGTATAAGGGCAAAAATGTGTGGGAAAATCTGAACATATTCCACTAACAAGAACATTGAAAGTACACATTCTTCTAAGTCACTTAAGGAAAGTGTATGTCAGGACAGAAACAGTGAGACTAATTACTGCCTAAGACAATCTATGGTTAAAAAGATTCTTTTAAAGCTTTCTGTATATTGCATAAAGTTAATGCACAAACATCCCAACCAAAATCATTTAGTCTCAGAGTATAAAACTTCTGGTTATCTTTAGGTACCTAAAAGGGAAAAAAGGTTTTTAAACACAACCAGCTCACACACTGCAAACGTATTTTAGGCAAATGATGAATATTAAAATAAGACTTTCATTTACTAAATTAAAATAAGTCAACATATTTTTTACAGCCTGGAATAATATACATTTTATTATTTTTTATAACATAGGGTGATGTGGTAGATTCAAGTTCAATTTATGAAGATTACAATTAACAAAAAAGGAGAGAATCTGAATGGTAATTTTATCCTATGCTTATGATTTCCAGGGAAGCTGCCAGGTGACTGGCAACTCACACAAAAGATGAGTATTCCCACCCTCACAATCCCTCTCTCCACCCTCTCATCTGAGGGTGCTTAGGGAGATAATAGCAGACAAAGTCACACTCATATGAGGGTGTTTAGAGTGGTAATAAGAGTCATAGTCACATAGGCCCATGGCAACAGCTAACAAACCAGAGCAAGAGCTAAGTAAATAGCAGGAGCAATGTTCTGCCTCTGTTTTTAGATACAGTCAATTCTCATTACTTGTGGATTTTTCTACTTCCAAATTTGCCTACTTGCTAAAATTTGTATGTAACCTTAAAATCTATCAGTGTGTTAGGTACACTTCATTCAGGCATGGGTAATAATTCTGTTAGTCATGAGCTCACTAGTCATGAATCAGTAGCATTCAGCAGTCTTTAAACAGAAACACACCCAAAACAAAGTTATTTATTGATCAACTGATGAAAATATGACCAGAGGATGTCAGAAATTTAACCCTTTGCTTTCCCAGAACACAATGTGATTGAACATAATTATCTCAAATAATGAGAGTCAACTCTATTTTAGCTGCTGCTCAACCTCTACTTCTGATAGTTGTGGTCCCTGACAATGTAGGCTATTATCTCCATCAGATGAAAAAACATATAAAAGCATATCTGCTAAATATTATGCCAGCAGAGACTGAACGAAGGGGCAGGGACCAAGAGTAGGTATAAATTAATATTAGTCAATCTCTTCTACATAAATCCTCTCAGTCTTTACAGTAATTCTGAGATTACTTTCCCTTTTACAGAGGAAGAACAGAAGCTCTGAGAGGATAAGTGGTTCAACTGAAATTCAAGTTAGACCTGCCTAACACTGAACATCACCTCTAGCCCATAAGTTGGGTACTACTGCTTCACTTGTCATGCAGCTCTGAGATAGCCCATAAACAACCTCGATGTAATGCACACCCTGGCTTCACTCCTGGCTTCAGAAGACTGAAATTTCCCTTTGCCTTCTGGAAAAATGTCAGAGATTTGTAAGCAGATAATACTCCAACATTATTCTTTTAAACTTCTCTTTAAAACCTTGTTAAAGGAGGTACTAGTAGAATTTCTTTAAATCAGATACATAACTTTTACCCAAATCCAAATTTAAAATTACTATAATTTTGTTAGATTAATATATTACCAATTAACTGTTTACCATGCTTTATTCTAGTCACATTTTCTCAAAAGTCTGCTGGAATAAATAAAAATATATACTCTAAAAATGTAACAGTAAATTAATAAGTGTTTATCAAATATCTTTCATAGACTAGGCATTCAATAAAAGTTACACATATGGATCTTTACACTCTCTTTTTGTCAAATGTAAATATATCTTCTTTTACTATGGTGAGTAGGCCATAATTTTAAACACACACAAGCACACAAACATACAACTGCCCCCCAAGTTAATGTACTTTGTTTATATAGTGTGAGACACTAAGGGTATGAAAAAATAGAATACTATTTAATAATTTCCTTAAGAACTGCTTTCTAAAAGAAATGAGATTCTGTTAAGATGGTGACCGAAGAAGATGAAAATGCAAATACCTGTGAACAGACACACATTCGGCAGAATAAATGAATATTTCAAATCAGTAAGTCCAATGGCTAAAATCTGTGTATACTCAAACTCTGCATTTAATTTTATTAGAAAGAGAGCATGGCAAATAAAGGATATAAAGATTCATGCAGAAGCAAAATTTCAGCATTTGCCACAGGATTTGCTATAGTTTTGATCTAATCTCCCTAACATGGACTGACATTCATAGCAATGATCTGTAAGTGATGAGGCATTCCAAGTACTTTGAGACTGGTATAGTTTATTAAGTATCTTACAGGCACAGCTTGGAGATACTAAGGGTTTGGTTCCAGACCAATACTAGAGTAAAGCAAGTGAAGCAGTAAAGTGAGTCACGTACATTTTTTTTATTCCAAGTGCATATAAAAGTTGTTTTTACTATACTATAAACTAAATATGCAGTGCCATACCATTAGTTCTAAAACCAAGAAAGTGTACACCTTGCTTAAACGTGTTTCATTGCTATAAAAAGGAAAACATCATCTGAGTCTTTAGTAAGACATTTTTCAGTAGAGGATTTTGCCTCCATGTTAATGACTACTGACTAATCAGGGAGTGGTAACTGCTGAAAGTTGGGGGCTGAAGTAATTTCTTTAAAATGACAACAATAAATGTTGCTGCACTGAGTAAGACTATTTCTTTCACAATAGGTTTCTTTTTAGCACATACTATCTGATAGCATTTTACCCACATACAGCTTCTTCCAAAACCAGAGTCAATCCTCTTAAAGCCTGCCACTGTTTACAAACCACTTTTATATAATATTTTAAATCCTGTGTCATTTCTACAATGTTCACATCCTCTTCACTAACAGTAGATTTCATCTCAGAAACCAATTTATTTGATAATCCAGAAGAAGCAACCCCCTTATCTGTTTAGTTTGATTATGAAATTGTAGTAATTCAGGCACATCTTCAGATTCCACTTTTAATTGTAGTTCTTTTGCTATTTCTACCACACATGTAGTTACTTCCTCCACTGAAATCTTAAATCCCTAGCATCAACCATGAGGGTTAGGATCAACTTCTTCCAAGTTCCTATGAACACTGAAAATTCAACTTCTTTTCAGGAACATGAATGGTCTTATTGGTATTTCGAATATGACTCCTTACTAGAAAGTTTTCAACTGACTGCTCCCATCAGTGAAATCAGTATCTATGGCAGGGATAGCCTTAAAAATAAATTTCAAAAAAGATCTGAAAGTCTAAATGACTCCATGATCCATGATCTACAGAACGTTGTTGTGCAGGCAGGCATGAAAACCACATTCATCTCATCATACATATCCATCAGAGGGCTTCAGTGACCTGTTGCATTGTCAGTGAGCAGTAACATTTTGAGAGAATCTTTTCTGAACAGCAGGTCTCAACCGCAGACTTTAAATAAAGTGATCTCTCAGGCTTTGTTGTTCCACTTAAAAAACACAGGTAGAATAGCTCTATCATCACTATTAAGAGCCCTAGCATTTTTAGAATGTTAAATGATCATTGACTTACAGTCACCAGCTGCATTAGTCCCTAACAAAAGAGTCTATCCTTTGAAACCTGGTATTGACTTCTCCTCTCCGCTTGTGAAAGTTCTAGACGGCATCTTTTTCCAATAGAAGACTGTTTGGTCCACATTGAAAATCTGTTGCTTTGTGTCATCACCCTCATTATGATCTTACCTAGATCTTCTGGATAATTTGCTACTCTTCCCCATCAGCACTTGCTGCTTTATCATGCACTTTAATGTTACAGAGATTGCTTGTTTCCTTTAGACCTCACGAACCAACTTCTGCTAATGTCAAACTTTTCTGTTGTAGTTTCCTCACCTCTCTATGGAATTGAAGAGAGTTAAACCCTTGTTGTGGGTTAGGCTTTGGTTTAGGGAATGTTGTAGCCAGTCTGCGCTAGCTATCTATCAGATGTAAGAATGTTTAACTTTCTTCTCATTTCTATGGCCATTGGAGCAGCACTTTTACATTCCTTCAAGAATTTCTCCTTTCGTATTCACAACTTGGCTAGCTCACACAAGAGACCTTACTTATGGTGTTTTCTGCTATCATACATGCCTTCCCCATTAAGCTTAATCACTTCTGACTTTTGATTTAAAGTGAGAGACATAAGACTCTTCCTTTCACTTGAAAGCTCAGAGGCCATTACAGCATTAGCAACTGGTTTAATTTCAAATTGTTCTATGTCATAGAAATGTGACGTCCAAAAATGGAAAGAGGGAGTGCACCTGAAGCAGTCAGAGCACACAAAATAGTTATCAGTTAAGTTCACCGTCTTATATGAACTTGGTTCATGGTGCCCCCAAACAATTACAACAGTAACATCAAAGATCACTTATCACAGGTCATCACAATAGATATAATATTGACTTAAAAAATTTGAAATACTGGGAGGAATTCTGAAATGTGATACAGACATCACGGGTACGAACTGACGGAAAAATGGTGCTGACGTACTTGCTGGGTGAAGGGTTGCCACATCTTCAAATTGAAAAAACATTCAATATCTGAAAAGCCAGCAAAGTATGAATGAGCTATGCCTTTATTTTGCAAGATAGAAAATTATCAATCTCTATGATAACTGCTGGAAAACTAAACTCATTCTACAATAATTTTAAATAAGTAGAGGCTTATCCTAATATCTTAACAAAAACATAATTTCAATGTAAATGTGACTTATAAACAAACTTTTGTTTTTAAATCTTCCAACTCTGTTGAGAGTTTTAACCACCCTTTTTATCCCAAACTAGTAAAACTTAAAAGACAAAAAAAGTTTGCAATCAGCTTTACTACACATTACACGTTCTTTGGTAGGAAAAAAAAGTCATTAATGAGATATATTTGAAGTCTATAAACGACAGCACTCACCATTGTGAGTGTAGAATAAAAGGCTTGTTTGTAAAATTTTACTTTGGTCCAAATATTAAGTATAAGAAAATACTGACTTCAATTGTCAATCTCCAATTTGGCAAGACTGGTATTTCCAAAATTCATTTTTATATTAATTGATGGGCAATCAGAGACCATTCTCTAGTAACATTTTAAAGGACCATAAAGTTCCAGGATAAATCTTAAAATACCAGAGTTGAAATACATGCCTAGTAGTAACATTTTCCCCACAAACTACCATTTATATTGTATTTAGTGGGAAAAAAAAAATCTTGACTTAGCAATTATATCCCACCTCTCTTCAGTTTATCTCAAAAGGCTAGATAACAACAATTCTGATAAACTTAACTAGTATCCTTTTCATTCATAAGTGGCCTGTAGGATTTAAACTTTCAGTGGTTAAAAAAAAAAAATCAAGTATGGCATTACAAATTCCCATCACTTAGATATTTCCATCACATAGCATAATATTCAAATTTATTTGAATGCACACAGAAAATTCTTAAATCTTGGAGGATAAATTTAAAGGTCAGAATATCTATATTTTATCAATTCTCCTCCTCCCCATTCTTATTGTCACTCAAAAGCTAACAGGTTTTATAGTTTATTCTTCATCATTCATCTCAAAATTAAGATACACAATTTTGAGAAATACTTATATTTTCTAAAAATACTCATAATTACATGAGTATATAATTATATGAGTATATACTTAAAATTAAATGTATTAATTTACTTAAAATAACTAGACCATTTCACTCATAGCTTGCTGAATATCTGTGTTCTTCACATGACTTTTTAAGAAGTTATCAATTAGAAAAGATAAAAAGGATTTTCATAAACAAATAAGCAGGAATAAGGGGAGGGAACAGAAGGGAGAGAGAGGTGGAGTTAGGAAGAAAGTCAGGGAGAAGAGAGAAAGAGATGGAGAAAAACTGGAAAAATTCCAAACTGCTTTCAGGGATTTACAAACAATCCAGTTAAGCAAAGAAGGAACATTAAAAATAAGCACATAGTAATAACACTGACACCAAGAATGACAATCGCTAAACTTTTTTAAAGTATGAAATGACTAAAGCTGTTAATATATTAACACAGAAAAATATTAGGACATTTATCTGATGATTAAAAGAAAAAACTGTTACATATTTACCAAAGCTACAGTTGTAAACTGTACAAACTACAAATCCAGGGTACCTACAAAAGCATAAAAAAGTCTGCAACTCAGGTGGTCCAACATGAAAAAAACCTGTTACCAACAATTTGTGGCTTATGGGAACCAATTATAAAGAAGATAAATGTGGAGAAAAGGACTGCTAGTACAGCTGCCCATTTCAGACAAATTTAGAGAGTGGAGTTAAAGTTTATTTTCACCAGTGATAAACTATGAAATTTTCAGATGCCTTTGGGTTCTCAGCTCCCACAACAGTAAAATGAGGGAGATTAAGAATTGAAGTTTACTCTAGTTCTAAACCTTTGCACTCTGAAGGCAGTTAATTTATAGTTCTTGGTAACCTGATCAATAGCTGTCATGTTTTTGTATACATATGTAAAATACAAGAAATTCAAACCACTCAACTATGACTTAAATTACATCCATGCTACTGTAAAACAGAATGGCAAATTTGCATTTGCAACAAAGGAGGAAAAGAAAAAGATGCATTTGGTATGTGCTAAACTAAACAACCCAAGTCATAGCTCAAACAAAGTCATTTTGAAACAGCTCTAGGTAATTCAAAGAAGACAACTCGTGAAAATGCAGTTGTATGAAAAGCAGAGAAAACAGGAATGTTTTAAAATGTTTGGTATTATATGACTGGTTTGGTAATATATAAGCCTAGGCTGGTCAGAGCAGTTTTCAGGAGGGACAGAAGATGGGTATTGAAAGAAGAGAAAGACTTGATGCTAAGCACAGAGAACACAGAAAAGCTATTCCTGGAACCTTATACTAGTTTTACCTTATACTAGTATGTCTATAATTGGTAACAAAGTTCTATCAGAAGTACAATCATCTAAGAAAGTATTCAATGACCAGTTTAATAGGATATTAGTTTCTACTGGGAACACAAGGTAATCATAACTCTAAAGCATGGGGTGGGATTGGGGGTGCAGGAGTTGGAAAAGGTCTTCTCGGAGAAAGCTAAGGAACAAATGCAAAGAGGAAGGAAGGAGGTGAATGTTTGCATGCCCTTCACCTAACACCTAGGGGAAGGGTATTAATGGGATTACTTTAAGAGCTCGATTGTGTGTCTTCAGAACTTACAAAAACATACTCAACTGGCACCTAACTCATCTTTGGAAAAATCTGAATGAGCAGGAAAAAGAGGCATTTAAGAGCAAAGGAGAGCAGGCTGAATGGAGACCACTTCCAGAGTCTGTCTGCACAAAAATAAGTGTTTCCTATGGTCCAATGTGGGCCTCTGGGAGAGACAGAGCAAGCTGTGGTGAAGTCACCTGAAACCACTGAAGAGGGTAACTTGGAATTTGAACACAAAGGAATTTGAACACAAAGGTCTTTCTATGATGTTGAGGTTTTCTCAGTGCTGCATATTCGAGGTGAGAAATACTGAGCAACTGATGTGGATGATGGAGGAGCCACCAGTAGAAGACAATTGAAAGTCAATGGATGAGAGTTAAACATCTACTAAACCTCCAACAACACTGAAGCCAGATCACATAAATTAATCAAATAAAAATTTGCTGCTCTTCCTTGTCCCACTTGAGAGGGCTCAGAAACCAGTACTGGAAAGAAAAATGGTATAGAAAAGCCTGATCAGAAGGAAAAGTAGGTGAAGCCCTCCTTCCCATATGCACTAAGTATATGAGAACAGGGGATGGGCAGGGGGAAGACACTTCATCTTTAACTCATCTTCGATTGGGAGTTTTCATTTTTTAGTACTGGATATTTTAAAGATCATATTGAGACTTCTTCAACTTAGCTACTGAAGGACTATTTGTATTATTTAAGAGCAACCAGATAAATCAAGTTATCCAAAAGCAGAGAATGAGCCAGTATCACAGAGTAAATTGAAAGGGACAGTGACAGGCAAAAGTAAAGTCGTTTTATAATTACATCACATAAGTCCTGCTTTTCAACCTAATGAACTAGAGTCAACACAGTAGAAAGCACACAAATGAGATCTTATGAAACATTTAACTTAACCTATCAGTTTCTCTTCCTATGCTGAGATGGTTCAGTCATTAAAAATTCTAGAGATCTGCCACAATGTGACTCAAGAATCTCATAGGAAGTCTTAAAATTTGACATGAGCAAGCTAAATATAATACACTTACTTTAAAGGTGAAGATTCTGTCTTGCTCCCCATAGCACCTTTAATATTTAGCAAAGTTCCCCTTACATAAAAGGTACTTAAAGAATTGCTGTTCTCCTTTTCATGAAACAGCTGCTATGTTAAGTCCTTAGGAAATAGAATTTGAACAAATATGTGTATAGTTGGCACTGCTTTTTAGTTTGTTAAACTGTATATTACGTCTTAATATCTACAAAATTATAATATAAATTACTTCATCTTTATTCTTTTTTAGCCAGTCAAATAGCTAAAAAATATATGCTGCATTTTTTAATACTGGACTAAACAATGTTGAATATGAAAATTTTTAACTTTGATATTCAAGCAGGAGAAAAATTACAGTATATATTTTTAAAGAGTTTAACAGAAAATGCTAAAAAACGCAATATTACATGATGCTATTAAATTCAGAGAAGAACATTTTTTTAAAAACCCAGTATTTCACTAATACTTTAGCATTTAATATCTATTTTCAGTGACAGCATAATGATTAAAAGCATACTACCTTAGAGAGTTATAGTATCATTATTTCTTTTTTAAAAACGAGGAAACTGAGGCTCAGAATTTAATGACTTGCTCAAGATCACACTGCCAGTAAGTGATAGTTTTAACTCAAGACAGTGTGTCAAAAGTTCCAAATCAAGCTAACTATGGTGCTGAAAGAACTGAATTCTATTGACTCATTCCCCACCCCCATCCTACTTTAATGGTTATCTTTCGGTCTGATTTTGAAAAAGCTATGGTCAAGTTCCAACCATAGTTCTATAACATAGCTCTACTGATAAAAATTAATAAACTTCCTAAGTGAGAATTCTACACAGCAGATACACGTAAAGTTTCTAATTGCCAATATATTATTCATGACATCATGCTTATGGCATATTACTTACAAATGTATATATGTGATTGCAAAATTTAACAGCTTCCCGAATGGATCATAAGGGCAACAGATCTTATTATATGTTTCAGAAACTGAAGGACCTGACTAGAAGAGAGTTCTTATCAGACTGTTTCTTTCTCAGGTCTTAGTCACAAAGGCAAGAGAGAGGGGATGGGAAAAACCCTAAAGTCAGTGTTTCTCAACCTGGGAAGACACCCCATTGTCCATCCTAGGAACATTTATTAATGTCCAGCGACAAATTTATAGTCACAACTGTATTTGTGTGTGTGCACGCACATGTGTGCTTGAGGGTGGGGGGGGAAAGAATGGGTTACTGCAACCTACTAGGTACCATCACTGATGCTGTTAAGATCTTGTAGTGAGAAGGATAGTTAACTCCCTACCCCTTGCCTCTCCCCCAGTAAGAATTATCTAGTCTAAATTATCATTTGTGCTGAGGTTGAGAAAGCCTAGTATAAGGAATTCAGTTTCAGAAGCACTTAGTTGAGAGGTTAGTATCAAGTGTTTAGAGACTGTAACTATAAACACTAAATCAAAGCAGCCAAGTAACTCAATAAAGGTTAGTTGTCGGGCAGCCTCCTGCCTCTTTAGAGGTGGGTAGTGTAAAGAAAGAGATAGCAACTTGCACTCATTAGGCTGATTTTTAACAGTTGTGTGGCATTTCTTTCCTGGTAAAAACCAAAAAATTGAAAAATCATAAGAATAATCTACTGAAGGGATGAGAAACAACTTTTATCAAATGGCAAGTGTTTCTATTACAGCAGGAATCTGGAAGCTTACAATCCAGAATGAAAACAATGGGTGTTGTGGATGCACCAGAAGAGAAAATCAGCATAAATAAATATTCATGTGCTTCATTCTGGACATCAGTATTCTGAAGACCAAACACTATTTCAGAAGGCTGGCTTTTCACTCCCAAATATATAAATGCTCTGACAGTATACTATTGTAGTTCCTCAGACCTTTCTTTGTCTGAATTTGAGGATCTTCTCTCACAAGAACAGTAAAAACTCAACATGTAGCAAAAGATCTGACGTTAAAAAAAACCAAAAACTTCACAAAATGTTGTCTTGCTTTGTGTGCTCCAGTTTTATGGTTTTGTACTTGCACCTTTCTCCTTGCTCTTTCATCTGATCAGTGCTCCTTTCATATTATTTTTCTTTACCTTCGAGGACACTTCTTCCCCCAAATCTTATTCTCCCCCCCCTTCCAATTCTGATTTACTTCACACTCTAGTGCTAACTAGCAAGGGAATTACATAATGAGAATTTGAATTGTCATACTTTAGTGATTATTTATTTAGTGAAAGTAAACTAAAGAGGTGTACCTTTCATCCACTTACCAACACTCAAAACAGGTGGTTAGAGAACTCAGCTTAGATACCTTAAGGTGGATCATTTCTACTAACTTTCAGAAAACACAAATCACTTCTTATCATTTAATGTTTCAGAAACCACAAATCACTTATCATTGAATGTGTATTACTAGACTCCTTAGCTATAGAGCAATACAAGCAATCTGAATTGTTCTTACTTCACAGTTACCAGCTCCACATGATCAATATTTACTGAATTAGAAAATACCTTAACCATCCGAGTACTTTCTAAAACTACAGTTGGCCAAATTTTCAGACTCTCACTCTTTGAAAACTATCTTCCGATAGACTGAAACATTAAACTAAATGCAGAAACATGATTCATCTGGTAAGCTTTGTTTGACATTCTGTCAAGAGAAGGAATGACGCAAAGTCCCAAAAATGGCACACAAGGTATGCTTTCTCCTTCCTACTTTGCTCAGGTTTATACTCCCCTTAACTACATAACCAGTAAAGGAGGCTTGTTATTTCCGAAGATCCCAGTTCACGCTGGGTAGGCACAGCGCTGCACTTCAGGAGAGTGCTGTAGCGTGGTGCCTCGTGGAGCCTCGGCAGACGCAAGAAAGCCACACTAGAGTGATGTACTTTCGTGGAATACAGAAAGCAGACCCTAATTCGCACTGTGCCGGCATGCCCCGAAAGGGCAACGGGGTGCAAGCTCCCTCAACCCAGCGGCGCTCTTCGGCTGTCTGGTTTAAATGAACGTCGCCGGCGTTCCACAGAAGTTTGAACGTTTCTTGGAGGTAAGTCTCCGGCTGTTGCTTCACTGAACAGCCCCCCTCCAATTGGCCCGCGCGCAGGGCGAGCAGCCTCCAGAGGGGGCAGGCGGGTCCGGCGCGGCCCACACCTGGGTGCCCCGTGCCAGCCCCGCCGCCGCGCCCTTACCTTGGTAAGCTGGGCGATCTTCTTGCTCATTTTCAGGTGTAGGTCGTGGCTGTAGTCCATGCCGTGCCCCGCCTGCTGCGCGGCGGCCGACGACGAGGGCACGAATTTGGCCGCTCCGGCCGCAGAGCCGCCGTAATAGTGCTGCTGCCAGCTCATTCCCGGGGTCGCCATCTTCCCGACAGACCCCGGCCGGGGCAACTGTCCCGGCTCTCGGGGGGGCGGCCCACGGAGCAACGGCGTCTGGGGAGCAGGAGCCTGGAGAGACGCCTGCAGACCCGACACCCGGCGCCCGCGTGCCGCAAGCGCCCGCCCGCCCGCGACCCCTCAACCACCCGGGTCCAGGGACGGGGCAACCCCGCCGACCCGAGGCCGCGAGCGCCTAGGCGCGGACCAGACGCCGGGGCTCTGGCGGCGGTTGCCCCGGGCGGCTCGTTCTCGCCCGCGCTTGAGAGCGCGCCTGGCAGGTGCGCTGTGGGCTCCGTGGCCCCGCAGCTCCCGCTCCCACCAGACTCCCGGGATCCAGCAAATCGGCCGCCGCCGGGGCTGCGGAGAGAGGAGAAGACGGGGCGGGCTGCTGCGAGGGGGGAGGCGGGGACTGGGAGGAGGACGCGGGAGCCGCGGGGCCGCGGTTACCGGGACGCGCAGCGCGCGGCCGAGGGACGCGCGGGGATGACGACGTCATTTCCCCGCAACCAAGCCCCGCCCCGCGCCTTCGCCGCCTACACGCGGACGCGCGCGCGGTGGATGCAGACGGCTCGCCGGGGGTGTCCGGCGTCCGGCGTCAGGTGCTTGCCCTGCAGCTGGGACGCGGTAGTCACGGCTCGCGAGGCTCTGGGTGAAACATTCGGTCTGAGAAGATGGGGCCCTGTCACCTTCCGTTTGCAGAATGCGTGTGGATTTACCTAGCTTTACCACGTGCACCTTCGCCTACCATGGGCCCTAGTGACTGTCCCCCGAGAAAAGCGCCCAGTTCCCATCCAGCTGGTTCTCAACGGTGATCTCGCATCCGAGACTTGATAAAGCAGCGGGGAGTCTTATAATCCTTGTCCCGAGTCTGCTTTCCAAAAACACACCAATCTGATCATTACAGTATCTTGCAAGGATTGACTACTTGAGCTAGTTTCTGTTGCTCATTCAATGTCAAGTGTAACTGTGACGAGAACACTCATCTCACCGGTTGGTGTAGCATTACCATCCTACATTTCCCCCACATCTTAGGGAACTCCAGATCATTATATGTAAAATCTAATTGTGTGCAACTAATGGGGGAAGACAGAAGATGGAGCAAGCTGTCACCTCCTTTAGGCTTTAGGACTGGGCCAAACTGTATCGTTACCTGTACATTTTTGCTTCCTAAGTGTATTATAGCCTAAATGATGTTCTCTTAACATCTCTATTCCTGCAGATCAAACGATTTTTTAAAAAATATGTACCCCATGTTAAAATGTAGAATTGTGCCTATTAAAAAAAAAACAACAACAATTTGTCATGCAGTTTTGTGGCACAGAATCCCCAACATTATGTATATAATTTCCCTTTCACATGCAATTAACTAATAAATCTGAGTATTAACAAATCTGATTTGGAGGACAAATTAACACACTATCTGATTGTGACAAAATCTAAACCATTGAGGTAAAGATTAAATACGATCCTGAAATAATTCCAGAAATATTGGGATCCTGGAAGCAAAGACTAAAATTTGCTACATCTGTTCCCAGATATTAGATACTCAACCACCATGACCCCCAGTAGACCTTCTAGAAATAAGTTGTTAGACTCTGAGGTTCTAAGTGGAGCAAAAACCAATATGCTAATTTTGCTCTTATCTTAAGCTCTAATGATTAAATGAAATTAAAGAGAATTAAGAGTTATTTCATCAAATTCTAGACATGAAAGATGTGCAATCATTTTAGAACTCTCAAGTCCTTTACATTCTAAGCAGATGTATATCCTCAAAAGACTCCACGTGTTTCTGAATTTGGATATCTAAGGCTTGTTAGGGCAATGACGGTGTTTTTGCTTTTATAGTCACGATACAGTGGAAAGAGTGTACGACTGAAGGAAGGAGACCAACGTGTAGCCTCACCTTAGTCATTAAATCTCTTGGTGCCTTACATGCCTCCTTTAAGAAACTATCTCTTCCTGTGGTAATATGAAAGTTAGAGGCTGTCACCATCATCCACTGATAGTTTGCTCGGAATTCCGTGACCCGATTTCCTGCTGTCACTACACATCTTTGTCAACAAAGTGTAGCCTTTCCCTAAATTTTTCCTCAAAAGACATCCAGTATCATTTATGAATATATATTTTTTTTTGCCCTACAAGACAAACAGGGTCACCTGATGTAGAATTCTATTTGACTAATACATAGAAACCAATACATCCATAATCCCATCACATAGAATCTTTTAATAAATTTAGAAAGGGAGGTGTGCAATATGAGAAAATGGAAGAAGCTGGTTAGGCAAGAATTATTTATTCAGTATCTGTCTATCTCATGAGATGGTTGACACTGGAGTATTTATTGAATATCTATTGTGTGCCAGGAGTTGTGTTCGGTGTTAAGGTTGCAGTAGTGACTGAGCATCATGATGTCTCTGTTCTCAGAAAGTTGGCAGACTAGTGAAAAAGATAAATAGGTGGAAAAAATGGAGCAACACTATATGGTAATTGTAAAGGAACTCATAATAGAGGCACTCAACTTAGCTTTGGTGTGTCAGAAAAGACTTCAAACACCCCAAATGGTAGTGCTTAAAGATACTCTTAAAGGATGAGTTTTTCAAATAAAAGAGGGTTGGGAAAATGAACTATGAACTCTGAAGAGAGTGAGCGGCAAAGTTCTGGAGATAAGAGACAATATAACCCAGGCCGGGCACAGTGGTGCATGCCTTTAGTAAGGCCGGAGTTAGGAATTGCTTGAGTCCGTGGGTTTGAGACCCACTCAAGGCAACATAGCAAGACTTAGTCTCAAAAAATAGCTGGGCATAGTGGTACATGCCTGTAATCCTAGCTACCTGGGAGGCTGAGACTGAGGATCACTTGAATCCATGGTACCCCAGGCAATGAAGTGAAACCTAGTCTCAAAGAGAGAGAGAGAGAGAGAGAGAGAGAGAGTGAGTGAGTGAGTGAGTGAGTGAGTGAGTGAGTGAGTGAGTGAGTGAGAATATAGCCCTTATAGGGAACAAAAAGTGGAATAGTGTGGATAGAGCACAGAGTCAGATGGATGCCAGAATATGAGGTAGAACAGGTACCAAGTAATTCATGTGAGGGAGGATTTATTTGTTTTATAAGGGCATTAAGACTATTCTGAGGGCAGTTATGAGTCACTGCAAGCTTTAAGCAGGAGAATGAAGTAATCAGATTTGCACTTTAGTAGCATAATTCTTGTGACTGTGGAAAATAGATTACAGGGGCAATTTAAGGAGACTAGTTATTTAGGAGGCTATTACTGTTGTTCAGGTAAGAGAGGATGGACCGTTGACTTAAATAATGGCAGTGAAAATAGAAGAAAATTGACCTAAACTGCCCATCAGCTAAAAGGGAGTGACAAGAGAAAAGTCAAGGGCTCTCCCTGAGACAGGGATGAGGAGGGGCAGGTAGGGAAATGTGGTAAATTCAATATAGAACATGTTTCCTTTGAGATGCCAGGTATATTCCAATCCTGTCTTCCACCTTTTAACACTCACCGAAAATATAGTACTACAGTATAATCTCAAATAAGGTTGTAAATCTGTCTAGATAAATGGACAATCCTGATGACTGCAAGCTGGTAGCCATTACGAGAGTCTTACTGTCATTCATTGATATCTTGCTAGTATACCTTTTACTCCCTGTTCTCTCCCTGTGAATTCAGAAAACATCTCTGTCACATCAATCAATTGAAAGTAGTATTAACTTCTAAAAGTATTGGCAAATAATAAATGTTCAGTAAATATTTGGTTATGAAATTTAGTTGACTTTCTTCACCAACTATTATATTTTCCTTTATTAATAAAGTTGACACTCTCTATACACATCACCACAACCAGAAGCTAATAGGTTTATTCATCTACATAACTTGGATCCCTCCAAAAGGAGAGACAGAATTAAGCAATTCACTTGGTAGGTGATCTTGGGAAGCAGAGAAACAGAAATAAGAAGGAAACGACATTAGAATACACACTTCTGAACTGGCTACCAATTTGATAGATGAGTACGCAATCCCACTAAAGACTGTGAAAACCCCTAGTATAACCTGCATTTGAGAACTTTCCAAGGATGAAAGACATTTTTTACCCAATGACTTCCTTCACTCCTTAGCTGAAGGTGGCTCCCAGAGAAATTCACTCACCATTTGGTCATTCATTCGGTGGGGATTTGGTGAGCTTCTGTGACTTTGAGCAGAGCAGTGAGTCATAAGGGCAGCTAGAAGAGCAGCAAGCCCTGCTAGAGAGTTGTGGCACTCTTGGGAACTGTCCAACATGGCTGTAGCTGAAACAAGGTTTCGGCGGTGGTTTATGAAAGTCATCCAATTCTACTCCATGTGTAGTGACCTTTGTGCTTTTTCTCTTCAGTATTAGAAATATTATATAAGCAAAACTTCCCTGTCAGATTACACCAGTTGAGAGTTTAGTATTTATGCCAGGGTATGGACACAGCAATTACCACCAGCAACAGAATTTTTATTTTCATCTAGCAGGTGAGAACATTTCCAGAAAACTAGTGAGGGCATGCTTTCTGGAATTGTATGTATTGCTGTCTTCATTTGGGTGTTCTCAAAAGCAAATGCTGAGGTAAAGATGCAGTTTAGGTTATCTTTTTGCAAGAAATCACAGAAGGTAGAAGGAAATTTAAGATGGGGGGAGGGTGGAAGTGAGCTTATTAAAGAAAGAAAGATGGGACTGCAACTACTGAGAACAATGTGTCTCACATCTTCTGAAAACCCTCTGAGCAAACATTAGAATATACTCTAGAATTGTCCTTCAGAGAATGGAAGGTTGAAACTTATTCCCTACCTTCTCTTCCCAAATACCTGAGAACTGCTTGGGGCTTTTTTTCCTTACATTTTTTTTCCTTACACTTACACTTTTTCCCTTACACTTTTTTCCTTACACTCCTTACACTTTTGGGGTTTGTCCCCCCCCAAATGTATGAGCTTCCACTGCTTCAGAGAAAGATGTGGGGAACAGATAAAGAGGAATTCACTAGCATACTGTAGAGCTGCAGCATATACCAAAGTTGACTGGAGTATGTGGAGCACAGATGGCTAAGGGTATCTGCTTCATCATCAAAGCCAGTTCCATACATCAGTGGATGGCTTCTTAGTCTTGTTTAATTAAATATTTCCATTTCTTCTGTGTTGAGAACCTAATTTATAATTACTATACATTCTTACCATCAAAGGCACTGAGAAGAGAAACAATCCAAGTGAATTTTATCAAACCAGTGCTGGTGTGTGTGTGTGTGTGTGTGTGTGTGTGTGTGTGTTTGACCAGTGCTAGTGGGTAAAAATTATAAGAAAAAGACCAGTTGTTGCTATAAGCAAAATACCTAGTTCTGGTGCCCAGAAGATAAAATATCGGTTCAGATTTTATGACAGTATCTGGGAGGGTCTCTCCCAAAGAAGATATTAAAATATCTAGGTGAGAATAGTGTAACTTTTCCCTTTCTTTTTTGAATTCCTGGCTTATTTTTAATCTGGTTCATTTTTCATAGGAGGGATAGGAAGAAAAAAAGCACAATGCTGAAAACATTGTTACCTTTTGCTAAGATTCACTGGAGAATGTGGGAGTGACAGTACTTTAGGTAAATGTTAAGTTACTTGTTTCTTCTCTTTCTCCACTGACTCCACCACCACCCCTCCTTATCCCCACCACATACACACGAGGGCATCTCTGACCCAGGTCTGTTCTTGACATTGGTAGATATGGCTGGTTTCCAGCAGCCCATCTTCACTCAGAACTTAGAGACAAAGCAATACATTCTGGCACAATCCTGCTTGAATATCTCTTTCTTTTCTCATTTGAAGATGCCTCTGTGTCACCCTGCAAGATGAGAAATGGTGTTAAGAAATAGGAATTTAGGGAGTGAGAGCCAGAAAAGGCAATAAGAAGAGTCCAGATTTAGAAAAATGATATCTAAGGGAGTATTGGGGTCAAAGAGTGATGCCATTCTCTTCTATCTGTCATCTAGTGGCTCACGCTGTTCTCTCTCACCTCTGCCTCATGACTGGTCTCATTCACAACTTGAAAAGTGCTACTTCCTTTTAAAAAAATGTTATTCACTTAAGGTGCTTAGATTTCAATTCTCTGCCTCCTTTCCTCCTTATTCTTGTCCTACTCTTCAATTTCTTATGCTGTGTTTATAAAAAGAACAATAAAAAGCAAAGGGTAAATAAAACAAATTTGAGCCTCCAGCAGCATACACCTGTAAAACAAATTTTATCTACCACTTAATTGAGTACGAAAATGTAATAGTATAGTATTGGATAGAATTGTAATTTTAGTGGTGAACTTAATGTGGTATGTACATATGTTGCTTCTCAGTGATGCACACCTGACACAATTTATAATGAAATCTTATTTCAATGTAAATAAACAAAAAGTGAAAAGCTGAGATGTATTCCTTTGGATTTCAGCAAAAGCAGATCCAGAGACAAAGATGAGGGTGCAAGCAATTTATTTGGGGAATGATTTCAGGAAACACAGTCAAGGTGAGAGAAAATAAGATATGAAATGGAGGAGAAACTCAGTGGAGAGAATTTCTAAAAATACTAACCAGTATCCCTCAAAACTATCAAGGTCATCAAAAACAAGGGAGACAGAAGTCACAGCCCGGAGGAACAAAGGATGAATCCTAGAATGGAAAAAAGATAGAAGGTAAAAAGTGGGGAAAATATAATAAGGTATAGACACTAGTTAATTATTTCATATCATACACTAGTGTTATCAGTGGAAATGGTGTGGGGTACATGGAAATTCTCTGTACTACGTTCACATTTTTTCTGTATATCTAAAATTGTTTGAAAAGAACATCTATTTTAAAAAGATATGTGCAACCAAAACTTAAAACATACTTCTAGCTGTTTCTTTTAATTACAATAATGTCCAACTAATAAAGCTATTTTTCTCTTCAATAATAAACATTTAAAACACATTCACATCACAGAAATTCATTATAAATATGCCTATCTGCATATTGACTACAAATATCAAGTATATTTATTGCCAAGTTATATAGCAAGCTAGTTGGCAAACATTAATTTTTAACTACCTAACTGTGTGTTATTAACCTAATAATGTAGGTCATGAAAGGTCAAGCGTCAGCAAGTTACTGCATCTATACTTAACAAATTGCATCACTTTTCAAGGTCAGAGGGTTCTTGGAATTTTGACATGATTTTTATAAACTGTCATTTGTAAAATGGTTGTTACCAGGAAGGGAATTGCTATTTAAAAAAATCAAATTAACTTATATGAAAAGAGGACATATTAAATGATAATTTCTATATCCATTAGAGTGTGACCTTTTGTCTTCTTATCTGTTTTCACAGTCTTATGATTTTTGAAAAAAGTAAACAAAGCTCTTAGGTATTGATACTAATTTAACTTTAATAATTAAGGTCATACAAATTATTCAGGGAAGGTAACCCAAGTATATCTACTTAACTGCTTGACTCTCACCTTAGTTTTCAAACTAAATAGCTGAATGGACTTTGATAAGTTACTTAAATTTTTTGTGTCTCAGTCTCCTCTAAAAATGATGAAACTGATTATTTGATATGATAAAATATTATCATGATGATAGGTAAAGCAATATGGTAAGAAAAGTGATAGTCAAACTATATTTCAAAAGCATTCTTTGTACAAACATTCACTGAAAACAATCTGAGGAACTATGGTGAATGGATGGTGAATGGGTAAGATTCTGTAAGAAAAGAGAATACTAATTGAAAATTCCTTCCAAAGTTAGAAAAATAAAGTCCATCTGTAACTGTTATACCCAGTTATGCAGATTACTCACTTTGTGAAATATTTCTGTAGGCTCTACATCTTCTGGAGGCTCTAAATCTTCCACATTGCTCATTGAATACCAAAAATTTGTGGTAAATCTATTATCCTTATTTTGTGATGGAAATTAGTTAATAGAAGATACAATTTTGCATATAGTAAATATTAAATGTATCAAATATTTATAGAAAATAATTTCTGCATGATCTCAGCCTCAGTGAATTTTTCATAGATACTATTTACTGTTCATTTGCTTTCTAGGTTTGTAGATTTGTGGATTACAAAGTTTTTAAATACTTAAAATAATTATTTGCTTATAGCAGAAAGTTGTGCTGGTTTTCTCTGCACTGATTCTTTTTTTTTAAATTAAAAAAAATTAAATTAATTGTACACACACACACATATATATTTTACATTGTATACCCCAAGGTTCTCCTACCACCGTGTCACTGTGAAACATCATCTCAATCTCTTGTGCCATTCCCTCCCCTGATTTTACCCCCTCTTCCCCTCCCTTGCTCTATGCTTCAGTTCTGCTGACAGTTTTAAGATTTACTTACCTTTTGTTTGTTTGCTTTCACTATATCCTGCATATAGGTGAGATCACCTAGTATTTCTCTTTTTCTCCCTTGCTTATATCCACTACCATGATTCTTTCTAGGTTCATCCTTGTTATCACAAAGGCATCAATTTAGTCTTTTTGATGGCTGAATAATATTCGATTGAGTATTATACCACAACTTTCTGACCCATTCATCTTTTTTAGGGCATTTGGGTTGTTTCTATATCCTGGATAAATAGTGTTGCAATAAATATCTGAGTACAGATGTCCTTTTGAATTAGTGTTTTTGTATCCTTTGGGTAGGTCCCCAGAAGTGTGATTGCTGGATCGAATAGTAGTTCCATTTTCAGTAATTTGAGGGACCTCTACACAGATTTCCATAGGGGCTGAATCAGTCTGCATTTCTACCAGCAGTTTAAAATGTTTCTTTTTCTCCATATCCATGCCAGCACTGCTGTTCCTGCTTTTTTGATATGGGCCATTCTGACTCATGTGAGGTGGAAAAAGGATAGTCTTTTCAATAAATGGTGCTGGGAAAACTGGACTGCTACATGCAAAAGAATGAGTCTAGACTACTCCCTCACACAATACACAAAAACCAAATCAAAATGGATAAAAGACTTGGACATAAGACCTATAACCATGAAATAAATAGAAGAAAACATAGGCAAAATACTCTATGACCTATACCGCAGAACATCTTCCAGGACACATTGATACAAGCAAAGGAAATGAAGGCAAACATAAACAGATGGGACTACATGAAGCTAAAAAGCTTCTGCACAGCAAAAGAGGCAATAAACCAAAACAAAGACACCCAACCAAATAAAAAATTTTGCACCCCACTCAACTGAAAGTGGTCTGGTATCAGAGATCCACAAAAAAATTACACAACTGAACAAAACTGAAGTGAAAAGCCCATTCAAAAAACAGGGAGATGAACTTAAAAGACACTTCTCCAAAGAGGAACTACAAATAGGCATATGAAAAACTGCTCAACATCACTCATAATCAGGGAAATGCAACTCCAAACTACAATGAGGTACCATCTGCCCTGATCTTAACTCTAGAAAAAGGATGAGAGTCAGATTAGATGTCATCTACATATATCAGAGTTTGCAGTGTGGCATTAGGCCCCTAACATATAAATTTCCATGATTATGTTGAAAGAAATACTGTCCCCCGACGCCTTCCTGAAGGGTGGGGACAATAATTATTCCTTGAGAAGGATTCTGGCTTCTTATCAGAAATTTAAATAAAAATCTCCAGGGGAACATAGGTTAGTATCTCTGTGAAGGGGAATATAGCTATTAGAACTGTCCTCAAAAATTGAGTTGAAATATGAAATAGTAAACTTCACATCACTGCAGGCTACAAGGATAAGTCTGAGAGGCACTTTTCAAAAAGGATGGAGTTTCTTTAGTAGAAAGCATAATGAAATAGACCATTTTTAAGTTCTCTTGTGAAATAAATAAAAAGTGCATTTTTCCCCCTCCTGCCATTAGTAATCTCAGGAAATGTAAAATATGGAAAGACATTCTTTACACATGTAGACACAGTTTACAAATATCAGTTGAATTGTAGTGAAAGTCATTCAGACCAGGTTCTTTAGAAAACAGAATCAGGATTTCTGGGAGTGAGACCTGGAATCGGTGTTTTAATTTGCTCTCCACATATTATGTACTCTGAAGTTGGAGAAGGAAGGAGGAGAAAGAAGAGAAGGGGGAAAGGGAGGAGGATTGTTTTTGGTGTAGAGTTCTTGGATGGTTGCCATGACATTTTTTTCTCCCTATTTGTTGCCAGTATAGGTAGCTCGTGCAAATCTTTTGATAGAAGATGGGTGAATTTTCCTTGACACTGTCACCAAATAGTTACTTTTTGGTTGAATGAGTTTGTATAAGTTGGAAGAATTTACTTAGAGCAGGGTGGAAACATTGCCAGGTACACAGGGTCTCTTCTCTCTTTTGAAACACTATTAATGTTCTATTTCCTCTCCAAGCTATATACCATGCCTCTGGAATTCGGCTCACTCCCTTTTAGTCTGTGATTCTAGAAAGTGGCAAGTTATGGGTTTTTATTTTTGCCTCTGCCAAAGTTCCATAGTGGTCTTTTGGGGTCGCTGCTCATGAGAATATATATGTATATTTATATATATATATATTTTTTTATATTATAAATATATATGTATATTTTTTCTAAGACTCATTAGCTACCATGTAAAATTGTGTATTTCTCTTTCAGTTACAGAAACTAGTTGATATCCAGCCCCTCTCCATAGATTAGAAATAACAGTACATCTTAGAATTTGAGTTGTGTTCTTTGGGGCCTTGATGACTGGTTTAATGGTGAGTAAAGAGAGCTGCTGGTTGGTGAACTAAGATTCATACAAGTTTGGGCTACCAGGAACCCTGCTGGGTTTTCTAATTATCAAGGGATTCAGTGAAGCTGGGAATACTGGTATCGGTAATCTCTGTTCTCTGGCATATAGAATTGGTTTTCCCTGTGACCTGCAAAACTTCCTAGTTTTTGATGGCACCTGTAATTTGACCCAATTTAGATTTATATCTAAAGCTATTCTCCACTATTTTGTAACTTGTCATTCTTCCCATCCTATAAATTAGAACTGTGTCCATACATCCTTGCCTTTACTTTCTTTTTACTTAAAAAGTTCTTTTTTTATCTTTAAACTTTCTCTCTTCATAAATTTTCCCTATTCCTATAGCCTTCATAAAATATTTACAAACTATTCTTGGTCTTATATTCTCAATTACTATAGCACTTATCATACTTATCATCTGCACCACATAATTTAGCTTTTAGTTACGTATGTTGTCACTTTTTTGTTCTCATGTTAATGTATCTTAGTTTATTTCAGTTCTCCAATTAAATTATAAGTATCATGAGCTATTTCACATCTCTCACTTTTAAAATGAGAAAACCTCTTAGTTTAGAGAAATTAAGGTCACATATTTATTCCTGCTCTTAGCACTTGAGCCTCTCTGCTATGAACCCCTGCTTTCCACCTATTTAGTTCTGTTCATTACTTGCTCTGATTCTAGAATATTTTCTCCAGATTTCCCATTCTACTTCTTTTTTTGAATCCTACTCTTTCTTTCTCTTGAATATTGATAAATGTTCTTTTCAGTGGATGAAATTATTAGATTTATACACAGAACACTAAATGTCCCCACAAAGTATAATAAGATATGGATAGGGGCAGGATAACCTTGACTTTGTGGCATTTCCGAGTTATTAAAGCACTGTGGTAAAATTGGACAAACTTGTTAAGTAGGAGCTGAATGTAATGAATAGACTCCCAAATTCATGAGTATATTTATGAGAAATATTAGAAAACCTAGCTCTATTGTTTGAAAAAGCATCCTCTTTTGCCATTCTCACTTCTAAATGCCATTGATTCATTATCTGAGAAACTTCTATCACATTACTTTAAATATGACACTATGTTTGCCTTAGAAAATTACTTAGGCACACATTTAATCAAAATGGATTTCTGTACTGCATTTTAAGGCACCTTTTAAAAATAAAAACAACACTAATATATTTATTGTTTCTGTCTCTAAAGATACTTTATCTCATCTACTTATCTCAGAGAGCAGAGAATATCCACTCATTTCACTTAAGGGCTGGGTCTGCATCACTTGGCAGCAACTTGATTATTGTTTATTTAAGGGAGTATTTTTCTCACCTAACAAGCAGTAGGAAGTCCTAGTCAAAAATAGGCCAACTAGAGGCAGATAGCCCAGGGAGCCTAGCAGCTCATGCAGGTCACCTATCCAGACTCCTTTTCCTACTTCACTATATTGAACATATGACTTTAATTTCCTGGTATCTTTAAAGTTATAACATAGCTGTTCCCATCTTTTGGTTCCCATCCAATTTTCAGGTAGGAAGCAAATAAGTTTCAAGAATACATTAATAAAACAATAAAGAACATAACAAAAACAACAAGAAAGAGAAAGGAGTACGTATAAGGAAAACAGAGCCTTAGATCTGCAACAGACTTGAGCTTATATCTGAAGGACAAAACTGTGTCACAAGATCACCTGTGACTATAACAGATGAGATCGGGCACGTTCAGGGTAGTATGGTCGTAGACACCTGTGACTATAACAGAGATGAGACATGTAGTTGCTTTTTCAGCTGTGGACTTAATCAAAACTGTGGATCTAATCAAAACTGGGTTTTTATTAGTGAGGAAGAAGGTGAAAAGAAGATTGTGTGATCAACTAGCTATGTCCGTTACATAGGAAAGCTAGAGGCAATTATTCCCTCATGAAACATTAAAACCTATGTTCACAATCCCAACAAGTGGCAAGGAGATTATGGTGTATAGGTGTTGCTGACAAAGTGTGTGACATATTTCAAGCAAAGTTGTTGAAAACCCAGAACTTCTAGCACTCAGATATTGATTCCACTGCTTCATCTCTTTTACATGTCACAACTACATATTATTAGTTAACTCCCAAAAATCACTTCAGATATTTCTTATATTGAACATAGGAGACCTACAGAAAAATGTTGATCCCACTTTGTTTGAAGGGGCAAATTTTAATATACTACAAAAATTATGCTTTTTAAAACATGTCTATGGATATTTGCTGCCACCTGCAGTTTAAACTTGATATTCACTCTGATTATTACCTGTAAGGAGCACAATAACCCAAAATGGAAAGAAGAAAACTACAGTGAAAGTATCTTTGCCACTATTTTAGTCATGTGCTTGCTCAAAAGTGATTTTTTTATTCACACAACCATGTTAACTGGATTATTAAAAAATCAAAAAGGTGTCTACCAACAGATGACTGGATTAAAAGATGTACTCTAGGCCGGGCACGGTGGCTCGTGCTTGTAAGCTTCAGCCTATGAAGTGGCCGGGCTAGGGATCACGGTTCGAGTCCCACCTGGGGCCCATAGCGAGACCTAGTTCCAAAAAATACAGCTGGGCGTGGTGGCACGCGCCTGTCATCCCAGCTACCTGGGAAGCTGAGGCTGGGGATTGCTTGAGTCCGTGGTACCCCGGGCAACGAGAGTCTGCGGTTCCACAGGCAAAAATAGCAAGACCTAGTCTCAAAAACAAAAAAAAACAAAAAAAAAAACCAAAAAACAAATAAACAAAAAAAAACCAACAAGATGTACTCTATATGTACAAAAACTACTAGTTTTAAAAAGAAAAGAAAATTTCACACAGACTCTAATGTAGGTGAATGTCCTTGAAAGTCATTACATTTCTGGTTTTGGTAACTCTGTACAGGGTGGTGCCCTTAACCAAGACAGGAAATGGAGAGGGCAAAAGAAATTGAGATTCCCTCTAGGGAACGTGGATTAGAGGTGCAAGTGGCAGTGTTTCCTGTAGTCCTTTGTGTAGAACATTGACAACAGGCCACGCTGGAGAACAATAAATTGAATATAGTTTATAAAACACTTTAATCTAGATGCCATCCTGTACAGAGGTCATTTGAGAGGCTATTGAGACCAGGAATGGTAAAGAGTCAGATCTTCGATGAAGCAGAATCCAGTAGAACATAGGTGTTTTGTGGAGTTTGCCACCATCAGGGTAAGTTCCAGTTATAGGGCAGTTAGGGAACAAAAACCACCACTGACAGGATTTCCCAATCACCTGGTACCTCGCCAACTGCCTGACACACTGGACAATAGGAAATTTCACAGCACATAGTCACAGGCAAATGGAGCTAGTAAGGGCTTCCTTCCCTGGGCCTTCCTGCTGTCAGGAGTTCTTTTGATTCAATAAATCCACACTTTGCTTGCTACAGTGCACATGTGGTGGCTGTTATTCTTTAACCCACATACACAGTACACACCCGGATGCACAAACGCAGGTGCTTTGGACACTATGTCACTTGTGTTACTGCTCCCAGAGATCACAGTGCTTCAGAATTTGCCTGTGACTCCAACATAACACTTCATTTTTAGATAACTTTTTTATTTATCATATCTTAGTTGAACCTGTACAATTCTTGCCATGTTTTCCAGACAATAAAACTGAGCCTTGGAAAGACTGATTTTCTCTACTTCACATGGTGAAGTCTTCAAGTGGCCTCAAAGTCCATCTAGCTCCATGGGGACTGACTTTACAAAGCAGGTTGGCCAGTTGGAGGTTGAGAAGAACTGGTGGAGCTGGAGTCTCCCTAGAGAAGGAGAAACTCAGACAAAGGAGGAGAAACAGACAGGGAGCAGTGGACCTGACTGACACTGTCCACACTCTTCATCATTCCAAGAGTCAAAAAGACATTTGATGACACACCAAAGGTATTTGACAGAGGCTTTGAACTCAGCATTATTGTATATGGCGTTTGGGGCATCATTAACTCTAGCTGCCATTTTTTATTAAGCTAGAATCTATCCTAGAGGCAGAGGAAGTATGATCTTAAGTAATCAAGGATAATTCTTGTGTATAGTAGTGAAAATTAGAAGTCACTTAGATGTGAAACAACACAAAATTAATCAAGTGAAAGTGCTGAGGGGGAAGGTGTAACATACTCAAGCTTGGAGGCTGTGCGGCAGAATTGCAGAGTCTGCATGATGACTCTACCATGTACTAGCCATAAAACTAATTTAATGTTAATTTTGTACTTGGTAAGAATTGAGAATAAAGTCACCTACCTCAGGGTTGTTTCATTTAATTAGATAGTATATGTAGGACTTAGAATATTGGTTAAATTTATCCCTTCTTTTGATTCTATTATATGAGATCGTCTTTTAGATTTCTCTTTGTAATAGTTTGCTACTATACAGAAACATCTCTGACTTTTGTATCATGCAATTTTACTGAATTCATTTATTTTAATGGGTTTTTGGGTGACATTTCTATTTTTTAAATAGCTTTATTGAAACATAATTATCATACCCTAAACTCACCCTGTAAAAAGTATATAATTCATTGGTTTTATATTCACAACTCTGAAATGTCACGACTATCTCATTTTAAAATGCTTCATCACCATGAAAGAAACCCTATGCTCATTAGCAGTCACCCCTTATTCTCTTGTTCCCTTCAACCTCTCACACCCATTATCTATATATGTGAAATTTGAAGAAACAAAGGAACAGACTAAGTTGAGCCAAACCAAATCCTTGGAATCTGCCTGCAGAATGAGGCTACAGAGGAGAAGGTTGGGACCAAAGGGTGAAGAAGTCACAATGGATTGTGGTAGAGGATTATGAGCATTCTGGTGGTGGGTGTGGTGTGATAACCACACTTGAATACCATACATTTGAAGAGGTGTGAATCTCTGCTCCTAAAACACAGTGTTGAAACCAACATACCTATATTGCAACCATCCCAATCTTGGTAGGTTTGTCATCAGTTCCAGCAGCTACAGAATGTCGGGAATTACCTTCATTGAATTTTTAATAATGAACAGGAGAAAATCAAGCAAAAGTTACCTGAGTCCCCTTTCTCAAGTTCCACTGAATTCCTTCACTTTCTCCCTCACAATCACTATTTTTCTCTCTTTTGCTTGCTTCTCTTCGCATTCTCTCCTTCTAAATTGATATTGCCCTTTTATCCCCTCTCTCCTAGACCCACACCTGCCCACTCACACATGCACACACCCACTGGCCCCAGGCATGTACAATCATGAGGAGGGTGCAATACCACAGGTGCTGGTCATAAAAGCTAATGGCAGAAAAAGCCTGACCAATTCATTTACTAAACAATGTCTCAAAAACAATAAAAGACGTAGATATACAAGTAGAATGTGAGTTTCAGTGAGTGCCATTTCTACTTATTTATAATCCTTGACATTGTATGATTCAGAATTTGCTAACCAGTGACATTAGAAAATCTGGGTTGGCATCTATAATTTATTTATGAATATTTTATTTGCACTAACATTCTAGTGTAAATCTGTAAGATGTTTGCACTCAGCTGATTATTTGATACTTAAGTGTAAATTAATCCACCAGCCATATTACTTCCACCTAGTTTCACGCTAAATAGATTGGAAGGCTAAGTGGAGTGAGAATAAGGCAAAATGATTTCTCAAAACGACATGATGATCTGAACAATCAATGAAACAGAACAGTTTTGTACTGTTTTGCCAAGAAAGTGATACAGTACTGTATGGAATTTGGCTCTATTTGTAAATTTTTGAAGTAGACTATCACTTTTTTGTGAAACTTCTTTGAAAGTGATCATTGCTTTGGAATGCTGCTGATCTCTCTGGGTGGGGTTGCAGATCTCTACAAAAGCAGTAGAAGGCTAGTTCTGCCTTTTCAGGACCTTTCACCCTCAGTGGATAGAGAGAAAAGTCTTCCAAAAAGCATGTAAAGAGCACTTTAGGAGGTGCTCAGCTATTGTTGGTTTAGTAAGGGCAAATTCCTTTTTGAAGCCTCTCCTATTTATGTTGACAAGTTGGTTGTTGTCTACATTATTACAGTTTAAGTGTATTAGTCACAGAATCTCTGGTGAAATAGGTATTTAGGGGTTAAATGTAGGCTATTTGTTAAAGTGTTCAATAAAATAATAAAAATAATAAGATTAATAAAATAAAAATTCTATTTTTTAAATTGAGGTAAATTTTTTACAACACTGAATAAGTGTTCAGCTGCACCATTTCTTACTTCAACAACTGTATATATCAAACCACACCCACCACCAAATATCCAGTTAGCATAGACCACCAGCCAATCAATCACCTTTTAACCACTGCCCCCTCTTACCATTGCTTTTTGATAATACTCATTCTAACCAAAGTGAAGTGAAATTTCATTGTGCTTTTGATTTGCATTTCCCTACAGTGATGTAGGGCATTTTTTCATGTGTCCTTTGGCCATCTGTGTGTCTTCTTCTGTGAAATGCCTATTTATACCTGTGCTTGGTTTTCAATTAATTATTGTTATTGTCATTTCAATTAATTATTGTTATTGTCATTGTTGTTATGTGAACTGTTTACATATTTTGGATAATTCGGGGATTTTTATCTTTTATGTCATTTGGTTTAGGAACCTGGTCTATTAAGTAACTTATCTGACATGGTTTGCAAATATCTTCTCCCATTCGATAGGCAGTCTAGGCAGTCATTTAATTAAACTGTAGAGAAATATAGCTGGAAGCACTGGTTTCTTTACTTTTCTATTTTAGATTCTGTTTAAGGAACTTGCTGATTCTGGGATTATATTACAGTTATGATATGTGGGTTTAGATAAATGTTCAGACACAAACATTTATAAATCACATTTTGAAAACAAACACTATAAATGATTATAGATCTCCCTGTTACTGATAAGTAAAAACATTGAAAATTCTCATTTCTTCTAACTAATACATATTTGTAGAGCTAAATATGACAAAGAAATTTGTTAATTTTATTTGTTAATAAAAATTCAGGAATTTTTATCTTTTCATTTCATTTGGTCTAGGAACGTGGTCTATAAGTCATTTTGATTAGCCATTGAAGTGCATTGAAGACTTATGCAAAGAAGCTGGAGCTCAAGTAAGATAACTATGCAAAGAACTCTATAGTATCAGAGTCCATCAGCTTTTATTGACCGGCAATATTTAACTATAGGCACAACTTAGATGCTGATGGTTTGGTTCCAGACCATCACAACAGGAAACCAAATATCAAAATAAACTGAATGATATGAATATTTTTTTGGCTCCCAGTGCACATAAGTTTATACCATACTATGGTCTATAAAGTGTGCAATAGCATTGGCATATAAAAAGCGATGTATATTCCTTTACTGAAAAATATTTTATTGCTAAAAAAAAAATGCTGACCATTATCTGAATCTTCAATGAGTTGTAATTTTTTCACGGTGGAGGTTGGATACTGTAACCTGAATGTTGCTGTCTGTTGACTGATCAGAGTTGTAGTTACTGAAGCTGGGGTGGCTATGGCAATTTCTTAAAATGACAATGAAATTTGAAACCACAATGATTGACTTCCTTGCACAAAAGATTTCTTGATAGCATGTCTACTATTTAATAGCTGCTGTTAATCTGTTCTAAGAATGTTCTTAATGGCATTAATGGTACCTGGAATGGTGAATGTTTCCAGAAGGTTTTCAGTTGTCTTTATCCAGATTCATTAGAGGAATAACTATGTATGGCAACCATTGACATGTGTTTCTTAAATAAAACTTGAAAGCCAAAATCATTCCTTGACATATGGGCTGTGGCAAGGATACTGTGTTAGCAGACATAAAAAACACATCCACCTTCTAGTACATCATCATCAGAGCTCTTTAGTGACCAGGTGTATTGTTAATGAGCAGTAATATTTTGAAAGAAATCTTCTTGCTTAGTGGTAAATCTCAATAGCAGACTTCAAAAATTTGGTAAACCACATTATAAACAGATATACTGTCATCAGGCTTTGTTGTTCCATTATAAAGTGTAAAGAGCCAGCTGCAGGGTGTGAGAAAAGACAATGAGAGAGTGCTCAGCTGCAGAGGCTGAGGGTTGACTGGAAGCATGCACCAGTAGTAGTTTCTTGTTTAAGGCAGGGGCTATGAAGAGGTAAAAGCCACGATTTATGACCATTTATGCAAAGGAGACAAATGGCTAGGATACAATAAAATTGGGTAAAATATTAGTTCCTGTGAGATAATTGGGGACAGGGGATTCACCCTTAAATTTGTTGGTATCTCCCAAGGAATGTTTCTTAAGGTAAACATTGGAAGAATGGCAACACTGCTGTCCACCGGAGGTCAATCACGCCATTCCATCTTCAGTGTTCTGAAGACAGTAAGAGTGGAATGAAGTTTTCTTCATTCATAGCATGAGTCCTGATGGGTTTCAGCTCACAGCCCCTGACAATAAAGCACAGAAAGAGTAGGTTTATCATTACTCTTAAAAGCCCTTGACATTTCAGAATGGTAATTGTCTTGCATAGATATTCTGAATAACTTGTTGCAGCTTCCTTTTTAACACTTGCTGCTTCATCTTTTCTCCTTAAACCTTATACATCAGTAGCTTCAAACTTTCCTCCAGCTTTCTCACCTCTTGTGGCTTTATAAAACTGAAGAGAGTTAAACCCTTTCCCTGGCTTAAGCTAAAGGGAATGTGGTGACTGGTTTGATCCAGATCACTAAAATTTCATCCAGGTAGATAAAGAGGCTGTTTTGCACCATTTGGCATCATGGTACCACTTTTACATCCCTTCAAGAACTTTTTCTTTGCATTCACAATTGGCTAATAAGCACAAGAGACCTAATTTTTGGTCTATCTCTTTTTAGTCATATCTTCCTCATAAAACTTATCATGTCTAGCTTTTTATTTAAAGTGAGAGACAAAGAACTCTTTCACTTGACCACTTAAATTGCTATTGTAGGATTAGTAATTGCTCTAATTTCAATCTTGTTTTTCCAGCAAATAGAGAGACCCAAGTAGAGTGAGGTCAGGGAACAGCCAGCAAGTGGAGAGTCAGAACACAATATTAATTTTAATTAACTGATTTAATTTAATAGTTAAAAACAGAGAACACATCATTAACTTTAATGATTAAATTAATTAATTTAAAATTAATTTAATTTAACACTTCTTAAGTTATATGGACTCAACTCATGGCATCCCAAAACAATTTCAATAGTCACATCAGAGTTCACAGTAACAGATATAAAAATAATGAAAGTTTAAAACATTATGAGAATTACCAAAATTGACAGAAATGAAGTATGATGATCAGGTGAAAACATGATAAAGTATGCTGAAGTACAGTAACCTAAGAACTACAACCTAGTAGTCTAGAAAAACAACCCATGACTGACTTACTGACTCAGTTTACTGGCATGCAGCCCAGTTTCTTCTTGACTCTTCCTCATTGTGTCTTTGCCAGATCATGCCTTGTACTACCACCAATGATAGTTCCCCTGGAAAACCAAAGCATGCAAAGTGTGTATTAAACTCTTAACTCCCTGTTAAGGGTACTCAGCCTTTGGCTATGAATCTGCTGAGTCAGTACTGGTACTAATAAACCTGCTTCTTGCTAGCCCTGGTATCCTCGTCATCTTGGTGCCACTTTCAGAGACACAGAGCTAGCACATGCTGTTAGAAAAATGGCACTAATAGACTTCCTGGACACAGAGTTGCCAAACCCTTTAAGTTATAAAATACACAGTATCTGTAAAGTGCAATCAAGTGAAGTGCAATAATATGAGGTGTGCTGTAATTTTTAGAATTAAGTTATATTGAAACATAATAGCATCTTTTACATTTTTAAATCAAGGAAATAGTGATTATAATTAGTCCATTGACTTTAATTTTATGCCAGCAATTGTAATTATAATTTTAAAAATCTACATTTATTTATAAAATTTTACCTGGGGGTGTAAAAGCTTTCCTATACTCTATTAAAAAGATGATAGTTTTATGTGCTATTAAAATGAGTCATGCTGAAATCATTGCTTACAAGGGGTTCATCTAAATGGTAATGGGTGGAAGAAGTTAAGCCTGGGTAGCAGAGATTTTTTTTTCTTTTTTTTCTATCTGGCAAATCTAATAATACTTGAAAAGACATTAAGTCATGAACAAACTAATAGCTCAATTAGAAGATCAAATAAACCAAGCCCTTATGGTTTATTTTATTTTACATCTTTAGAGTACTTCTATAACAATTACTAATCTACATATTCCAGATAGATATAACTTCAGAACCTTTTAGTATTGTAGTTATTTTAACTTTCTTGGGGTTTTAGTATGGCATTTTGCACAAAAATAAGGCTTTATTTTGCATTAAAATCCCTGGCATTCATGTTCTAATCTCAAACAGAGAAAAATATTATTGCAATTAAGTTAATTTTTCATACGCTTTGTAAGGTATTATTTATAAACAATTCTCTATACATATTGTTGCCACATGATATTAAGGAATTTTAATTTACATATAGACCATACTCTTTATTAACAGTTTCCCTAGGACAGCTTTTCAGAAAATTTCTGGTCTCACTTTTAGGATGGCTTTGTTAATTGTTCAACAAATGTGTAATTGACAATTATGTGACCATCTGTAATAATGAAGTACTATTGACTTTTTCTTCGGGTTTATTTCTTTACATTCATTGAAGAGAGCTAGTTACAAACCTAGATGGACACACCAATTGACCTAATAGTGTTGGAGATTTCCCATTTTCTGGCAAATAAATTACATGTCTACAGCTTTTTACCTATGACTGGCAAACTACTTTGAATTCTCAAAAGAATTGGTCTAATTCCACGGTGAGTTTATTGATTGACATTCTGTGAAAAAGGGTTTTCAGACTCTTGTTCATAGTGGTGGTCTCAGGAAAGGTAGTTGTTAAGAGACAAAGAGTAGATTTTCCCAGCCAAGGAATGTTTGACTATGGAAATTAGGGTGCAACCTTGAAGGAAAAGCTTCTAATAGTGGGTTATCAGTCAGTTTTAATAAGAGAAGACAGATGGCATTCTAAATTAGGATAATTTGAGAGGGACTCATTTACAAAATATTACATAAATAAGGACAGGTGTAGGGAATTTATTACAATAGTGTAGGAACCTGAGGTTATTAACTGGGTCTAATGCCACATCTATGTCTAAAGGGGAAAGTAAAGAAAAGGTGATTGTCCAGGATACAACAGTGTGTCCTAGGAGAGAGTAAGAGGAGTACATGCCTCTTTTCCCCTTTATATCTGATCTCTCACTGGCTCTCTTTTCACAAGAACTAAGAGTCCTTACTCATGAGTCAATGATGTAAAAAGTGATAGCAAAGTGAATATCTTAGGGTAAAAGTTACATATTTGAAACTCTCCCTATTTCATTTATGCATAGCATTCTAAAAAATATGATAAGATAATCAAGTTTGGCAAAGAAAAAATATGTGGACAACAAGCAATGTAAATATCATTTATTCAAGCAAGCTTTTCAAATACAGTTTATTGATTGTTAAGGAGGGGAAATTTATAAATCAAAACAATATGAGAAAAAATTGTCATTTTTTTTGGTCACATTAGAAAGTAAGTAGCTGAAAGAGACAAGCACAAACAACAACTCTGTGTGTGCTCAAAAAGAAAGTAAAAAGTAAATTTCAATTTTATGCTTCAAAAAAAAAATAGAAACAACCAACAAAACTGAAAGTCAAAGAGGAGGAGGGGGAAGAAAGGGGAAGCAGAGGGCAAAAAAGAATAAGATGGTTAACAGGTGTTATGGAAATGGGAAAACCCTGGGGTACACAATAATGTAATATATATATTACATATATTACATATATTATATTACATATATTACACAATTTTACACATATTACACAATAATGTAATATTACAATACTGTGTAAAATATATATATATATTACATTATTGTGTACCCCAAGGTTTTCTACACACACACACACACACACACACACTCACATATACACAAAGTAAAAGAAAATAAGCAAAAATCCACCACCACCACCACCAATGACAACAACAACAACAAAACCCTAGAAATCCTCCCTGAGTGGGGGTGGGAGGACATCAAACGGACTATAGTAGAGGCTTGCTGATACTTTGGTAGTGAGTGTGGTAGGGTAACAAACAATTGAAGAGGTGTGAACATATACCTTTAAAACATATACAGTGTTGTAAACCAATGTTACCTCAGTAAAATAATTAAAATTAAAAAAAAAACAATATGGTAAGATACGTGTAATTCATCATCTTAATTATTTTTTAGTGAACAGTTTACTAGTGTCAAGTACACTCCCATTGTTTTACAGCCAATGTCCAGAACTCTCTTCATTATGGAACACTGAAGTTCTATATCCATTAAACAACTCCACATTCCCTCTTCCATCTAGCTCCTGACAACTACCTGTATGTATGAATTTCACTTTTCTTTTCCAATGATTTCATAACATTGGAATCACACAAGATTTGAAATTTGCATGAATGGTATAGTTAAAGATGATGTCCATTACACATTTTATAGAAATATTTAGTTTCAGTGACTGTTAGAGTGTTTTAGTTTTAGAAGAATGTTTAGCTTCCTGGGGAGTTCATATGTGACAGTTTTGTGTATAACAACAGAAATAGGGTGCTAGAAATATAGTTCACAAATATCAGTGTATTTTATGGCTTGAGAAAGATTTTAGCATACCTAATTTGAAAAAAGGATGTGACAATCAATTATTAGCTAAGATATGGATCAGTGTAGCACAAGATATGTGGATTAGTGGATAACATGTAATTTGCATAATAAAAGAAGAGGTAGTCAGTGGTCTTGGGCCGAATATCTATTTTGACTACTACCTGCTTTGGGTTTCACCAGTGTCTTTACAAAGGGAAGAAGAGTTTAATATAAAAGACTCACTCAAGTGATCTCTAGATAGTAATATTTCTTGTAGAGTCACAGGTTAGTAAAGTGTATGCAATTTATACATAACATGGGAATCTGTGGTTCTTTACCAGTTGTTATAGAGCTTCCAGTTTAAAACCCTTTGGGTATTTGTAAAGAACCCAACAAATCTCTATACTCCTTTCTTCAGGTGAGGGAGTGCTCCTCCTGGGTTGACCTGTCTATACCATGTGTACGTCAGTTATAGACCTATAAATGGGAAAGCACACACAGTAATGTGCTACTTAATGATGCTTGATGACATGATAGATGACAAAGATCACATAGTTCCAGTAGATTGTATCTATAGACTAGTATATTGTAGGCTATGCCATCTGAGTTTGTGTCGTTGCACTGATGCTCATGTAACAGCAGAACCAGCTAACAACACATTTCTCATAATGTATTATCCTCATGAAGTGTCTGTATATACATGGTAGAATAACTTTCAACCATTATGCCATTTGCAATAACACAGTTGAACCCTGAGGGGATTATGCTAGGTTAAGTAAGTCAGAGAAAGAAATACTGTATGAAATTATACATGGAATAGCAAAACAAAATAAAACAGATAGATGCAGAGAACAGACTGGTGGTTACCAGAGGCAAGGGGTTAAAATTTACAAATTTCAATTATAAAATAAAGTACCAAGGAAGCAATAGACAGCATGGTGGTTATGGTTAACAAAACTATTGTGTTAATATGAAAATTGATGAGTAGGTCTCAAAATTTTACTAGTGAAAAATAAAAATTTGTAATTGCAGTGATGGATGCTAACTAGATTTATTGTGATTGTTTTTCAGTTTATACAGATATTGCATCATTAAGTTGTATAACTGGAAATATTAGTCAATTATATATGTCAATTATATCTCAATAAAAGGGGAAAAATTAACCTGACTGTAGTGAAAATATTAAGGAGGGTGGTTATAGGAGAGTCAGGGAGACCACTCTTAGTGGCCATGGCCAGGATGGTTAGCAGTGAGCATGGAGAAAAGAAGACAGGTTGAAAGAAGTAGAGAATAGAATTGACAGCAAAATGGTAGCTTGGAATTGATGGTATATCACCAAGTATAGGACTTGCAGGATTAAATGTGGCTAACCGTATTTTAAGACACAGTTGCCCCTTTATACTTTTCTCAAATTGTGTCTTCACTAGGTCTATAGATTGCAAGTGGAGACCCGATCTTCTGTGTCCTTTTGGATACTTATTCCATTGGACTTACACAACCACTGAGAATAAATATTCAAGCAGGATATGGGAGAGCTGGATTCCAGGATTTTGTTGCCTTATTTGCCCAATGAGGGGGCTGAATTTCAAATCTCAAGGACTGATTCTAGGACTGACACTCTTAAATCCTCTGAAGTTAATCTGAGGCTTAATGCTGGTTTTCTCCCAAGTTGACCTAACTGCAATTGGCAGTATTTCCTGAGCCCTGTTCACACTGGAGCTGGGGCTAACCCAACCAGCAGTACTACAAAGGTATTAGCTAGAGTCTACAAATGAGCCTTCAGTCTGTCTCTGAACTTTTCTCAATTTACCTTGAACCCATGAGATATTCAAGAATCAATTTCTCTTTAATTTCTCCTTTCTGGAAGTAGATGTATTGAACACAATAACATGAATTACTAGATTCTAAAACTTCATTTTGCTTTGATTCTAGATATTTCAATTACCAGCAGGGCTCTGTGCCTAAACAGAGACACTTGAGTGTAATCTACAAGGGGACAGTGATCAGAACGCTATGCTTGTGACCTGTTCCCCCAGCAAATCCAGACCAGTAATAGACAGGGGACCTTTTTACCCTTAAGGTAGAGATTTATTTCATTAAATTGTATATTGCATTTTTCTGAATGCTTTTCAAAATTTTACTCTAATTTAACTTTCATAATTAGATGAATTGTAGAAAATGCATTTTTAGTCCACTAGAGGGAACCAGAGGAATTTAAATATTGGTGTCAACAGCACTGAGGAATTTTTGAGGTTTTAGTGTTAGAGGAATTTCCATGGATTCTCATAGTAGGTGGTAAGAATCACTTAGGATTGCTCTGTCTGTCTACCTACATCTATATGTATATGTAAACACAGAGGTTTATGGATATATAGATGTATATGTATATAGATGGAGATAGATACTTTACTTGTGTACGAAAAGTAGACTTTGCTTTTTAAGAACAATTTTAGGTTTACAGCAAATTGAGCAGAAGGGTACTTTTAAAAATTTGCAGATTTCTAAGACTTACCCCAGATTCACAAATCAGAGGGTTTGTGACTGAGGCCTAGAAAACTCTATAAGGGTTGATAGAACCACTGCCTTTGTAAAAAATTCCACCTAACTACACAAACTCAAAGCCAAGAACAGGGCACTAAGACACTGGATATTTCGCAGCATTCACAACAGGATGTAAGAAGAGAGTCTCATAAGGAATTAAACAGTGAAAAAATAGAGGTTAAACTTTTGGAGACTAAAAACTTAGCACATGACTTACATATTTTTCCAATTGAATAATTTCAAATCTTAATTATAATCCATGTGATTTACCTATAGCTAGAGGAAAAAAAATCTGAAAGCTATCATTAAAGAAAGATTTTCAGCTCCAGAACTGAAATTTTAGAATCCCCATCAAGAAATAATACATTGTTTCTGAAATAAGCCTTTCATGAAAGACTGCCAGATTCCTATGGATCTTATCCAAGGAATAGAAATAAATGCCCTACATCTGATTACCATCAGACACAGATGTTTCCAAACTACCGGATACATTCTGGCAAACTAGCCCAAAGACACAAGCTGCTTAAAAAATTACAGGCAGAAAAGAGGGCATAAGGATTGTCATGGAAAGGATTTAATAAATTCTTTCTCCATAAAACATAGTTTAAAATAAAATGAAAGTATTCAATCTTAATTGACTTACAGGAAATTGATAAGAAAAAATAGTCATCTATAAGAAATACTATACTGCCTATCCCTACAGATGCTGCTGGTACAGTGGAAATTTATGCATTTATTTATTGAAACCAATGCCAGATTGCCAAATTCCTGTGAGAAGAACTGGTCTTTAACAGAAATCTCTGAAATTTGAGATTGAATGTCAAAAGTTTAGAACAGGTTCTAACCCACCAAACCAAGGTCCACCCTAACTTGGTATTAGTCTCAGTAATGGAAAATTGTATTTTCCTGATGTCAGCATATTTCTTTAGCAAAGGTTAAAGGGATTGCTTGATTTATTTGCTCCATCTAAAGCCATAAGTAGTCTGAGCATAGTCAGTCTTGAAACATTGCTCCTAAGAGACTGTTCTGGATTAAGTCAAACAACAATTTTTTTAAAAGTTGCAAGACCCAGTAGGTAACAGACCCTGATACATGTGGAAATAAGATTTCTCCCCTTAAGCTTCTGAGGGAGAAATCTGGGCAGACTGGCAACAATTTTAGAAGGCTTCATTATTCTTACTTCAAAGGTTTGTGTACTGTGTACTGAGGGTTCTCATACACTTTTATCACCTAATCTATTCAGTCATAAAATACAGTTCTGTATTGCACTTTATGTTCTAAATATATGTCAACACAGAAAACCAGTACTTGGAGATGGGGTGGGAGAAGTCATAGGGATATATCTGCTCTTTAATTCATTCTTAATCAAATGTTTGGAAGGAAGGTTATATAAAGGAGAACAATAGAGTAATTTACAATTGAATCTTCCCACCAAAGTATGCAAAATGAGTAATAGTCAATTTCTAGCTATAATTATATATCCATTTTACAAATCATGTCCCCTTTTGAAAAGAAAATTTCCCATTAAAATATTCTTTTAATGTTTTTTTTTTTTTATTTTTCCCCCATTAAAATATTCTTTTATTTTTGAGACAACAAATACTCTATAATGTAAATTATAGAGTTTGTGTGAAATGATTATGAATCTTGGAAACTCTGACTGGCTTGGGTAAAGGACAAGAACCTTGTTTGAGGTTCTGATAGGACATCAACCTCATGAATCTCAGAAATTGTCAGCTCAAGTGTTGCAACATCTGACTGAATCCCAGAATTGATAATATGTGTACTCCAAACCTACATTTTGAAGAAAAAGGTAATTCTAATTGTGAATGCCACAGCTCATTCATTTGCAAATTTCTTCTCTTACAGTCTCTGATTTTTCACACATTACCTACTCCCCACTCCTGCACTGCCAATCCCATGAGAGGCATCTCTAATGGCACACAGCTCTCTTTTCATTGGCAAAGGGTGCAGAACGCTAATCTTTTGCAAGCACAGTGATCTAAATAGCTGGTATTGATCCTTGGAAGTTGGCACTTGAGGTGAAATCACTTTACGACCCTGACTTTAAGTTATTCCTTTTAGGAACATTATATTTCAATTAATATTTCCCTTGGTAGTAAGTGCTTCTCAGGGGATGGGTTGAACAGGAACCTAGATGTTCACGTAATGCTCCCTTTTTTTCTCATTAACCTTTAGCCTTAAAAATACAAAGGGACAAAGAGTCAAGTCAGACAGATTTTGTTCAGAATTATTTCTGGTCTGAGATTTCTCAATGAGTCAAAGAAGTCCGAGTAAATCTTGCTTGGTTATACTTGTTTATACTCAATTGTGAATATTTTTGTATCATCAATGAGTAATCTCATCAGTGGTTTAAGAATTGTTCAATCTTCAGGAGGGAGCATGTGTTCAGCAAGACTTTTCTACATAAGACTAAAATATTGCATAGCTTTTTAAAGTATGTAATCTTTCCTTCCCTCATCCCTTAATGTACTGTCAGCTGACATGCAAATAAGGAATTCAAACCCACCCCCCCATAGAAACAAAAGCTAGAATTCTGAGAGGTTAAGATATTATTTGTTTTTTAAGTATGTACATTAAAATAGGTGGATGCTATTGAAAGCCTAGATATAAAATAAAACAAGTCTTAGATTTCCTTTAACAAATCTGAAAGTAGGAAAGAAAATTCAAAGTGGAAAGAATGAAACAAAGACAAAGAGCATACAACACAGTGCTAGAGATAAATCCGTTTATAAATAAACATTTCTTGATAAAAGTAATATTTTGAAAAAAAAGTAATATTTTGTCAAGCTTAAAGAAATCCTGCTTAAATATCTATATATCTATATATAAACACAAAAAGACAAAGTCAAAGGATTGAGAATACATACAGAATACATTTAAATGTAAATTGATTTGGCTAAATTAATACAATATGAAATATAACATAAAGGCCAAATATGAAGACACTTTATGATGGGGAAAATTTCAGGATATAAAACCAGGGCGTGTTTAGTGCAGTCTCAAAATACTTAAAGCAAAAGTGGGCAGAACTACAAAGAAATTGATAGATCCACAAGTGTACTGGGAGATAACATATCTCTCGTAGTAAATGATAGGTAAGACACACAAAGTATCTGTAAGGATATACAAGATATAAGAAAGTATATACAATTTTTGAAGCACACTTAAAACATCTTGAAAACTGACATTGTGCTGATCAGAGCTTCTATATCCACTCAGTCTAACATCTCTAGTCAAAGGATTGCTGCTATCAATCACTTCTCTAACACAATGCAGCTCAAGTAGGAAACACTAAACAAACATAACCAAGAAAATCCTAGATATTTAGATACTTTAAAAACCACACATGTCAAAGGGCCAAAGAAAAAAGCAATCATGGAAGTTAGAAAAATATTAAGAACTGAATACTAATAAAAATAATAAAAATATTAAGAACTGAACACTAATAAAAAACACCCATAAAATCTTCAGAGATTCGTTTAAAGTGATACTCAAGAGAATATAAAGTGAACAGCAGTGTAAACATAAGGAAAGGAAAAGGAAGAAAACAAGGCAAGTTGAGCAGAAAGTAATGAAATAGAAAACAATCATACACTAGAAAGGATTGACAGTTCAAAGCTGATGCTTTGAAAAAAAAATCTCTGGATAAATTAAGGAAATAAGGATAGTACCTTTAGATTAACAGTATCATGAGCAAAAAAAAAGTAGCTAAAGATGTCAGTCATGAAAAAAAAATCAATACATTTAAAGCCTAGATGAAATTAATATACTCATAAAAATACAGTTTGCTAGATCTATCAAGAAGCAAAAGCAAATGTGATAATTTCATTAAAGAAGTAAAGTTATTAGTTAAAACTATTCTCATAAAGAAATTTTGATCTTCAGATCAAAGTATAACATTTGATATAACATCTTCAGATAAGTATAACATTACAGAAACCCTTTCAGAGAATAGAAAGAGGGAATAATTCCTTTTTTTTAATGAAACCACCATTAATTACCTAGAGGTCAAATCTAGACAAGGTCATTACATGCAAAACCAAAAACTAGAAACAAACAAAAAAACCTAACCAGTTCAATCTCAATCACAACTATAGATAAAAAAATCCTAAACAAAATTCATATAACTGGATATGAAAATGTATTTAAAGATAGTACATTATAATCAAATTGCATTTCTTCATTGAATACAATATTGATTTACTTTTAATTTGCTTACTATCTTATAAACAAGATAGTCAGATTCTCCCCCATCCCCATTCCAATCTGTAACTGGTACCTTGAAGTATTTGTTAAAAAAGTTAAGCTAAGTAGAATAAAATACTAGCACCCTTTGTTCTCACTGCTCCCTCTCTCCTCCCCACATTGTGATTTATTTTCCAGTTACATTCATGGGAACCTAAAGAACTAATTGTGCTATATCTCTAATAAAATTCTCTGTGCCCCACCTAGGTTGATAGCACCATGATGGGCATCTGCTGTTCTTTATGTATTTCCATCCCAAGGGAAAACTGTACTGAAGATAAACACTCTTGACTATACTGCCCAGCACTTTGGACCTGGGAATTAGAGGCCCCCAATCTGTTCATGTCCTACATGCTCTCATATTCCTTCCCCCTATAGTTAATGACAGCACCCCCACTATTTGGGGTGCTGACCTCTTTTTTGGTTATTAGCCCTACCAGTACTTGTGGTAGTGGTCTTATGTGTAATCAATCCCTTTGTGAAAAGACATTCTTGGGGCTCAGAGTTTGGCTTTCTGCACAGCAAGAAAGAAACCTGCTTGGTTAAAACCAAGAGAAAGGTCACATAATTACTATAATAGATGCCTAAAACATTAGAAAAATCCAACAGTCATCAGATTAGAACTTGGCAAATAAATAACTTGCTTGTGCTTCAACTGATAACACAACAAGAATTTGGACTACTTGTATTCCTCAGGAAGAAGAATTTGGGGTAGAGATTAACATGCAAGTGGTTATTAGGGAGTTTATTTAGGAGTTATTGGTGTCAGCACCTGGGAAGAGAAGGAAGAAAGTAGGGATGGGCAGGGAGAGGAGAAACTGGGCTTCAATATAGCATGAAGGGAGAACCTAAGCCTCTCTTCAAGAGAGTCCTGAAATCAGGCAGATCCTTTGGAGTTGTCCTGACTTGCCATGTGTAGGTGTATACCCGCGTTCACCAATCACATAAAGCAGGCTGTCTCTGAATGTGGGTAAAGTGACCCTTCAACTGAAGATGGCTGAGCAGTTAAGGGCTATTTGCTAGCAACACTCTTAGTTGCTGGGAGAAAGAAGAATCAGGCACTGATGGACTCCAAATGAGCTCAGACTGGCTGCGCAATGCAAGTTAAGACTGGAAATCTAAGCAGCATGATCCACTGTGCCCGAGGCACACAGATCCTCACCCAGGAAAAGGACACTGCTCCAGGAAAAAAAAAGTGACTAAAGGGTTAAACATGGACCAGAGAACAGTAATGACAGGAGGTGGCTTGACTGGGGGGGGGGGGAGGAAGGTTAGGGGGAGGAGGGGGCATACCCAAGGGGACCAACAGCCATACAAAGATGACTGAAGTTGTACAATACTAAAAGTAAGTAAATAAAAAGTTTAAAAAACAAAACTTTAACAATAGTCCTTTTAAGATTAGAAACACGACAAGGGAGTTATTATCATTACTGATTAAACATTATGAGGAGAGATATGAAGATGAAAAAGTTTAAGGATTAAAAAGATAAAATAAATGATTTGCAGATGATATTGTCTATAAAGAAAATAATCTGCAAATAAAAAGGAGTTTGTTAGCATTTTGGATACAAATTAGCTATATGATATGTATACATGCAGTTGTGTTAATTGCATTTCTATATAATTATAAAATTATTTAAAATACTATATCCAATGGCATGAAATAGAATTTCATTAAATAAATCTAACAAAAATGTGTGAGAATAACCCTTCTATGGTGAAAATAATACAATTTTCAAAAGATAAGCAAGGGTATCTTAAATAAATGGAAAGATATATAATATTTCTGGATAGAACACTATTCTGTAAAGATTTCAGTTCTTCCCAAATTGACCTATATACTGGATGAAGTTCCAAAACAAAAATACCACTGTGCTCTTTGGAATTTGACAAACTGATTTGAAAATATGGAAAAATGTCTTAGAATTTCTTTAGATCAACTATTGTGGGATATAGGGACATGAATACCAAGATTCATTAAGAACCATCTTGGATACCAGGTACCACTGTTATGACTGCACTTCTAATAGACTGAGGAAAACTTAAAGATCCACCATTATAAGTCACGAAAGGAATACAATTACTTAATAGATCACATGAGGGAAAACTCAAACCAGACAAAATGACCATGTTGTGCAAGTCCCCTACTTTCTTGATGTCCTTCTGTAGAGCGAGACAATAGGACTGTTAAACCATGATATCTTTCCTTAATCCAAGAGAAAAGCACAACAAAAAATTCTGTCATTTCTATGTAGGAATATAAACTGGCACAACTATGTCAAAACATTTGCTTTTCCTAGGAAAAGTTGAATTTGTATACAACTTGTGATCTAATGGTCTATTCCAACTATATACTTTAAAGAGCTTTGCATACATGCAATAGGAAACATGTTCCAGGAAATGGTTTATTCATTAACAATAAAGGCTCCTATATATTCCATAGATATACTACGATATATTTATCAAGTGGAATAATAAGTGGTAATGCAAAATGAATAAAATAAGGTCATCTAAAAAACAATGTCTTAAAAGATACAAGTTATATTCTTCAGGGTCTCTATATACGAAAGTAAAATATTAAGAAAAAAAGGGAAGATATATCAAATTACAGAATGGTAGTTTCTTCTGAGGGAGAGGGATTTGAAAGTAATTGGAGATGGTCACATTAATTAATGTTCTATTTTTCAAATGCAAAGGGAGTTTATAATAATTTTAAAAACTATGAATACATGTTATAAGTAATTGTAAGAAGGAAGAAAAAAGCAAATTAAAATGTTTTTAAACAGAGACATAATTAAAAATATTAGGGCACAAATTATTCATAAATATTCATAATTATGCATTAAGCACCTCCCTAGCCTCCATTTCTCTTTGTCAAACAGGAGATTTTAAATGTACCAAGCCTGGAAATGGAGCTGAGTTTCTTAGAGTCATAGGTATGAATCACAAAAGTCCTGGTAATTTGCCCTCAGATCTCGCTGATTTACTATCAGGCTCCAGATCCTTAATATGAATTTTCAAAAGAATAATACTGAGAAAACTATGCCCAAATTCAAACTTCATGCAAAAGAATGATTAGAATTTAGTTGAAACTATTTACTAAGTAAATTCTACTATTTTTTAGGTCTATGACATGCACATTATTTTAATATATATATATATATATATATAACCCTCTCATTTTTCTCATTGTTCTGCAAATGTTGCAGAATAGAATCTTATCAACTCCAGATGAGTTATCTAGGTTTCCTTAATATTAAATTTCTCCTACTGATATAAATAATGAAAGAATATTTCCAGAAATAATTGTACATTTTTCTAACATGTATACTAATCACTAATCTTTTTTAAAGTAAAATTCTTTCCAAATGGTAGAGTTTCAATAACGTATCTGTTTTTCAGATGCATAGTTATATCAAAATAATTAAATTAGCATTAAAAAATCAGAATCAACAGATCCACATATTAATCAGCATTCTTTGGTTATAAGCAGCCCAAACCAAATCTGACTGAATAAAACGATATAAGAATTTACTGGAAGTGTATTGGATAGCTCAGTGAAGAAGCAACTGATCAACCAGACTTTGGAAAGGATGGGAATTAGGGAGCTAATTAAGATAGCTCTAGTAATCTAGAGGGACTTATTAGGCAATACTTTTTCCTAAGTGCTTTTATCAAAAAAAATTATCTTCAGTATATTTTCAGTTCTTGGGTCACTGTCACTGTGTTCAGCTTTCAAAATTCTGCTACATCTAAGAGTCTGGTCTGATTTGGGTAATGTAACCACTTCTTGGCAAGAGGTACTTGATATCAAGTATTTGATATCAAGTACTGATAATTCCACCCAAATTTTGTGGTGCTAGGTTTGAATTTTCCAAAGGAAAATCAGGTGCATCCACTAAGATAATGGGGTCATTGAAATTGGGATAACAAAATAGCAGATAGCATTATAATCCTTTTTAGTAAGCACTAATTTTTCTGTAAACACCACTTATTGGAAGCATTACACAATTTAATGTTGCAAATATTTGACAGTCTGCTAAAGCTACCATAACAAAATAGCTTAGATTAGGTGACTTAAACAACAACAACTTGTTTTATCACACATCTGCAATCTGGAAGCTCAAGATTAGGCTCCAGTTCTTGGGTGCTGATTCTCTCTCCCCCCCTCCCTCCCTCTCCTCCTCTCTCCCCCTCTCCCTCCACTCCCTCTTTCCCTCTCTCCCCTTCTCTTCTTATAAGATCAGTGTTCCTGTTGGGTTAAGATTTAACCCTGTGACAGCAGGCACTCCAACTGGAATTACTTAGCAAACCATGTGGAATCATGGAAAAATGCAGAAGTCAGAATAGTTATATGCTATTCCTAGCTATTCCTATCTTAATTTTTATTGTAAATGTCCTATTTCCAAATACAGTCATATTAATGGGTAGGGTTTGAACCAATAAATTTTGTACCAACAGAATTTAGTCCATGACAGCTACCTACACTAAGGAAAGTCACAATTTGCTAACTTACTGTAGGTATAAGCAGCCTGTTCATGATACCAATTGTAGTCCAGGCATCAGACTCACCAATCTCCGTAGGTTCTCTATTGGTTCTAGCAGTTACACAGACACACCAGGCAGGGCAGAGCCAGGTCTGGGGGGAGTGGGAGACAGGTGAGATCACCAGGCCACCAAGAATCTTGACGCTCCTTCTCTAGGCTCGCCCCCTGGCATTCTCTCAGCTCTCTGCATTCTTGTGCTCTATCTCATGCTCTCTGTCTTGGAGGACTATCCTCGTAGCCTTGCCTCCCAAACCCAGGGGAGCCCACGCAGACATGCGTACATCCACTGGGCCCAGGCACACATACAACCATGGGGAGGGTGCAATAACACAGGTGCTAGTTATACAGGCTAATAGGGGAAAAGCCTGACCAGCTTACCTACACTCACCTTTGATAGTCTCCTTGTTCGCAAACTCAAATTTGACTGACAGACAAGAGAATGAGTGCTGTTTCCTGTCCGGGTTTGTCTAGGCTCTGTGAAGAAAACTCCTCCGTTCTTTCTTCTGGATCATGAGACCCTGTGATCAAAGCTGGAGGGCTCCCCGCTGAGTCCCCGTGCCAGTAGGGCTTGTCTGAGTCTATTTTCTGCAGTTGGGCTCTCCAGCTGCTCCTAGTCTTGGTAATGTTCCCTCTTGTGTTTTTCAGACTCCCCAACAGGCATTACTTAGAGAACCATGTGGAATCGTGGAAAGAAGTGGAAGTCAGAACACCTGCGTTCTATTCCTAACTTCAGCATTTACAAGCTGTGTGACTTTAGGGAAATGACTTAACTTCAGTCAGTTTATTTATGCCACAAATGTGCATTGCTTCCTTACTTACACATTTTGTGCTAGGTGTTGGGAAGTCAGTGATTGTGCTATGAAGGAAAAATGTAGGAGGCTGTGAGAGCATGTGGGGAAGATGGGAGAGCTCTCAGTGAATCTGGGAATGTAGGTTGCATTGGCTTCCCATAGAAAATGACTTTGAATAGGAGAAATGAATGAAAAAGAGTTACCCAGGAGCAACTATGGGGTAGTGGTGGGAGGAAACACTTTCAAAACAGAGGGAATAGCATGTGCACAGCATCTGAGGTTGCATGGGTCTGGCACATTGAACTTGTGATTGAATCAGAGAAAGGTATGACAAGACAGGGTAAGGTGCAGTTGTGTGGGAAGTCAGGGGCTAGCGCTTGCAGCTGCCAGGCCTGCAAAGATTTTGCTCCTTGCTCAGTGCCTATGATGGGAGCAAGAGAGACAGGCATGCACCCCTGTGTGTTTTTAAAAAGGCAACTGGGACTGGGATATGGAAGAAAATTGGGAAGGTGTGGAGGTGGCTTTGGTTCAATCAGTGGAGTGGCTAGGAGGACTGTAGCTTGGAATAGGAGGGTGGGGAGGGGGTTAGATATACATGTTAGTCACTTTAAATCAAAATTTTACTAAGAAATGCATTCAGCAATAGTTCTTGAACCAAACACCTTGTTTTAGGTGCAGAGGCTAAGCAGTGAACCAAACACAGAGCCTGCCATCACCAAGTTTCCTTTCTAATAAATGATTCTTCCTAGTGAGGTTGTTCTAGGATCACACGAGATACACAAGATACCCAAATGTGACCAGTTACTTTGGGTGCTCAAGCTGACTGATTTTCACAGAATAAGTTTTCCAACCCCCCCCACCCCCCCGTATTCATTTCATTGGGTTGCTATAACAAAGCATCGCTAACGTAGCAACTTAAAACACCACAAACATATTATCTTAGAGTTCTGGAGATCAGAGTCTAAAATGTCTCTCACTGGGCTGAAATCAGTGTCTGGAAGCTCTTGGGAGGCAATTCTTTTCCTCACTCTTCCAGTTTGTAGGGACCAACTGCATTTTTGGCCATGGCCCTTCCATATTTAGAGGCATCAGTGACTGCTCTAATCTTCCTCATATCATTTCTCTCTAACACTCACTCTCCTTCTGCTCTTTTACATATAAGGCTTCTTGTGATTACACTGGGTCCAGGATACGCAGGATCACCAAGGATACTGTCCGCATTTCAAGATTCTTCACTTGATGACAGCCGCAAAACCTGTTTGATCATGCAAACAACACACTGACAGGTTGTGGGGGTTCCGACCTGGATTATTGGGAGGGGACTTTTTCCTGTCTGCCTCCCCACACAGGGAAGGATGGAATTGTGTTCTCTCTCTCCTCTCTCCTCTCTCTCCTCTCTCTCTCTCTCTCTCTCTCTCTCTCTCTCTCTCTCTCTCTCCAGTTTTGTTCTCAATGTGTTACTAACCAGTAAAACTGAAACAGAGACCATTGAAGTTAACTTATTCTTTTTCCTGTGTCAGAGGTTTGAAGGAATCCTAGCAAGATCCCTCTTTATGACAGAGTCAAGTGTCAAACCACAGGCCTCTCCTGGAGCTGCAGAGTCCACAAGCTCTGTGGGCTGTTTCTGGTTATGAAGGCTGACTCACTGTTCTCGGAATATTTCAGCTGGTATCTGAAATCTTTAACTGTGAGTGCTTTGTTGAACATGATTTCCTACCTATAGGTGGGAGGAAAATAAGACACTCTAACCAACATCCCCTGGTATCTTTTATAGCACAGAGATAGGAAAAGATTCGGATGAATAACAGAAGATATGGAACTTGTTTCCTTATGGGGGAAAAGATTCTAAGCAATTCTTTGAAGTGTTATGCTTTCCCTCAATGCAGCTATTAAGATATGAGAAAAACACCACTGGGGATTTTTAGTGACCCATTTCGCATTAAATTAATTGGCATTTCATCATTGGACCAGGTTGCAGTTTTGGAAATCTTTCCCATGGCAGCTCTAGGAGAGCAGGTCTGAAAAGGAAACAAAGGGATGCACTCAAGTCCTTTTTTCCCCTTCAAGTAAATGATTGGCATTAGCCAATTTCTGCTAAGAAGCATGCCTCCTTGGGGATGTGGATGTGAGACCCTTGTGATGCTGTCGGGTTCCTTGGAAGCTGCTCCTGTCTTGGGGAATTGATGAGTTTGGTTTAAACCTCAAGGCCCTGAATGAAATGAATGAAAGGGCTTAAAAGCTGGCTGTGGACATTGGTTAAACATATGGCTAGGTAAGCCAGGTGTGGTGGTGTGCACCTATAATCCAAGTGCTAGGAGACAAGAGGACAGGTATCACCAGTTTGCAGGTTCGAGACTACCCTGGGCAATATATCAAGACCTGGTTCTAGAAAAAACAGCTGGGTGTGGTGGCGGGTGCCTGTAATCCCAGCTACCTGGAAGACTGAGGCTGGGGATTGCTTGAGTCCACAGGATCAGGATTGGGACTACCCCAGGCAACACAGTGAGATCTAGCCTCAAAAGAAAAAAAAAAGTATGGTGTGAAGATGGACTTGAGAGAGAGGGAGGATGGATAGAATGTTGTAGAATACAAGGTCATTATCTGGGAGAAAAATGGTAGGCTCTGCCTTGTGAATTGGCTCTGGACGTGACAGAGACAAGGGTTAATAATACAAAGGTGTGCTGAGGAAGGGGCAGTAGAAGAAACTTTCTGGCCACTTTAAGAGTCATCATATTTTACTCTAGTGGGTCATCTGGACAGGCTGATTTAGAGGAAATGATCCTCCATTTTTCCAAGCCTTGTGACAGGGGTCCTGGGAAAAGAACCAAACTAACTTCAGGTAGGACAAGCCTCAATCTTAAAGGACAAATACATAAGAGACATCCAATATGTAATATGCACTTTCCTGGACTCAGAGGTATTTCTTTCTTCCTCATTCAGTTATTTCCAGAACCTTTCTCTCTGCTTTCTTTCACTGCTTGTAATCAGTATCATCTCATCTGCACCTTTCAGCTGCTGCCAACACAATGCCTGTGGCTTGGTTTGCTTGCCTTAATTCCCTGCCGCTCAAACTCAAGTCTCAAGGGCACTAGCAGAACAAGAGGCTGCATCTGCCAGAAATCAGGTTTCCCTTTTCACACTTCCTACAGGAAAATAGATGGGAGGGTCTCTCTTTCCTTTTTAGAATCATGGCATCAAAGCCCCGACAGAATTTACATGCACTGTCTCTCTGTGCATTGCAGTCTGCAGCCAGTGTCTTTTCCATTAAAGCCAGAATTGATTCACTAGGTAATAAATGAAAATTCTCCTCAGGCTTTCCAACAAAATTCCTTAGGCTATTAGTAGCATTAAACAGGCTTTTACAACTGGAGATAAGCCACCCTGATATTCTGTCTGTCTGGCTTGTGAAATCCAGGACCACTTTATGTGGTTGCAGATAGGTAGCCAGGCCAGAGGAGACTGTGTCCATTTGTGTCTTGGTTTCCTGGCATAGATTTTTCCTTATGAAGAATTGTTTTTTAATTCTTTCACTAGAAAGTCATGGCTCATTAAAACTAACTAGACACAAAGAGCATAAAATAATAACTCTTTTAAACTCTGACTTTGCCTTAGGGTTTAGCTATCTGCCTAGTCAAATCTCCCTGGTGTTGATCTTCAAGTAAAACTGCCTCTGTAAATAAATCACCCAGTGGCCCTGTCCAAACCTCTGAGAAGTTTGTGACACTATGCCTGTCACTTCTCCCTCTGGCTGTTGTAGTTGCGACAGTCGGGGGCAGGGTTGACTTGAACCCAAGGGCCTGGTTGCAGGGTTCCTGAGCCTTGAAACAGAAGACAGCTGAAGATCTTTAAAGTCTGTCTCAGGGTTCCAGAGTTCCATATCTGGAAAGAGGCCTGTGACAGATAATCAGTAACACCCTTTTCACCCGGTGAGCTCACAAAAACTTAAATGGACTCTTATAATATCATTACTGCTATTATAGCCTTCTCCTTTAAGGGATAACCTAACAAATCCTTTTTAAACACAAATAATTATACCTTAATTTAGCTCTTCTAGAAATGCTGATTTTCATATGTTGGAAAATGTTTGTTCCTCTAGAGAACAGGGCTCAGGGGTAAGTAAGCCATTTAGCAGCAATCGAGTTAAAGTGTCAAGAGTTAATCATGTCTATTCCTACTCCTAGTAAATCTGCTTTGTGTGTCCCAGCTTGGAGAACGTTATGGAGGACACGGTCGAACATCTGAACACAATATATCAGCCAGGCAGCCTGGGCCTCTCTGGGATGTGGTATTTATGGATGTGGTGACTAGTGCATGGGCTGGGAAGGACGCAGTGACCTTGAAGCCCTGATGTGGTCTCATTTGCTGAGAACATCCCAGGCACACCACTTCTGCCTGTCCTTTGGGTGAAGAGGGGTCACGCAACATAGCAGAGGATGTATTCTTCAGAGGCTAACAGCAGAACAAAATAGAAAGCTTAGGGAGTTGGCTTAATTTGCTCAAGTCCGCTCTTAACGTTCCTTCTTCTCTCAGGGATGAAAATGACATTGAATAGTTAACAATGCAGTCCCAGTTAGGGGCAGTGGGGCTCTCAGTAAATACTCAAGCCAAGCACCAGAGGGAGAAGGAAGTCCTGATGATCAAAAGACAAAAAAGCTAAACGTCAGCTAGCCTTGATCATTTCTCTGTCTGGTACAATGCTTCAGCATCAGTAAAATGCATTTTATGCTCATAGAGATCTTGGTGGGTAGAAACTATGATTTGAGTTGTCTCTTTCCAGAAGATATATTGAAGTTACTAACCCCAAAACCTGTGACTGTGACCATATTTGGAAATAGGTTCTTCGCAGATGTAATCAAGTTGGGATGATGTCGTATGGGATTAGGATGGGCCTCAATCCAACGAGTGGTGTCTTTAAAATAAAATGAGGCAAGTTTGGCTGCACGCAGAGAGGACAAAACCATGGGAACACACAGTCACACAGGGAACCAAGTTTGGCTGCATCCAGAGAAGACAACACAGTCACACAGGGAAAGAGCCACTTGACAGTGGAAGCAGGTGAGTTGTGCAGCCATGAGGATGCCCAACTTTGCTCGCCAGCTACCATAAAGGAGAAGCAAGGTGTGAAACGGATTCTCCCTCTGAGCTGCTGAGGACACAATCCTGCTGACATGGTGATTTTGGATTTTGGTCTAGCACTGTGAGAAAATGCATTTCTGTTGTTTTGGGCCACCTATTCTGCGGTACTTTGTTACAGCATCCTTCAGAAACTAACACTGTGGGTATTCTATTTCCATTTACAGAGGAGAACCACAAGATTCAGAGGTGTTAAGGGACTTCATGCAAGATACATAACCCACAGAAAGTTAACCTTAGAAACTAAAAACTCAGAGGTGTGACTTCATGTACAAGGCCCTTGCCCCCATGCATCTTCCATAAGAGTTGGCATGGAGGTGAATAGAAAAGAGAGGTGCAGCTTCTAGAAGCACATACATTTGAGACATACCCAAAGGAATTGAAAGCAGGGTTCTCAAAGAGATATCTGAATACCTATCATTATAGCAGCATGTTCACAGCAGCCAAAACACAGGAGAAACCCAAATGTCTGTCAGTGGATGAAACAGACAGACACAATATGGTGTGTCCACGTATGCAAGATTATTCAGCCTTAGAAAAGGAAGGAAATTATGGCACATGCTGCAAGGCAGTGAGCCCAAGGATGCTTTGCTGACTGAAATACGCCGGGCAGAAATACTCTATGATGCCACTTATGCGAAGTATCGAGAAATTCAAATCTGCAGAGACGGAGTGGAATGTCGGCGCCGGGGATGAGGAAAGAAGGGTGGGGAATTGCTGTTTGACAGAGATCAGTGTTCCAAGATCAGATAAGCATTACAACAATATATTCACTATTACAAAATTGTGCACTTATAAATGGTCAAGCGATAACTTTTAATGTATATTTTACCACAATTAAAAAGAGAGATGAGAATGAGGCCTGCCCTGATGACAGGTGTGTCAGTTCGATGCAGCTATGAGAAAGCAGCCAGACTGGACAGCTTGGCTCTGTACTAAAAAAAAGTGCTGTTTTTACCTGCCTGGAACTTGTAGCTTCTGGAAGAATTTAAAGAAGGGGTCACTTGCCTTCTCCCTGAGGCCTGGAAGCCACACGCTGAGGTGACAGTTTTCCTCATTAGCACAGTCTCTGCCATTATTATTCCCAACTGGTGTGAGGGGCAGCTTGGCCAAGTGTTTGCCTTGTAACCCTGAAATAGTGCGATGTTCTTGCAAATAACATGGAAAACACATTCATGGCTACTAGGGAAGCTTTTTTAATTGCATGTGTCCTTACTTTTCCAACTCCCAAGGGTCCCTCCAGTGACTTTAGCTCTAAAGTCCCACCCCTGGGTATCAGAGCTCTTGCCCACCAGCCAAAAAATGACCTCAGTCCTCTGATCCCTGGATGGAGCTGAGCATTGTGAACCCCCTGCCTGCAGGGGGCTCCTTTTCAGCACTCTGCACAAGGGAGGGGTACACACTCTTGTGTTTGCACCTCCACTAGTCTTTGTGTCAGACACATTCACATCTGATGCAATGTCAGTAGATATTTACAATTCATTCTACTGAGACTTTAAGGAGCAAAAAGGGGCATGGCAGATACATAAACACCATAATGTCACCCATGTAGGTTATTCTCCTTCTGGTCTCCCCATCTACACTCTTCCCTTCTCTGCTGTTCTAAGGAGGACACCTCCAATGTCTCCTTGCCCTCTGCGTCCAGGCAGGTTTAGCCCATGGGGTCACTGGAGGAGACAGCACGTAGGAGCACATCAGTTCATGGACGGTATCCTTTCTGTTCCTTCTTGGCTGGTCCTTGTCTGGGTCCTGAGAATAACGTTGGAGGACGGCGGCATGGCCTGTCGTGGCTCTGGTACTACCAGGGTCCCAGAATGGCATCTTCCCTTTAGGCATAGGGCTATGATAGCTGCCTGTTGTTTGAGGCCTAGGTACTTTCAGTAATTTTTACTAACTCTTAACCATACCTTCATGAATAGTTGCATTACTTAGCTCTCCATTTGTTTCTTGGGGGTGCCTCCTGACTCCTGCTTGGACTCTGAGATACAGTGAGTGTGCAGAGAAAATATTACCACAGAGACGCAAAAGGCCACAAAAGGCATCAGCAAAGGTTCAAATCCAAAGCTGACTGATGCACAGGCGTTCTCTGACCCACCGACTGGGGTTTCTCAGCACAAAAAGTGACAGTACCATTGTCTTGATCCTGTGGCTTTTTATTTTTAGTAAATAAAAATCTGTAGATCTTTTAAGATTTCCACACTTGTTTATTCTAAATGTGATTCTGGTGCAAGATAATGTGCAGATGTTTTGAGGACCAGTTAGGAGGAGCTAAACACAGGTGACTTCCTCAAAAGGATACCATTAATAATAAGAGTGACGGCCAACATTTCCTGTTTACCAGATTACAGTCATTGTTTGAAATCTTCATGTCTCATCTCACTGAATCCCCACAATAGCTCCATGAAGCAAACACATTATTTTATAGTGAGAGAGCCAAACTTAGAAATGCTAAGTATTTGGTTATGAATTGACAATTATAATTCAAGCCCAGGTATTTTATGGGTTATGACTTTATGGTCTATGATAGCCAAAATTTTAACAAATGAATGAATTCCCCTCCCCCCCAAGGTGGCTCTCATACTACTGGTGACTGAGGAGATAACTTGGGGGTAGTCTATGGGTGAGCTGTTTTTTTTATTAGTTATATATTTACATCCAGAATTATCATCTATTTGCCCCAAGTGATACTGTCTTTCCATTTTCAATAGTGATTTATTTTCCCTTTCAAAACAAACATAATGAGCTGGGCACGGTGGCGCATGCCTGTAAGCTTCAGCCTATGAAGCTGCCGGGGCTAGGGATCGCGGTTCGAATCCTGCCTGGGGCCTGTAACGAGACCTAGTTTCAAAAAAATAGCTGGGTGTGGTGGCGCGCACCTGTAATCCCAGCTACCTGGGAAGCTGAGGCTGGGGATTGCTTGAGTCTGTGGTACCCCGGGCAATGTGAGCCTGCAGTTCCATGAGCAAAAATAGCGAGACCTAGTCTAAAAATAAATAAATAAATAAAAAATAAACGAAATGAGATAAAGTCAATAATTCCAAAGAAAATATTTAGGAATTATGCAGGCTGAATACAGAAAAGGACAAAATTATGAGTGAAGTTGGGGAACACTGTACCACTCTGCCTTGTCCCCTCACTGAGTCCCAAGACCTCACTGGTCTATGTAGACAAGACTCTACTAGAAATCAAAAACTCAAATATCTGCCATCTGCTCCTAAATATTCTTTCTGGAGAATTCACCTGCATTTTTCCTGTTTCCAGAGATTATTTATACAATGCGGTCAATTTAGCTACTACCAAGGTGTCTGTCCACCAGGGGCTCATACAGCGTTAACAATGAAGAGGGTGAGGTCTGGATAACATTGGGATCGTATTGGCTCACATAGAATTTTTCCTAGTTGCAAAAGTTGAGTACAGTTCAGATCACAGCAGGACAGGAAGAATTATCAGCTCCCTTGCAGTAGAGTAGAGCCTGTAAAACTACTTGAATTAAACAAGAGTGCCTGCATCTGGGGCTCTCTTGCAGAGATGTGAATCTCCAGTCTTGTATTTGCAATATTCCTCTCTTTCCAAATCATGGTCACTTCGCGTTTTTAGGATATCAAATATAGTTTACCACTAGGATAGGGCAAGGCCCCCAAATCATAACTGGAGGCACCAAGGCATCCTGTGGGGAAAAGCAAGCCCTGTTTCATGTCTGTTATTTTTTTGGCTACCCATTAAAATATGCCACCTTAATATCACCATCACCACCAGTGTGGTGAACACTAATCCTGTTACCATCACCATCATCACTACCACTAACACCACCAGGAGCTGTATGAGCAGTACTGCCTCTCCTTCATACTGTCCTGAAGCTTACAGCTCTTCTTAGTGCCTCATCCAATCCCAAGGCATCAGGTTTCTTCAGCCACATTTCAGTGCTGGGTTTAGGTGAGGATGGGGGTGCTTAACATGGGACCATTTCTGTTGCTGGTCTGGGCTATGATATACCCAGGCACCAACAATTGAACCTCCACAGCTCCTCCTGTCCCCTTGAAGACTTGGTTTTGACTGTGTATGTCAAACAGGGTAAAAAAGAGACTGTCTTTACTTAACTGCAATTACCTTTAACCTTAACTGGATACTCTTATTTGCCTGCTACTCTCTACAAAGCAGGCTACACACTCTTCATTAGCATTTTCACTGATCACCTTTACCATTGATATGCAAAAGCCAGCCAACTGCTCTCTGCTTTCAGCTCCAAAAACTGCAGAAAAGAAA
>PVHY01000804.1:0-193650 GCA_004024945.1 Uropsilus gracilis
CCCCCCACCCCCCACCCCCGCTTGCCCGCGCGCGGTAGGTCCCGGCGCGGGAGTGGGCCGACCCGGGCCGCTCGGCCATCCATGCGCCCCGGATTCCGGGGCTGGGGGCTTCACGGTGCCGCCCAGGCCGGCTTGTAAGTGGCCGCAGCCACTTACTGGCGGGTGGGGAACCGCCCCCCACCCCGTCCCCCCACGGGGGAACTCACCCAGGTGGGCCCGGACGCCCCTCGCTCCCCGCTGACAAGGGAGCTCCAAACGCCAGGGTGCCCACCTGGGCCTTGGGCGGCGCCTCAGCCCGCTGGCGGACGGGGCTCAAGCTATCAAGTTTATTTGTATTTGGCATAATCTCTTCAAGTTTTACCCATGTTGTAGCATATATTAGAAATGTGTTCCTTTTCAAGATTGACTGTTGTTTTATGTATATATATGCACATTTTATATCCTGCCATTTGCTCAAGTATGTATTTGTTATTTGCATCTTTTGACTCTTGTTGATAATCCTGCCAGTACCATGGGTATATAAATACCTTCTGAGAGCCTGCTTTCATTTCTTCTGGGTATCCGTCTATAAGGGGAATTGCTGGATCAAATGATAAATTTTGTTTTTAATTTTTTGAGGACCCACCCTATTGTTTTCCTTAGCAGCCATTTCATTTTAAATTTCCATCTCCAATGTTCTAATTTCCACATTCTCACCAACATATAACTGTTTTCTTGGTGTAGTGGTCATCCTGAGGGGTATGAAGTAGCATCTTACTACTACCAGTAGCATCTTACTACTGGTTTTGATTTCTCTAATGATTATAATGTTGAGCAACTTTCTTGTGCTTATTGATCATCTTTATTTCTTTTTTGGAGAAATATCCATTCCAGTCCTTTGCTCACTTTTTAATTGGGTTACTTGTTTTCATACTCCTTTAACATTTTAAAAATAGTCATTCCAGAATTCAAAGAATACTGATTGGTGATTTTTAATTGCTCTACCTCTTTAATACATCAACACATTTCTTGGACACTTTGGCCCATATATGTCCCTAAACACCTTTAATTATCATTGTTTGTAGATTACTTACGAATCTGTATTTGTTGGTGGTTAGGCCCTAGGTGAGAGGGTTTGTGTTGTGTCTTGATCTTTTTGTCACTATACTGAATCTTTTTGGAACCTCAAACATTTGATTGCCTTTTCCATATTTTTTTTTTCCAACTAGGCATTTTTAGATTGTCAGTCTGTGTTCATTCATTCTATTAGGTTTATTGCATTTATGAAATTTTTCATTTTCAGTTCAGTACTGTAAAAGTATTTTTGCAAACATTACATGAAAATTGAAGGAAATGTAAGAAGCCTGTTTCCCCAAAATCACTACAGCGGTTTACAGGTGCTGTGTTAAGAGAAGCAAGGAGTTCCAGTTGTTTGAATTCCAATGAAGATAGATTTCATATTAATAGTCACATGCCTACCATTTACTTTCATAGTTTTTTCAGCATGCTTAAGAGTTTGGAGAAATTGTTATCTGCTATGCACTGCACTAGTTTCTATGGATTATATACAGATGGCTAAAGCAATTCTCACAAAAGAACTGCAGTCTCCTAAAGAGACAGATATAGAAATAAAAACCTCAGTTGCAACTAAGATCAAATATTAGAAAAGCGATATAGTAAGCATGGCAAAAGGTTGTGAAAAACTCAGTTTATTTATAACTGCTGATTAAAGATACTTTTGTGCAAGACACAACCTTTGTAATAAGACTGGAGTGATGAATGGGAATTTTATAGGCAAAAGCGAAAAAACATGAGCATGTGAACAGAAGAGCCTGGATATTAACCTCAGAGGGTAAGAAGTCATCTGGTGAGATAAGAAAACCAAGGGCAAGAAGCCGACGCAGGCAATCTGTTTTTTACTGTCAGATTTACTTACATTCTCTTTTTAAAAATTAGAAATCTGATGGTTTCTGTGGATATGACTTTGTTTGGACTCATACTTTCTTAATCTAGTGACAGTATAAAAAGGAATGAAAGAGGAAAGATCTGAAAGTTGAAAGCTTAATTAGGAGGCTGTTGCAGTCAAGCAAACGTGATGAAGAACTTTATGGATAAAAGTTGTAGCAGATAAGAGTACAGAGTAGAATCAGCAAAAGTGATGATTTAATGTGTGGGTGAAGGAGAGATAACATGGGAAAGACCTTTAAACTGGTTGACTTAACCAGTTTTCATTAACTTTGGAAGTGGAGTGGGGGGAGGGTAGATTTTGAAATGAGAAAAATGAGTTGGGTTTTGTACAAAGTACCAGATGTTTGCAGGATATCTAAGTGGAGATAGATGGTCTCGAATCTATGGAAAATTCAACCTGAAAATCATGAAAGGAATAGGAACTTGAAGTGTTCCTTGAAAGTTATTAGCAGGAACATGAGAGTTGAAACCACCTGGGTGACTGAAATAATTAAAAAATGCAAAGGGCCTGTGAAAGCATCTTGAAAATATACCTCCATTTAAGAAATAGGTGAGGAACGAAATGGTAACACAAGTAAGGTGGATGATAATTGCTCTGCTAAACTAATCCACAACAGATGATTGTGAGTTTTCTGTAGCTAAAGCATATTCAAATATCAGGTGTAGTATGCTTTACATGTCCTATGAATGTCAAACATTTATATTGAAAGCTATCACACAGAATTGTCTGCTTTTTAGCTTATTAAACGCAAGTATTTAAAACACTAATACTATGCAAAGAAAAATAGAATTCAACTATTTACAGACACTGACATTATCAGTAATATATCCTTAAATGATGTTTGCAATTTTTCTGAATCTAGATACCAAAGACTGTCCCTCACTGAAAGATGTTGAAGACACCATGGTAGAGACAATTGCCCTCTGTCAGAGAAATTCACATAATTTGAACCAGCAGCAACGAGAGGTAGGAGAATGACTACTTACGCATTTGAAAATCTCTTCTAGGAATTAATTCTATTTCCACAGCTCTCTCAGCCACCTGAGTTTAATTCAACTGCATTTTAATCACTGTTTAGGGCTCCCAGGAGTATAAGACTCCTGGCTTTATTATAAGAAGTGCCTGTCCTCTGTTCTCACAAAAGATTTTACAGCCTTAGATTTGGCTGCACAATTTAGGTGTGTGAATGCTGGATGTCCTTGTTCTCTTGGACAGAGATTTTTCTGTATTCTATGTATTGCTCCTATGAATGTGTCATCATTTATCATCTCTCCTGTTCCCTGTGGATCAAGTTAGCAGGAAAAAGTGGAGGAAAACCCTCTAGGAATACAGAGAAGCCTGGAAAAGGTCAAGGAGGCCTATCATGCATAGTTCTCAGCTTTGGCTGTATACCTGAGAGCTTTGAAATATCCCAGTGGGGTGCTCCCCACACAAATACTGTCTCTGTGTCTGGAGCACAAACATCAGCATGTTTGGGATCTTCCCATATGTTTACATTCTTAGCCAAGGTGGGAGTGACTGCTGTAACAGATTCCAGACTACAAATAGCAAGAACACAAAGCCAAAGGAGGTAGAGTGAGCACCTGGTGCAGGTGGGAGTAACAGCAATGAAACAGAAACTAAGGGAATGAGATGTGACCCGCAGTATTTTAGCTAAAGTGAAACATGATGTGAGGTAATTCAGTGCCTGACCTTCCAGGTTCTGGCCTCTTCCCACTGTTTGGATTTCTGAAATGGAAGGCAGAGTAAGTTTTACATATGCATGTCACAAAGAAATAACTTGATATGTTTATCTGTTCTGTGAGGTGGGTGAATGTCTCCTTTACATTTTTGTCAAAAGTTCTTAAGGTCATACTTTTGAAAAACACTTGAGAATATAAATTATGTACAGCAAACACATTTATATACCAGCTGTGATTTTTTTTCTTTTGTAAATGAAATCATGTATCCCTAGCCTTTTAAAAATTCTGCAACCAGAAATAATCGTCATTGTTATTTGGTGAACAGTCTAGATAAGTTTTTTTTTTTTTTTAATCTGCCTTGGTTGACATAATCTTTTAAAATTGTGTAAAATATGCTTGCATTTTAAAATATAGGATTCCATCTTATTTAAGAAGCATAAAACTAAGGAATTTCTGAATTTCAAATGAATATTTCTTTACACTATCTCTTAATAAACCTCAAAAGTTAAAAAGAATCTGCATAAGTGTAATATATGGGAATTATTATGTATGGATGGAATTATGTATGTGTATGATTATACTTCAGTTTTTAATATTTATGAATCATATCAATAAGGAAATATTCATGAATTCCAACTTACTCTAACTTCTCTATCCTTTTTTATTTTTAACTGGTTATGCATTTTACCACAGAAAGGTTAATAACACATTTTTTCTTATATCCATAATTTCCATAGTTTAATCTTAAATGGATTGTGGATTTTACATTACCAGTCTTTTGCCATGATTTTGCTATTCTTAATTTTATGTTTCATATCTCTTTTGGTTTCTTATCTATATGTGGGTGTAGTTATATTTTGATAGAGAAACAAAAGAATAGTTCTTTTTATTAAAATTTTTTATTGTTTTCATACAACTTAGGTCATATTTGTATATAAAGCTCTACTTATACATATTTGCTACTAAACTGTTTTTATCTTTCAATACTTCCGTCTCCTCCCTGAATAATATCTGTTTGATATTCTTCTGACTGCTCATGGAAAATTTAAGGAAAAATGACAATTATGTTTAATAAGTAGAGTCATTTAGGCTCACATAAGCTGAATTTGTTCAGATACACACACACACACACACACATTGGTGGAATTAGATATAAAATCCATACCTTCAGAATCCAACAGATTATTCTGACCTTTGAACTCTTAATCAGAGATGGAAGCAAGACTTTCTTTGATGTGACAAATGGGAAAATTTTCTGTTTTGTTGTCCAAAAAAATTTGAGTTGGAATTTGTTTTTTGAATTTTTTTTAATTGAAGTAACATTAGGAGCTCTCCATTAGGTATTGCCACTCTAGTTCACCCTTCACCAAATCACCGATCATGAACCAACATAGTCCATTGTGCTTCTTTTCCATGTCATTCTTACCTTCCCCCCCTGCTGCTTCTTCCCAATCTAGTTGTATAAACAGTTCTCAAGGGTTAGTCTTTTAAGCTAGTGTTTATCTGACCCTCAGTTTGGTCTCTCTAGTCCACAAATTAGTGACTATCTAATATTTCTTTCTCCTTCTGAAATTTGTTTTAATAAAGATGTTCTGTGTTGGAATTTATTTAGATAAAATTTTTATTTATTTTTTACAATTTGGTAATTTTTTTAAGTTTAAAGATGCTATCTTATTTTAATTTGTGTTTAGATTTTGTATTTTATTTATTTTTTTACATCTTATTAATTTTGGAATAGCATTTGGATTTTTCCCGTCATTCTCCTACCACCATAGCACTCATACTCCATCACCATAGTCCCTTGTGCTGATCCTTACCCTGTTTTGACTCCTCTCTCTTTCACTCCCCTGCAAGTTTTGCAGGTCAGTTTGCAAGTTTTATCTTCTTTTTTCTTTTTCCTGATACTTTGTTTGGGTTCTCTGTACTCAGCATATAACTGGAACCATCCAATATTTATGTTTTTTCTCTGAGTTGTTTTGCTTAGCATAATCCCTTCCAGCTCCATTCATGTTGTTGCAAATAGCGAGTTTATCGTTCCTATCACTGAGTACTAGTCCATCATATACATACCCCATATTTTCATCCACTCATCTGTTTTGGGGCATTTGAATTGTTTGCATGTATTGGAGACATATCTTATTCCATTTTTTTGCTTCCAATAGCTCAGCTATTATAAGTAATGCTACAGTAAACATAGGCATGCAGGTTTCCTTTTGAATTAGTGTTTTTTATGGCCTTTAGGTGATAGTAATAACAAAAGCTATTGCTACATCTGAAAACTTGATAGCGAGCTGTCTTTAATATCTCGTTCCAAAGTTTTTATTAGACAGCTTAATATTATGCAGTATTTCCTTACATTTAGACATTTAGAGGTTAGGTTGTCAATCCTTTGACAGGTTAGAGGCTCTACCTGTCCAATATTTGTATATGTCTGCTATTTATACTACTACCACAGTGTCCAGTGATGATTTGTAACAAAAACTGTGACTTTGTTATGCTTATAATTTTCTGAAAAGAAAGCTATTTATTATGTAACATGACAAGTGCAATTCAGGTTTACCTGATAGTGTTGTCTTTATTATAGGTGCTTATTTTATTTAGCCTCTGGGTTTTTAGAATCATCCAGTTTAAAATTTTAAGTAACATTTATAAGCAAGAGGCAGAGAATATTTTAGCATATATTTTAGGGCTAATAAAGAGATTCAGTGGAAGAAGAGTAACTTCTCTATCTAGGGTACAAATCCCTTTTACCTTGCATCCCTATTACCACTACAACCCTGCTTTCCCAAGTCTATTTATTATAAATTGAAAATAACCTTTAAGAAGGTAATTCTTTTAAGTTGCCTGAACTAAGGAAGACAAATTAGTTTAAAAATTAAAATTTCTAAAGGTAATCATTATAAAAACCAAAAGTTGAAAATTTGTCTTGTCATATGCAGGTAAATTAAGACTATATAAATGTATACAAATAAATTAAAAACATGTCAAATTAAACTGATAAAAAGTAAGCCAAGAAAACTTTTATTTAAGAATGAAATGCAGGACTAAGAGTTCATAAGTACTAGAGAAATAATTCAATAAAGTAATTACCAGTAGATAACAGTAGTTGAAACCCTTATCTTAGGAATTTAAAGGAATATACTGAAGGTCAGTAGTATAAAATCCCAGCGTTAGAAAACCTCAGATAGGGGCAGTCAGGCTTATTAGTAGAGGTCTTCGGTGAGAGGTAACTCAATATCAGAGTTGCTGGACCTTTCATCTGTCCCCTTACAGACTCCCACATTTCCATTTCCATGAGGCTTCTGGAGTGTCAGGTAGTTGCATCCTGAACATGGCTAGTTTCCTCCCAGCATAGTGATATAAGTCCTTTGTAAGTAGTTATCCAACAAGGAAAATGTTTCAACTTTTGAAATAGACTAGTTTGATTTTTAATGATAAAGATTTTTCCTAAGGCACAGAATTTGGAGTCAGACAGCCAATTCACTGGCAGGGTGATCTCTAGCAAATTGCATAGCTTCTCCAAACTGCAGCTTTTTCTCTCAAGTGAAGATAATGCAAACGCATAAGGTTATTGAAGAAATGTATGGAAAGCATTAAAGTGTCTGATTTAAGAGGAATAAGGTAGATCTTTTAACTTATGATATAATTGGAAATATGTTAATTTAAATTATTGATTTCCTCATATGTATTGTCTTAGGAAATAAAAAATAATGCTTGATATAGGAAGAAAAAACTTAGAATAACTTTATCTTGCTAAACACAACTGAAGAGATATGGGGGACACAGCTGTCAGAGGGCTACTCTGTTCTCCTCTGCACTACATACATAGGACTATTTAGAGTCAGTGATACATTTATAACCAGAGAATAAAACAAAACCCTCACAGGAAGCTCTGCCTTGGTTCTTTTGAACTAACTACTCTCTCTTGAGACACAGATGATTGCAGTCCTAAGATCTACACTTAACTTGGGCTTCCTTTTCTTCCCCATAGACCACCTGATAAAGATACCTGTACTAGCTGTGGTTCCTGTTCTTTATTGTCTTTTCCCAATCAGGTGTTCTCTCTTTTAGTTTTCTAATTTGTTTTCCTCTACAATTCTAGGCACTCTGGTTTCCATTGTTGGAGGCAATGATGGCCCCTCAGAAGCTGTCTGGTTCAGCTTTACCTCATCTACACTCTGAAGGTAAGTTTCTCTGTGTCATCACCAAATTTTTACCTGTTAAAGACCATCTTGGTAAAATTTAAAACTGTCAACAGAACTGAAGCATAGAGCAAGAGAAGGGAGGGGGATATAATCAGGGGAGGGTGATTAAGATGATGATTCATGGGGAACAAAGTGGTGGGAGAACTCTGGGGGAAATAATGTAAAATACATGTATGTGCAATCAAATTAAAAAAATAAATAAAATAAAAAGCATACTTAAATTTAATTTAAAATTTTAATTTACTTTAAATAAATATTGCCAGTCTTAAAAAAAGAAATAATTTTTAGTACCTTTTCCCAGTATCATATCTTTTTCCCTCACTGAAGCCATGGAATTGGTCTCATTTTTTAGTTTTAATTCTTTCTGCAGCACAGTTATATATTATTTCACGATAAAGAATAGCTTTGCAACTTATCAGTTAACTTTAAAATAACAAACTGGCCATTTTATAATTAATAAAATTTCTCAGAAACTATATAAAGCTATTATATTATTTTCTACTGACTTATAGAGGAAAATGAAATTACTTATTTAAACAAATTTTTGTTTTAACAGCTCTGAAGTCTTTGACAATGCAAGTGTTAAACAGCATGGCCTCATTTATTGCCCTTCCATCAATTTTGCAAAGAATTTTACAGGTGAGTTAATGATGGAGTGGAAGGTTCAGGTTCAATGTTGACCAACTTCAGCTAATATTTTAATTATGTGTAAAGAACAGCAAACTGGGCTAATGTTGAAATGAGTCTTAAGCATGATGCATCTAATTTTGGCATCATTGCATTTGCACATGGGTGGTATGAGTTTGCACACACCTGCCACCTTCCGTCTGTGTGCACAGCCTTCTGATGTTCACTGTCACTTGGACTTCAGATACACAAGCTTCCTGTTGGTGTGCCAGCTGGGAAAGAACTGCTGTTATTTCAAGCTCTGATTACACTTTCTAGATCAAAAGGATGACTGAAAATTAAGTTAATATAGGGCTTTCTTATTCATTGTTTGTTACATAGGTTTTCTGACTTCATCCTAAAATTCTTACATTCTCAAGATTCAACCCCTAATGTAGATCTAGCCAGCTTTGTTTCCAAAGTCTTTGTCAGCCTTTTTTTCTCCCCAACAAAAAAACCTGAACCTTGCCAACCTCATCAAAAGGAAAATACTAAAACTTCACGAAGATCTATTTTTAGAAAAATCTGTGCACATTCTTGGGGGAAAAGCAGGTATTATCCTTAGAATGTACTTTAATGTAGTCCAGAGACATTGAAAAAGGAAAAATATTATTTAGCCATAGAAAAAAAGATAAATCTATGTCAGTGTGGATGGAATTGGAAGGGATAATGCTAAATGGAGTAAGTCAGAAAGAGAAGGATAAATATTGGATGGTGTCAGTAATATGTGGAATATAAAATAACTAAACTAAGGGTCAGACCAAGATAAATTTAAAAACTAACTCTTGATAACTGACTCTAGAATTGAAGCACCCAGGCTCTGGGGAGAAGTTAGGAGAGGAGTAAGAACGAAGGGGGAAGGAAGCACAATGGACCATGGTTGTGTACTATGGACGATTTGGTGGTGTTTGCACTGTGGTGGTAATAACTGATGGGGCAATCTAAATATCTCAATTAAGATTAAACTTTTTAAAATCAAACAAAAGATGCTTAAATGGTGAGATGATGCCATTGGTCTTTATAATTTTAAATGATTTTCAAGACTGTTTCAAGACTCTCCAAACTCTACTTCCCATCTGGTATTAAGCATCTGCTCATTTGCTGATACACTAACACATCCAATCTTCTCTCATCACATAGTATGTTATCATTTGGAATGTATGTTCAAACTTACTGTCTCATTTGATCCTTATCCTGTATTGAATAATCCTCTGTAGCAACTATGTCACTTATATTCATTTTAAAATACATTGGTCATAGAGCATGAGGACTTTTAATTACCATGGAAATTAGACAAAAAGTGAAATTCTAGAGGCAAAAGTGACTTCTCTCTCAATCTATGCATTTTACTTTGTGTTGAGCTTTAGCCACACTTTATGATACATCAGTTATAATAGGTAAAATCTACTTTTCCTTCAGCAGAAGCAAAAAAAAAAAAAATTACTGTATTTCAAAATGCATATGAAGGCTTTGATTTCTGAAATCTTCACTTTGAGTTGTGCTGGCATTCTTTGTAATTGTATTTTTTTCAACCTTTACTGGTGGTTAACTCCCACTATTCAGGAGGGTATGTTACTTCTTAAATTTCTTATTTGAATGTTTGTGATTACTACAATAACTCTACCTTATATTTAAATAGAAAATCTTTTTTCAAAGTGATCTCACAGATATTTTCTCATTTAAAGCTCACAACAATCTCTTGAGATGTAGGTAGGGCTGCTGTAAAATTTCTGTTGACAAAAAAGGAAACTGAAGTATAGAGAAGTTAAATCCCTGACATCTTAGCGGCAGAACCTGGGCTACCACTGAGGACTCTCACTCCTGATTTGTTTTTTCCTATTACATCATGTAAGCTTTTTCATTTGTTTCAGTCCCTTGTTTTGTGAGGAATTGTTACTATGTGTTACCCTGTTTAGTCATCAGCTATGTTGATGAAAGGCACCGTTTTCACCCTTGAAGAGCAATTATAGGGGAGAAAAACATTGCAGTATGACTATTCATAGGACTCTAAGTAAAGAGTAGCAGCAACTGATAGTTTCCTTTGCTGTGAACCCCATATTGGGTAATTGCCACTTCTGAAAGTATTCTTTATAGTACTGAAAGTACCCTTTACTTTCAGTACACATTTTGTGATAGGAGCAGCCACATGAAAGCATGACCCTGCTGTCTGACTCCACCTGATTGAGTCAGCAGAGGCAACTGACCTAATCAGGGCTGTCAGTGTCCTTTCCCAGAAATACCTAGCTGAACTTGGAAAAAACAAATATGTCTGTCTTCATATCTTCATTAAGATACAGCGTTCAGGAACTGACAGTGTCTACTTTCCATCAGATGACCTGGAATAGTTGTAAAGAAAGAAAGAAAAGGTTAAGCTATAGAGAGGAGAAGAATGACCATGAAGAAGATGATAAACAAGATGCATGGAGGAAAGAGGTGTTAAAAGAGGATTCAAGATTCAGGGAGAAGAGATATGACACCAGGAAGGAAAGGACACAATAGGAGAAAGTCCTGATGATGTTTGACTCCCTCAATATGATTCTTGAGGCTCACCTATATTTCTTTGCTTGGATCCTTGAAACATTCTAGTACCTTTTCAATAATTATCTTTTTGGAATAAATTAGAATAAGTTTGGTTTCAGAATGTATATATATAAAACCAGAGAAAGAGCAATAAAAGCATATATCAGAAACAACCTGGAGAATTTGCAAATATGTCCTGGAGAAGATGTCTGGACTGAATCTTAAAGAACCTAAAGAATTGGAATTGGATGTGGAGAGATGGAGGGCAGAGGAAACAGGACTGTTGTAAGCAGAGTGAGCGCTCTCTCTCTCTCTCTCTCTCTCTCTTTCTCTCTCTCTCTCTCTCTCTCTCTCTCTCTCCACACACACACACACACACACACACACCCAAGAATTTTCGGGAAACATGGTACTAAGCAGAGTTGCAAATGTGTATGCTTGGAACACAGGATATGAATGGAGTCAACTGAAATTCAAGAGATAGGCAGGTACTGTGTTTTTAATTAGATTGTAAAGGACAGAAAGGACTGGATTTTATTTTAAAACTGCCTAGTATAGAGAAAACAAGGCCTGAAAATAATGGAAGGAATAACATTTGAACTCATCCAGGGCCAACAAAAGTGTGTCTCCTACTAGTAAGACTCAAAAAGCTCAGAATGTACAGAACACTGGGTAGACAGTACTTAGAAATACTCAGGAGTGGGAAACACAATTAGCCCTAGATTCAACTTAGTTGCAGTCATGCCTTAAAAATCTTAAAAACAAGATCTGAAATGTCATACTTTCTCAAAGTAATTTAACTGCATTTCAGAGCACAGCTCAAAAGTACTTTCAGAAATATAAAAATATCCAGCTCTCAACTTTGTAAAATTTAGTTTATGAAATTCAATCAAAACTTATGGGAAAATTGGAAAATGGAACTCAGATATGACTTGGGCATTAGAATTAGCAGGCAAAGACACAAGCTCAGGAGAAAGATTGGTAAATTTGAAGACAATACAGACTATCCAAAATAAAATACTTACTGAAAAGTAAATCAGAAAAAAGTGAAGCAGTCTCAGTGAATTGTGCAGTCCTAAAATGGGAGTCAGAACAGAAAAAAAAATACTTGAAGAAAGTGAATGAAGTATTTCCAAATATATTGTTAGGTGTTATCACACAAACACAAACTGGAAGAACATGAAGGAACCTTCAAGGAACGTCATAATTGCTCAAGATAAGTGATTACAGAAAAGCTTAAAAGTTGTCAGAGAAAAAAAGACCCAGGAACAAAAATAATGACAAATTTCTGCTGAACACTCTCAACCACTTTGATCTAGTTGACATTTATTTAACATTTATTACAGAGGAATAATTGTAGTATAGATGTAATATTTACCAAGATAGACTATATTCTGGCTATAAAATGTGTCAATAAATCGGAGTTTTGAATTTTAACCATTCTAATGGGTTTATAGTGGTCTAGCTGTTGTTTTAATTTGCAGTTCCCTCATGAGTAATGACACTGGGCATTACTTTCATGAGCTATTTTGCCATGTGTATGTCTCTACTGGTAAGGTGACTGTTCAGATCTTTTGCCAGCTTTTTAATTGGGCTGTGTTTTTTTTTTAATTGTTGACTTTTAAGAGTTTTTAAACTAACAAGTCCTACAAGACTTGTATTTTTTATACAAGTCCTTTATCAGATGTGTGTTTTGCAAATATTTTCTCCCAGTCTGTGATTTCTGTTTTCTTTTCCTCCATGTGGTCTTTTCCTGTTGTGAAGTTAATTTTAATGAAATCCAACTTTTAAATTTTTTCTTTCATGAATTGTGCTTTTGGTATTGCCTCTTAAAAGCTCATCACCTAAATCAGAGTCCCACATATTTTTTCCTATTTATCTTTAAGAAGTCTTTATTTTGTGTTTCACATGTAAGTATATGATCCACTTTAAGTTAATTTTTGTGAAAGATTAACCAGGGAATAGATGCATTCTTCTGCATTTGTATATCTAGTCATTCTAGTATCATTTGTTGAAGAGATTATTTATATTCCTTTGTCTTTTGATTTCTTTGCTCAGATGGCTCGGCTCTCTATTATTTTTCCATTGGTCTATTTATCTGTTCTTTGCATATACCACAGCTTCCTTATTATTGTGGCTTCATGGTCAGTCATGAAGGTGGGCAGAATTAGTCCTCTGACTTAGTCCTTCAAAGTGAGTTGATAGTTTTGCTTTTCCATATAAACTTTAGAATCAGTTTGTCTGTAGCCACAAAATAAGTTACTGGTACTTCAATTAAGATTATCTTCATCTGATTTCAGTATTAGACTTATTCTGGCCTCACGGTGTGAGTTAGGAAGTATTCTATCTGATTCTATTTTTTTCTGGAACAGATTATAAAGTATTGGTAGAATTTCTTCTTTAAATGTTTTGTAGAATAAATCAGTGAAATCAGTTGAGTCAGGTACCTTATGTTTTGAAAGGTTATTATTGATTCTTTAAAAGCCACAGGCCAATTCAGATCATTCATTCCTCCTTGTATGAGTTTTGATAGGTTGTGTCTTTTAAGAAAATATTCATTTCATCTAAGTTATCAAATACTTCCACGAGGGTATTTTATCAGTGTAGGCTTGTGGGATTTTTGTTTTGTTTTAATTCTCCCCCCATTATTTCATCATCATCCCAGTTTTATATCCATTTTAGGTCTTCTCCATTAGAATATTTCCTGTTCCCTAGAGTATTCTAGAAAACAAATTTTCTCTCCCTTGCTTCCCTACCCATACCCAAACTTCATCATGCATCTAAATAGAAGCTTTCACTTCCTTATTGGCTCACCCCCTAAACTATGAGTTAATAAAAGGTGAGCTTGTCTGTCTTGCATACTAATTTATCTTCAACACCGAACTCAATACCTGGAATGTAATCGTACTCAATAATTAATCAGTTCCTGCATAGTTCTTAGTGGTTTATAAAACACCTTTGCATTCTTTATCTCCTTTGATATATCTGTGTCCATTAAGCTGAAAAATTAGCATTATCCTCTTCTTATAAGGAAAATCTTTACTGAGAAAGATTTAATAATTTGACTTAGTTTTCTTCATTATTAAATAGGAACTGTTGGCACATTATCCTCCGTCTTCAATCTCCAAACCTTAAGCCTTTTCTTCTGTACACAGCACTAGCCATGGTGTTTTTCATGCCACCTCATTTTATCAGGGAAAAGATATGGAGTGAAATTATTTAGATACACCATTGCTCAATCATTTGCAGTTTTTCCAGCAAAGATGTTCATGTAAGAGGTTTACAAAGCTCTTCTTGACCTCCGAATGTTTATTTAAACTGATACCTGGAACCAAAAATGTGCAGATTTCACTCATCAAAATTAGATGATTATTTTTTTAAGAAATCGCATTTGTTATATATATTCTGTCATCACTGCTTTCTCTATTTGATTATCACTCTGATAAAGGTAGTTGGCTTCTAAGAAAGTGTTTATGACCTCTTTACTGAGGGAATTAAAGCAAACAAATGATTTATGAGAAATTGAAAATAGATAATCACTGTGTATATTAACTAGCTGTAGAGACTTTTTTCTTGCTGAAATTAATGCTTGATTAGTAAAGATTTTAAATTTAAGCCGCATACATCATACAATAGGTACTATAAAGCAGTAGGGAAAAAGTGGTCATTACACCTTTTTCTAATGTGCTTTTTATAAACCAAGTTTATGTGGAGTGTCCAAGTGTGCTTTTCTTTTATAGTTTACAAACAAGTTAAAGAAAAACTGCAGTTGTTATTCATTGCTGAAGAATTGAGCTGACATCTTTGGAAAATAATTTGAAAAGCTAGTGGATTGTGTACATGCTGTGCTCGAAGCCTTGAGCTCCCTTTTGCATTCCATAATTTATGTTGTCCCAGCATGCGGTAATTTTCATGATTTTGCCTCTAAATTATGCATATTAAAGTGAAATGCACTGATATAAATATAGATATGACCTATAAAGAGTTCTCTTCTTCCCCAGAATTTAACCTTTTATAGACCTCATCATTCCCCAAGTCACTGTTCTCATAAATGACAGCACTTTTCTTTGCTACAGCTTTATTAATGTATCAGATAAACATGCTAGAGTAGACATTAATGTGTCAGTCTCACTTGTTTATAACAAGGTTTTTACACTGTCTGTTAATACTTTGAGGAATAGGTATATTTATTAATAGCTTAACCAAAAGCATAACTGAGTATAAGTTCAGAAGTTCATCCAAGTTAATATAGATCTGTTTTTATGGAAAGACAATTAAAAGAAAAAATTGTCTGGTGGAAGAATAACCTGAGTTTTTCTGGTAAGGCCTACTCTGAGATAGCCACAGTTTTACCTTTTGTAAATGGTTTTCTTGTGTTTGACAGGTAGCTAGACTCTCTTGCTCTGAAATAGAAAGTTTCCCTGTTAAGCTAAAGTGACCTATCAAACCAATATTTAGAAACTTACTGATCCATGCATATACAGTTGTTTACTACCTTTGGTTTCTTAGACATAACTGGTATGTAAGAGCCATGAGCCTATGACAACATTCAAGTACAAACTAAACAAGGTTAGTGAGCAGCAACCCCTGTCCAGGGCTTAGGAGCCACCATCAAAACCCAGAAGTGTAAAAGAAGCAAATTCTCATGTTTCTAAGCTTCTCTCCTATATTTTTCCTGTCTTAAAATCTTTTTTCTTTGTTAGCATCTGAGCTCACTTGCTGTCCCAAGATATTAATAACCCTTTCTAAGAAGTAACCAGAATGTTGCCCATATTATTGAGCAAACATTAGTTTATTATTTAATTTGTTTATAGATCTATGCTTGGGAAACCAATATAGTATATTAATTAAAAACATAATTTATTAGATTTAAATTCCAGCTTACCTGTTGTTTAATAGTTTAGTGATCTTAAAAAATTTTACTTAGCTTTTAAAAAAATTTTTTTTGCTGTTTATCATTACATTTCCCAGGACTCTTCACCCCCCATCACCCATGAACCCTCTTCAGCTTAATGCTCATCCCTTCCCTGATTTCTCCCTCCCTTCCCTCCCTCTTCTTTCCTAGCTGCTTACCCCTGTTCTGTTATTGGCTTATTTTTGACTTTTTCTTGTCCTTTTGTTTATTATTCCTATATCCCATCTATTAGTGAGATCATATAGTTTCTGTCTTTTTCTTTCTGACTTATTTCTGCTAATATGATTCCCTCTTGATCCATCCATGTCATCACAAATGCTTCATATTTGTCAGTTTTGATTTCAGAATAATATCTCAATCTGTAAATATACCACATCTTTTTCAACCATTCATCTGTTTTGGGGCAGTCAGACTGTTTCCATATCCTCTTGTAAAAAGTGCCATGATAAACATCCAAGTACAGGTGTCTTTTTGAATCAGTGTTTTGGTGACTTTTGGGTAGATTTCCAGAAGTGAAAGTGCTGAATTGAGGGTAGTTCCATTTTCAGTTGTTTCAGAGTTCTACACATAGCTTTCCATAGTGGCTGGCCCAGTTTGTATTCCTACCAGCATTTAAAAATGTTCTTTTCTCTCCAAATCCATGCCAGCACTTGTTGTTGCCTTTATTTTTTGATATGGGCCATTCTTACTGGTATGAGATGGTATCTCAATGTATTCTTGTTTTGTACTTCCCTAATTATTAATCTGGAGCCAGACAAGGATGCCCACTCTTACCACTACTTTTCAGTGTAGTACTGGGTGTTCTAGCTAGGGCAATAAGGCAAGAGAAGGACATAAAAGGAATACAAATAGCGAAAGAAGAAATGAAATATCATTATATGCCGATAACATAAAATTCTATGTAGAAAACCCAAAGAAATCCATAGAAAAACTAATTGAAATAAACTGGTTCAGTAAAGTATCTGGATACAAAATCAGTGACTGCCTTATACATAAAAATCAGTCAGAAGAAGAAATTAAATTTTTTAAGAGATTTTTAAAAAATCATTCCATTTACCACTGTACCAATGAAAACTAAGTACTTGGGAATGAGTCTAACAAAAGAAGTGAAGGATCTATATGAAGAAAACAATAAAACATTTTTAAAAGAAATAGAAGAAGATATAAAAAAGTGGAAAGACATTCCCTGCTCATGGGTTGGAAGAATTAACATTATTAAAATGGCCTTTCTAGCCAAAACCCTCTTGACAAACAGAAGAGAGAATGGAAGCATTAGAGTCCCAGATTTTGAGCTATACCACAAAGCTGTAATAATTAAAACAGCATGGTATTGGTACAAAACAGATAAACAGACTAATGGTTCAGAATTGAGTGCCTAGAAATAAAACCACACATATATGGTCAACTAATCTTTGACAAAGGGGCAAAAAACATACACTGGAACAAGGACAGCCTCTTCAGTAAATGGTGCTGGGAAAACTGGACCAGGACATGCAAAAAAAATAAACCAAGATACCCCCCTCACACCCTGTACAAAAACTAACTCAAAATGGATAGAAGACTTGGACATAAGACCTGAAACCATAAAATACATAGAGAAAACCTGGGCAAAACCCTCCTTGAATTTCACTTCAGAAATCCATTTCCAGAAACAACTGCAGCTGGCAAAAAAATGAAGGAAAACATAAACACCTGGGACTACATCAAACTAAAAAGTTTCTGTTCAGCAAAAGAGACAATAAACAAAACAAAAAGAAACCCAACCAACTGGGAGAAAATGTTTGCCCTCTGGACAAGTGATAAGTGTCTGATAACAAAGATCCACAAAGAGCTCATACAACTCAACAAAAACAAAGCAAAAAGCCCAATCAAAAAATGGGGAGAAGAACTAAAAAGACACCACCAAAGAGGAAATCCAGATGGCAAACAGGCACATGAAAGAATGCTCCACAGCTCTAATAATCAGGGAAATGCAAATTAAAACCACACTGAGATACCATCTTACACCAGTATGAACGGTCCATATATAAAAACAAAAAACGGACAACAACAAATGGTAGCATAGATGTGGAGAAAAAGGAACTCACCTACACTACTGGTGGGAATGCACACTGGTCCAGCCACTGTGTGGAGGACCCTCAAACAATTGAAAGTGGAATTACCGTTCGACCCTGCAATCCCATTACTGGGAATCTATCCAGGGGACATGAAAACACTTAATTCAAAACGACACCTGTACGCCCTTGTTTCTTGCACCTGTTTACAATTGCCAAGATTTGGAAACAAAACAAATGCCCCCAAACAGATGATTGGCTAAAAAAAATGTGGTGTATGTACATGATGGAATACTATGCATATCAAGGAGGACAAACATGTCATTTGCAACAACATGGATGAAACTAGAAGGACTCATATTAGTAGAAATAAGCCAAAAAGAAAAAAGAGAAATACAGGATGGTCTCACTTATATGACAGATAGGGAAAAACAAACAAAACGAGTAAGAAAAATTAGAAACAACCAATGGGGCTGAAAGATGAAGCGAGAGAGGAGGAGGGGGAGTAAGGCAGGGGAGACAGAGGGCACAAAAGAGCAGGATGGTTAACAGGTGTTAGGGAAATGGGAAATCCCCCGGGTACGCAATAATGTAATATATATAAATATATATATATATATATATACAAAAATTTTAAAAAATAACTTTTTAAAAAATCAGCCTTTACAGAGATAGTTGACATTCTCTGTGGATATCTCTTCAATCCTATTCCCCATTATACAGTCCCAGAAATAATCAGTACACTGGATTTGATGTTTATGATTCCTGTGGTATTTGAAACTTTTAAATCACACATATGAATAAATAATATATTATTTTGCATGGTTTATAACTTTGTAATTATGGTATTGTAATATATATACCTATCTGTAACTTGTTTTCTTCCCACAAAAAATTAAAATAAAATAAAATGGCCATTTTACCAAAAGCAATCTACAGATTCAGTTACTTAGCTTTTCTAAACCTGAATTTCTTCATTTACAGATTTTCTGAAAGGAAATTAATGATATGACCTGTAGGAAGTTCTTAGCATGCTACTAGATATGCTGCCCATTTAATAAATAACTACTTTTATCAATACTTTATAGTTGTATGTCCCTACTCCCCTGCTTGGCATGGAAAAGTTATATGTATTACATAACCTCGTATTAGAATAAAGTAACACATTTGACATCCTCATTTACTAGATAATATTTTAACTCTTCTCGTAGCCAAAAGTGCAGCAAAATAAGCACATATGCTGCTGGAGCTAAAAATTACATAATACAGCTTTTTGGTAGAGCAATTTCCTGGTGGTATCAGTACTCATAAAAATCTCTAATTAAGTCTGTAATTCTCTTTCTGGAAATCCCCTCTAAAAAAAGTATCAAAGATCCAGATCAAAATTTATAGTCACATGCATTTAAGAATTGTGGGTGGAATTTGGGGAGGGGAAAGCAACTCATATGTCCAACAATAGAAATTATACATGGTATTTTCATGTGATACATAATCTGCAGCTATAACAAAATATTTGATTGTATGGGAAACTGCTCACAATATTACTCTATCTAAGTAAAAAATATATATAAAAGCATATGCAAAATGCTCAGATTCTATAATATTAAGAAATGTACCCCTCTCTCTTTCATCTTCTTTCTTCTTCCCCAGAAACAAAACTGGAGAATCTATATCAAAATGTCAACAGTGTTTATATCTGGGTGATTGGATTTCAGTTTTCTGTTGAGTCGGTTTTATTTTTGTATGCCCCAGTGTTTTCCAAATTGCATGAAACAAGCAAGTTACTTGGGATACTTTATACAAAAGGCAGTTGGGGCAAGATTGTCTGGTTATCTTGTTTATTTGTTGTGATTTTATTGAAAATAACTTTGAAAAATTGGAAGCTGCTTCTTGGATCCAGAAACTGATTTTCTAACTTAGAACAATTTTGTTGGTTTGGGTCTGGAGGTAGCTAAAGGTAGATTGCAAGGAAATGGTCAGAATCTGGGCGTTCATGAGTATTTTAATTCTAATGTTGCAGATTAATAAGAACTCAAGGAGAGCTATTGTTAAATATGAAAAAGGAGGACAAGCTTTATGCAGAAACAAAACCAGAGTGAAATTAGATTTGTAGGCCAGGCACAGTGGCGTGTATTTGTAAGTGACAAGTTATGGAGCCGCGGCAGGCTCTGGGGATCGCAGTTCAAGTGCGACCCAGGACAACACAGCGAGACCTAGTCCCAAAAAATAGCCGGGCATGGTGGCGCGCACCTCTAATCCTAGCTACCTGGAAAGCTGAAGCTGGGGATTGCTTGAGTCCATGGTACCACGGGCAATGTGAGCCTGCGGTTCCATGGGCAAAAATAGCGAGACCTAGTCTCAACAAAAAAAAAGAAATTAGATTTGCAAAGAAGATTGTTAAACAAGTAATTTACTTTATTTAAATTTCATTTATTTTTCCAAAATATTTGTCATGGCCAGAGGGAGACCAATGTACAATTTAAGTAGAAGGTTCATGAAAGAATAAATATTCTGTGGTTGTAGAAAAATAAAAAATACTTAATAATATTTAACTTTTGGATTATGTAAAATTATTTCCAAGTAATTTTAAAATATCAAGAATCATAACAGAATTAATTTTTTTGGCATTTTTTTCTAAATAGGATCCAGTTTATGGAAAAGGAAAACTTGGAGAAATCCAGGGTCTTATTTTGGGAATGTTAGATACCTTCAACTATGAACAAGTAAGCTGCTTTCTGTTTCTAAGCCTGTATAAAGGTAGAAAGAAACAATCTGTTTTTCCTTTGTACCTATACTTTTTCTTTAAGAATTACTGTTTAGTGGAAGTCTGGTAGATGGAAGTTTTTTTAAAAAATTTTTCTTAACATCAATAAATTATACATATACTACGTGCACACACATACTCTAGAATATGAAAAATGCATCAAATTTGGATTCATTTTGTCATTTTGATTCATTGGCAGTGAGACAAATGAAAAGTGAGAAGCGTTCTTTACAAATAATTGAATGTAGAGACATAACCTATGAAAGGGGAAGAATTAACATCCTTTTACTCCCTAGAAAATTACAAAATAAAATTAAACTTAAACATTTGAAGCAGATAATTACCACTAACCAAAAATGGTCATTAGTCTTCCCTTAACTCAAATTTGCCTATAGCTTTAATTCTCATGGGAGTCAGTGTGGAATATAGATTTTTTCCCCCCTTAGGGTACTTCAAAATGACTCTTGAAGCCACTAAGGAAAAATGCCATTTAGGCATGTAAGATAAAATATCTGCTTTTTAATAATCTGAAGAAAAAAAAAGAAAAAGAAAAAAATTAGATGACAGGGTGTAGAAAGAACTGCAGTTTTGCTGAGTGCTGCCCAGTGAAGCTGATACCCCTACAGATACAGACTCCATGTTGGCGGAAGAACTGAGTATAAGGCAGAAAATTTTTGCTAACTTTGGATCTTTAAAAGAGGAGGAAATAATGGGATTGATTAGAAAGAATTCAAGATTTAGATCATTAGATCTACAAGTCCTGCTTTACAATTAAAAGGACTGGTTGTGTAGCAAGCAGGGTGGGTAGTAACCGCTCTGACTTCTCCTTAAAGACTGACAAAAAGAACCCCAGTTGCACATCTAAATCATATATATGAATACTAAGAACTAGAGTTACTAGGGAAATAATACTTTGTAAGCACATAGAGCCTGTGAAACATTTTTATGTGACTTAATGACAAATGTCACAGTATTGAATAGATTCAAATGACTTATAAATGCTGATTAAGAAAATGTGATCTCTTGGGGGGGGGGAATGAAAACTGAGTAATGGCCATTAGCTTTTCCAGTGAAAGGTTATTTGGATTATTGCCAGGGATGCAGTTTCAGTAAAAAAACGTTATGTTATTTGTTATAACACCTTTGAGCCATTCAGAGAGAAACTATTATATAAATGTAATAAATATATTTGTGTTCCTCCAGTCATTCAAAAGTCATCAGTACTGAATTTAGCCACAGTTCTCAGCAGAAGCTAGTGACAGCGTTTTAGTAATTATTTTGGGATGTAATACATACACTCATCATTACATTAAAAGTAGTCCCTTAAGTTTAGAGCTTAAGCTTAGCTTTTTGACCTTTTTTTAATCAGTTTTATCTTTTTATAGTGTTTTCTAACTTAAGTTGGAAACTTAAGTTGGGCTTGAAAATTATCCAAGTCCAATTCCCCAATCATGCCCTCTGTCTCTCTCAATTTACAAATTTCTTTTTTGGTATTTTCTTTTGATCATTTATAGACCCTGTTGGAAACAACAACTAATCTTCTGAACCAAGATCTCCACTGGTCATTGTGCAATCTGAGAGCTTCAGTGACTCGAGGGTTGAATCCCAAGCAGGATTACTGCTCTATATGTTTGCAGCAGTACAAGAGACGCCAAGAAACGACTGATGAAATTATTGTCTTTAGGTAAGCAAGGGAAAAAAAGTATGATGTAGGTACATTTATGTTATTACCAGGCCCTATAGGAATACCTGTGAACACACAGTCCCAGCCAGTCATTCTGGCAATGAAGGCAAACCCCTGGCCCTAGTAGAGCTGACATGCCGCATGGGGGTCAGAAAAAGTGGGTCTTCAGGCACTCAAGTGGTATATAAATAAAGTAATAAAAGTTATGAGGGAAAAAAAGAAAAAACACCAGGTGAGGGAACAGAAGAATGAAATGTTCAGGGTGAGCTTGCTATTTTAAGTTAATGTAACAAGGGAAACATCTCTAAGGATGTGACATTTGAACAGAATGAGACAGGTAGGAACGAAGGTTTGGAATATATTTTAAGGGGAGAGCTGTCTTGTGGATGTATTGTATGTGGGATAAAAGGAAAAAGCAAAGTCTTTGGAATGAGCAACTAGTTGAACATGATACTGATGTCCAAGATGCAGAAGAACAGGTGTGAGGAACTGGAAAAAGTCAAGAGTTTCTCTTGGAGATTTTAGATGGCTATAAGATATCCACATCAAGATGTTATATAGACGGTTCTTCTAGTCAGAAACCTGGAGATATGTCCTGGAAATATAAATTTAGAAAGTGTCAATATTAATGATATTTAAAGCTACAATGCAAAGAGAAAGGAAATTTACTGCAAAAGTGTAGGCTTGATTCCAGAATATATAGATACAGGTATATAATAGTATATAATACAGGCTGTGGGGCCAAACTTGTTGAGTTCAAGTCCTGACTCTCCACTTACTAGCTGTGCAACTTTGGGCAAATTATTTAGTTTCTTTACAACTGAATTCCCTCATCTGTGTTTGGGATAATAATGTGATATAACTCCTTGGATTTTGTGATTCTTAAATGAGATGATTTATATAAGACACTTATAACCATGTTGACATGCAGTAAGCAGAAGGTACATGTAGTCACTACTAGAAATACACAAACATCGGTAGATTTGGTGGTTGGAAGTATTTCTCATCACCAAAGAGCCATTCATTCTACAAATATTTATTAAGTACCTACTTTATACCAGGTATTATTCATGCGATAGGATGCAGCATGATCAAAAAGGAATCTGCTCTTGTGGAGTTTACATTCTAGTGGACGGACAGATAAACAAGTCAAAGGCCACGCAGTGACTATGAGCAAAAAAGGGAGCTACAGAGTGTTTGGGAGGGAAGATATTTTATGTAGAGTGGTCAGGGAAAACCTCACTCTTAAGGCAGTTTATGAGCAGACAATTTAATTAATGAAACTAATTAATATTTACTATGAATAAAATAGAACCTGGCATAGAGGAAGGAGAATGTTTGAAGCTAATCAGTTTTGATGAGTAGGCAGGGTCTCACTGTTTAAGTGACATATGAGGCCTAAATGAAGTGACCACGTAATCCAGGGAGCACACAGGGGCCATGAAGCATTCTTCGCATGTGTGAGCAGTAGTGAGCTGAGTGGGCTGGTGTTGCCTGAGCAGAATGAGCTAAAAGAGGCCTTCAGTGGAGTAACAGAAGCCAAATCATATGGGACAAAGTGGGTCATTTTAAGGATCTAAACTTTTAATCTGAGATGAGAAGTCTTTGGATATTTTTGAAGATAAGGTCAACATTATCTGACCTCTGTCTTGGAGATAACTTTCAGTAGTCTTAGAGATCACTTTGAGTGGTGTGGAGAGTAGACTAATGAAGGTCAAGGGTGAAAATTATCAGTTAACCTCCAAATGAGAGAGGGCCCAAGGTGATAGTCATAAAGTTAGAAGTGGCAAGATTCTGGGTATATTCTGAAGGTAGAGTTAGTAATATTTGTTTATAGGTTAGAAGTGAGATATGAAAGAAAATAGTGAAGATTGACTTCAAAGTTTTGGACCTGAGAAACTGGAAAAATGTAATTGCTGTTTATTGAGATGTGGAGGTTAGATGAGAGCATGCAGTGGGGGTGGAGTAGGTGGAAATGGAGAACTTGGTTTGGGGCATGTTAAATTTAAGGTGTCCGTTAGACATTTAAATTAGAATAGTTGAGGAGACAGATAGATGGTGCTTAGGATGGAAGTCTGAGCTGAAAGTATAAATTTGGCAGTCATCAGCAAGTGGGTGGTTTCTTAAAGTTATGGAACTAGAGATGATCACTCAAAGGGTGAAACTAATTATAAAAAAGTATTAGAAAATAAAGTTATATATAGAAAGATTAGAGACAAGAAAAACTAAAAACTGTGAAAGAAAAAAGGACTGATTTCTGTGATAGAATGACATTTTAAGTTGGGGAAAATGAGGAGAAATCAGCAAAGATGGCTGACTCAACAATTATCTCTGGGGTGCTCATTTGGTTATTCAGTGTAAACAATAAGGAATTTCTTCATTAATAATGCAAGATTTGCATTAATACTGACCTTTTTTGTAAATGCGTGATCAAGTCATCTTAACTTGAATTTGATGAGACAAACCACTCATGTTATTATCTTACATAATTATGATTTTCCCAATTGATTTTTTTCAAACTGTCTAAAAATATTCCAAAGCTTGAGAAATGAATAGAAGTCCAACTCATCCCCCAGCTGATTTGTAGTTAGAGAACCATGATTCTGTCCCTACATACAGCTTAAGTTTATAAAATGTGAATCTGTATTTTAAAAAAGTTTCTTAAATCTGTACAGCTTCCAGAATATTGCAAATATTTCTTATTTGTATGTACATGTATGTTGTCATAGCTTATGTTGATTGATTTTATGTTAATGAAAAAATACAAATTGGTTGCCTTTATTTTGCAGCTGTGGCCATTTATATCACTCATTCTGTCTGCAGAACAAAGAGTGTACCATAGAAATTGAGGGACAGACAAGATGGACATGCTACAAATGCAGCTCAAGTAATAAAGTAGGAAAATTAAGTGAAAATTCATCTGAAATAAAAAAGGGAAGGATCCCTCCATCTCAGGTAAGACTTGTGTGGCAAGATGGAAAAGGTCTTTTATCTCCAGTGTTTTTCAGGCCCAGCCCAATATATATCTTGGGCCACCACAAATTTACTTGATGGATATTCAGTACATGACATCTTCTGTTCAGTTTATTTAGTGTTTGGAGAGCTCTCTGCCAAGCACTGAGAAACAAGAACTTGAGAGCAACAGAAGGCATTTTCTGCCTTAGAAAGCTTAAGATCTAGAGTAGAGGTATGTACAGGCAAGCATGCTTCAGGTCCTTTGACAGAGTAAGAGGTGAACACTGCAGAACAGTGGTACAGGTAGTTGGTACAAAGGGAAAGCAATTTAATCAAGGATTTACTTAATTTTAGTTTTGGTATCATATTAATAGGACTTGGGAACTGGTAATAAGCTAACACATTATTATGTACCAGAAAATTCATGTTGTGACTCCTTTTAAGATTTTTTTAAAAAGAGCTTTTAGATACTCATAAAAAGTTTTACAATATCTTTTCTGACTTCTATAAATAAAGGGCCAAGTACATTAGTCAAATGTCAGATTTTTTTTTTAATAAGAGGTAAATACCTGAATAAGAAGGGGAATAGAAATATATGGTTGTCTACTAGTCCTAGAATAATCACAGCTGTAGTTGATTTTCTTTCTTGATTTTCAGAATTGTCTGAGAAAACTTTTGTATGTTTTTGAGAGTCTATTTATAATTAATATCAGAAGGAAGTAGTTACATCTTGCAAGAAATCATTCAATAAAAAGCATTTATTTCTACTCACTGGTCATAATTTTCTACTAACCATTGTACATTGCTTATTTATTTTGGAATTCCCTCTTCAAATGGAGATTTGGTTTATATGCTGTTTAAATAGGAACACTGGTGTTAATGACCTGTTTTTATTTGTCCATTTTTAAAGAGTTTTAACCCCCCATTATAAATAAATCGGTTAATCTCAAATGAAATTTGAGTTTTTGGTGATAACATCTCCCAAAAGAATATCTTTTAAATTAGAATTGCAAATTAATTTATCTCAGGAAAGTCAGGAGCAGTGACATGTGCCTTTAATCCCAGCTTTGGGAGGCTGAGGCTAAGAATGGCTTGAGTTCATGAATTCGAGCCTACCTCAGGCAACATAGCGAGACCTAGTCTCTCTAAACTTTAAAAAAAAATTATCTCAAGTGTAATCCTAATATAAATTTTTTGAGGAAATTTTGCCCATTTTCTAAAATCTTATTTATATGATGTATTACTTTGTGATTTGTTACTTCAGCCAATACTTAGTATATACCTACTAATTATACTATAGTAAATAAGCAAACAAATAAAACCATAGTTTCCAACACCATGTAACTTAGCACTTAATCCGAGAAATAGACAATGTAAACAGCCACATTTCTAGGTATCAGTTCAGATTGCGTAAAACAGATGAACAGTCCAATTTCCACCTTTTTGCCAAAGTAGTATAGTAGTCATATTCTTAAAGTTCTGTAGCTTTGTGGAATTCCCTTTGGTCCAGAAGAATCTTGTGTCTAACAGACTGAATAGGTGATAATACCAAAAAATTTTTTTTCAGTCTGTATGTGGACTAATGCTTTAATGAGCAAAGGAGAAAAAAAATCTTTTGACCAATAAAATATGAAAAAAATCTGCTAGTGATCAAAGAAATACAAGTTAAAACTACACAAGGCAATTTGTCATTTTTTAAAAAAGTTTGACTGGTATATTTTTAATACATATTAAGCATTAAACAATGTGTATGCTTTTATATTGATAGGGATATGACGAGACATACTCTTTTATTTATACTATTGGAATTGTATGTATAGCCAGCCTATAATCCTATATCTAAATCCCTTTGCCAGATATCAAAAAAATTTTTTTTGAAAGGTAATGTAGGGATATCTATTCTGACAGTGAATTTCGAATTCCTTTGGAGAGAAAGTAGGAGAAAGTGTATAAAGCAATTGTTCATAAGACAGTCGTCAAGTAATGAAGGAGAATGAACCCTAAAAGACAGTAACAGATGTAAACCTTAGAAATGCCCCCCAAAATAACAACAGGAGGAAGTTTCCAAATCACAATGCAGGGAGCAGAAACTGAGGCAGAGCTCATCAATCTTGAGTTAAGGAGATAGAGTCAGGATGATACAGAGTAGTGACACAGTTGAAATTGTATGGGTGCCAAAATGCCTTAGTGGGCGTAGTCTAAAAGAACAAGAGAAAATGGAAGCAGGAAGAGAGAGCATATGAAAAGGGAAGAGTGAGGAGAGAGGGAGGAAAAAAAGAAAAGAGGAGAATGGCGTACTGAGAGAACAGAATTTTCTGTGGGCATGAATTTTGGTTATGTGTTCATAGGAAAGTACTGGACTATATCAGTATGTATACTGGTTGATAAGAAGAAAAGTGAATTTGCTGCCAGAGCAAATTCAGTAAGTACACTGGAAGGCAGATTACAAAGAGTTTGAAAGTTCAGAAAAAAGTAATAAGCTATTCAGGCCAGACTGGATATTTATGCAGCCATGACTGTCCAAGTAAATGTTGGGTACCCACTGGGGTTCCACAGGTTTACTGGCTTGGTTTTTTCCCTCTCAGATACTTGATGTTTGAAAAATGCTTTAACTGGTATTGATGTAATTGCATGTTTTCCCTGCTTACGTGTAATGTTTTTACATGATTGTGTAAGAAAAAGGTTTTTAAATTAATAGATATAAATGTGTATTAGATTAGAACGGGGGAATGATACAGGGGTAGTGACACAGTTGAAAATTGTATAGGTGCCAAAATGCCTTGTGAGCAGAGTATGAGAGAAGGACTTGCTCAAGATAAAATGGGAAGCATTAGAGGGCAGAGAACGTATTAAAAAAAAAAAAAAAAAAAGAACAAGTGAAGCAAAAGAGAAAGGAGGGCAAGATGAGAATGGCAGACTGAGAGAACAGGCCCATGTGGCCTGGCCAGGGAAAACTCCCTGGAAGAGTGAGCTGGTGGTGGCAAGGAGTCATGGTGGGAAGTGGCCAGTAGAGGAGTAGCCGGTGTGGAGTTGGATGCCAAAACAACAGGCCGGGGGTGACCAGGGGCTGCAGAGGGCAGGTCTGGTAAATGTGGCCAGATGCCACTGAAGGTAGGCCTGGTAGAGGAATCGCTTGGAGCCGCAACAGGGTGGCAGATTTGGACAACTGATTTGTGCATCAGCAATTGTGGGGGAAATTTGAAGAGCCTTGGAGAAGCGGAGCAGCACAGAAACTGGAGAGAGAAAAACAAAGACTGGACTTTACAGGATGTCTGCAGGTTTGGCGGGGGCACCATCTTGGACATGTGTTTGGGACTTTTTGGATTAAACAGTACTTGGGGTGAAATAACTGTCCACTTGTGGCATTAAGGACTTTTCATTTTCCTGGTAAAATTCTCTTGTTAACAAAACCCTGTTGTTAAATTGCTTTTTTTTCTGGCAACTGCTACACACAGGTGGTACGAACCTGAGGGAGTCTGATAGGCAGAAGCTGCATTTTAAATGTGGTGTTTTGGTTGGAGGCTTCTGCCCTTTTTGACCCAATTTCAAGGAGACTAGGGTAGGCAAGTTACTTGAGCTCACAAGACCAAGTATTGGATAGGAAAGAGAGCCTCACAGCAGGCTCCAGCCCTGCAGAAGGCAACTTGAATGCTGACTAACTCAAGTGCATGGAGAAACTACAAAGGCCAGAAAAAGAACTCTCCAGAAGGATTAGGGGTGGCAGTGCCCAAATTAACAAAGAGTCAGGAATAACTCCAGCCTGCACTTTATCTTTCACAGAGCAGCATGGGAATTACTGTGCAAGACCTTGGCCTCTCATTGGAGAAAAAGTTAACCCTATACTAGCTACTCCTTTGATCCCACCTAACAAAGCTCAACAGAGAAACCTTAAAAAGATCAAATTATTTCCAAGTATTTCAACCAAATCCCAGAACAAAGCTCAAAGATATATTAGGTCACCAAAAATCTCACTCAGCAAGGTAAAATACACAATATCTGGATTTGATCAAAAATTACCAGGCATGCAAGAAAGCAGGAAAATACAAATCATAAAAAGGAGGGGGGTAATCAGCTATACAGCATTCTAGAAAAGGCAAAACTATGGGAAGGATAAAAAAGATCAGTGCTTGCCAGGGATCAGGGAGAGGGTGGAATGCATAAACAGAACACAGGATTTTTAGGGCAGTGAAAATAATGGTATGATCCAGCAGTGGTGGATACATGTCATACATTTATTCAAACCTATAAAATGTACAATTCCAAGTCTGAACCCCAGTGTAAAGTATGGACATTGAGTGATAATGATGTGTCTATGTAGTATGTCATCAGTTGTAACAAATGTACCACTCTGGTGAGGGATGTTAATAATAATGGAAGCTCTACATATCTGGGAGCACAGAATATATCCAACATCTGTGTACCTTCCTCTTAATTTTGCTATCAACCTAAAACTACTCTTTTAAAAACAAACAAAAAAAGTCTTTAAAAAAACAATCAATTGAAACAGACCCAGAAATTGCACAGATGATGGAATTGGTAAACAGTAACTAATGTTCTTATTTAATGTGAAACCAACATTGTAATGCTTCTGTTAAAAAAAAAAAAAAGACAAAAGGCAATGATTGAACCTGTTAAATATAGATATGAAGGTTATTAAGTATCAAAAGAGCATTTAGTGATTAAATCTACAGAATCTGTGACGAATAGAGTGGACAGAATTAACAGTACAATGGCCATGGCAGAAAAAAATGGTTGGTGACTTTGACTATATAGCAAGAAAAGAATATCCCAGATTAAATAGAGAGGGGAAAAAAGAACTGAAAGGAAATGAATTTGTAACACCAGTGAACTATGGAGCAACTTCAAGTAACAAGATATAAGCATATTTAGAGTCCCAGGAAAAAGGAGAGGTAGTGGGATAAGTACAGAAAAAATATTTGAAGAAAGTAGTAGCATTTCAGTAAAAGAGTAACTTGTATTGGTCAACCCTTTCATAATAGCAAGTATAAACTGACATGAACAAGAAAAGTATGTTGCTTAGAGAACAATAAAAGCACTAACCATGAAAACAAGGAAAACAGATGGGGGAGTTCTACATTTAATTAGCTTTTTCCTTAGAGCATTCAGTTTCCCTTGGAGTACTAAGGCAAAAAGGTTAAACTAAAAGTAACATTCTTACTGGGAAGAACAAAGGTCAGAGTTCAAGACTACAAAAGCAGCTGTATGCTGAGAGAGAGGAGGGAAATCTCAGAAGATGGGTCTTAGGGAGGAGATAAGCACAAATACTTTAATTTGGTTTCTAAATTACCTATAGACAATCCTCAGAGAAAGTAGACATAAAGATTATTAGGAGGACCAAAGAACTAAGCAAAAATTTTAGCAGTATCATAATGTTAAATTTTGAGTGCAAGTCCTGCCAAGTTAGAGGGGTTGGTAAACACCTGAGGTTTTGTATTGGAGCTACAGGTCAAAAGTTTTGAACTAATGGCTGCCCCAGATTGAGGGTAAAACAAAATAAATAATCTCTAACAAAGCCAAAGTTCAAGCTATTGTAAAATCAGCAGGAAGAAGGAAAATGTAACCAAAAATCAAGAGGAAAAGCATTTAATAGAAGCAGAGCTATGGATGACATCACCCAGCTATTGGAATTGACAATCAAGAATTAACACAGAAATTATAGACATGTGAAAGTATTTAAAGGAATAGATCAGCAGAATGATTGAACACATGAAGAAATCTCAGCAAATAAATGGAAATCACAAAATCAAGTGTAACTTCTAGAGCTAAAAAACATCTAAAATGAAATTTTCATTAGACTTAAACAAAAATTCTAATATTGATATAAATGTTGTCACTAAATTTGGAGACAGTTCAATAGAAATATCCTAACTGAAGCACAGGAATGTAAAGAATTGAAAATAAGTGAAGGGAGGGCTCAATGTTCTGTGAAAAAATATTAAGAAGTCTAAAATATGTATTATTGGAGTTCCAGAAAGCAAAGACATATATGAAGTGATGAAATGACCTGATAATATGTGAATCTTCTCACATTTAGTGAAAAGCAGTTCATATTAAAAAAAATTCAGCAAACCACTCACAGGATAAAAAAAAAACAAGACAGACTTAGTATAGTTATAGTCAGACTGCTAAAACCAATAAAAAGGAAATCTTTAAAATAGCTAAAGTAAAAACAATAAGAGTCATGACTGTCTTCTAAAAATAAAAGACCAGAAAACAATGTCTTTGAGGTGCTTAGAAAGTTAATATGGTGTACACAGCAGTCCCTTGTCTGTGACTTCATTTTATGTGGTTTTCTATACCCATAATCATCCATGGTCCAAAAATATTAGGTACAATAAGATATTTTGAGAGAGAGAACATGCTCATAGTTACTATTATTACTATTAATTATTTATATATAATTGTCATAGGTACATATGTATAATCAAAAACAGTATATATAGGTTGGGTATTATCAGGCACCCACTGTGGGGACTTGGAACATATCCCCCAATCATAAGAGGGGGACTACTCTATAGTGTTATGTTAACATTCCCAGTAGGGTCTAGGGCGGCAACCCATAGTCAAATGCTTATGTGGGACAAATAAAAACTATAGATAGCCTCACTTCAGTTCAGGTGACATTTTACTGTCAAATGACTTTTGGTGCAAGAAGTCTTAAAATAGAAACCATTTGGTTTCAAATTTTAGGATTTCATATTATATGAGAGCAGTCTATGGGTCCATTTTACTTGTCAAGAGAAAAATTGACTAGGTATTTTTAAATGTCTACACCCTTTCAAGGAGAGACTTATGAGAATCGTACAAAACATACATCAATATTGTGTGCCAAGCACTATATACAAGGCTGTTCTATGATACCACTTAAATAATAAAATTATTTTAAACAAATTTAAATTTAATCCACGTAATTGTCCCAACAGTTTCCCTATAGTTGGCTGAATTAGTTATACCTATACAATAAATGGGCTTCTTAATAATCATAAAAATCATAATGTAAAAGATTTTTTAACATGGTGAAATAAGCGTTCTCAACATATAACATGAAAAAATCATAGAATAGTCTAATTCCAAATGTTAATAGTAATTAATGCTGTGTGGTCAGAATGTGATTTCTGTTTCACTCTTTTTTCCCCTAAATTTTTGTTGATAAACATGTATTCCTTTTATAATTAGAAAATCTAAGACTTTTTTTTTTTTAAGGACAAAAAAGCAAGGTGATAAGGAAAGTATTCCCAGTGCTGTTAAGCTGCAGATCAGATTATTTTTCTAAGTCAGCAATCATTTTATTAACAAAGATCACAAATGTTTAGCATTATTAAGGCCATAGCTTGATCTATCATCCATACCCCCAGATCTAGTGTCTGTACACCTGGACTTAAAGGGTCTCTTTTAAGCTGCACTGCCTAAGGCATTTCCAGAAGGAATCCTGTTAAATGAAAAATAAGACCTTTCATGAGCAAAGCTAAACCATTTCTGTTGCCACTTCAAACACTCTCTGACTTAATCTCCAGAGAACAGTTTTCTCAGATAAATTGTCCAGCACCACATCTAGTTCTTGGCTTGTTTAAAAAAGTCTGCAGATTCTTTCATGAGGTCATTTTTTAAGCTTAAATATCTACTTTGCTTTGAAAATCTATTTTCTCCCTTTTCAAAAAGAGCATACCAGGAGTTAGAATTGGATCATGTTTAGCAAGCTACATCATACATCTGGAGAGAATTCCAGAGTATTAATGTCATGCTATGTTAGAGCAAAGACTGTCAAATCTAATTTTTGCAGACCTGCTAATGCTAAAAAAAAAAAAAAAAAAAAAAAAAAAAAAAAAAAAAAAAAAAAAAAAAAAAAAAAAAAAAAAAAAAAAAAAAAAAAAAAAAAAAAAAAAAAAAAAAAAAAAAAAAAAAAAAAAAAAAAAAAAAAAAAAAAAAAAAAAAAAAAAAAAAAAAAAAAAAAAAAAAAAACAGACTGGACAGACTGATCCCTAAACTGAGAAATTTTTTAAAAGTAATTTTGAAAGTCAGAGAAGACAAGCAATAAAAGTCTGCAACATGGTCTTATTTGAATAGCTGGATGTCACAATCGTAGGAAATAGGAAATGTCTTCATCATCTAGACCTTTGGCTTTTAAAATTAGAGCTGTGAGAATTAGAAAAGGCTGGAGAACTTGAGTCCAGTTGCTTACCTAGTGCTTTGACCTCTTTTATGTCATTCTCAACATGTCTTTATCTGTTGTACTACTTATAACAACTATATTTTTCTTTGTAAATTAATGAATTGATAGTCTATCTTCATCTATTAGTCTGTATACTTGATATTTGCTAAAATTTGCAGCTAAAATTATATGGAGTTGGAGCTTTCTTTTTGAGATTTGATTAACTTATTTAATAAAAGGCTATATCTTTAGTTTTATATTAGGTCTGTTTTGCAAATTTTTCAAAGAATGTGTTTTATCTAATTTGTAAAGTTTATTGGTATAAATTTCTCATAAGAGGCTCATTTAAATGTAAGTATTGTAGTGTATACATAAATATCCTCTTTCATTGCTGATATTGATAATTCTTTTCATGATTAATTTAAATATTAGTATACCGATTTCATTGATATTTTTAAAGAATCTACTTTTGGCTTTGTGAATTTTCTCTGTTCTTTGGTTTGATTTCTATTTCTTTGATTTCTGCTTATGTGCTTCTTTTTGCTTAGTTTTACTTTGGTCCTTTTCTAGTTTCTTAAAGGATACTTCCATTATTTTAAAACTTGTATTTTCCAATTATAGTACAAAACATTGTAAATTTTTAAGCGCTTTTAGCTGTAGCCTCCGAAATTTCTTAGATGCTTTAAGAAATAATTGATATAAAAATAAATCGTACATATATAAAATACAGATTTAATTGTATGTGGGTTTAGTTTCTTCTAATCTTTTTTAAAAATTTTTTTAATTGAAATGACGACACATGCAGTTCAAAGAGATAGGATCACACCACTGTATGGTAGAAGCAGGCAGTCTTGTCTCTGATCTTAGAGGAAAAGTTTTCAGTTTTTAACTGTTGAGTATGATTTAGTTATGGCTTACCTATATATATATAAAACCTTTATTATGTTGGGGTATTCTTCACTTTTTTATTTTAATATTGAGGTTATATTTTTGCTTGGGTAGTTTCCTAGTAACCTTGAGTATTTTTGTCACGAAAAGGTATTGGATTTAGTCAAATGATTTTTCTGCCTCAATTGAGATGATTATGTGGTTCCCTCCCCCCTTGAATTCTTTCATGTGGTGTGTCACCTTTATTGGTTTCTGCGTATTGAACCCTCTTTGAATCCCAAGAAAAATCCCATTTGGTCATGATGTACGTTCCTCTTTTTTTTTGGAAACTAGGTCTCACTATTTTTACCCATGGAACCACAGGCTCACGTTACCACAGACTCAAGCAGTCCCCAGCCTCAGCTTCCCAGGTAGCTGGGATTACAGGCGTGCTCCACCACACCCAGCTATTTTATTGGGACCAGGTCTCGTTATGTGGCCCCGGCAGGGTTCGAACCCCGATTCCTGGCTCCTGCTGCTTCATAGACTGAAGCTTACAGGCATGCACCACCATGCCTGGCCTTGATTTACATTCCTCTTAATTTGCTCTTGAATTCAATTTGCTAGTATTTTGTTGAGAATTTTTCCATCTGTGTTCATCAAAGATACTGACCTGTCATTTTCTTTTCTTGTATTTTTATCTGACTTTGGTATCAGAGTAATATCAACTCCTAAAATTAGTTTGGAAGCGTTCCCTTCTGTTTATTGGAGGGGTTTGAAAAGGATTCTCATTAATTCTTTAAATGTTTGTTAGAATTCTGCAATAAAGTTATCTGGTCCTAGACTTTTCTTTGTTGGGAGGTTTTTGATTGCCAGGTCTTACTAGTTACTTCTTACTAGTTATTGACCTACTCATATTCTATTTTTTTCATTATTCAGTCTTAGTAGGTTATGTGTTATATTTTTATTTATGTGTTATGTTATTTATGTGTTATATGTTTATTTATATGTTTTTATTTTTTTCTTGATTCATTGGTTATTTGGAGGTGTGTTATTTAGTTCCCAAATATTTAGGAATTTTTCCAGAAATATTTGTTATTGCTATATAATTTATTTCTGTTGTAGTCAGATAATATCCTTTGTATGACTTGAATCATTTTAAATTATTGAGAATTGTCTTATTTCCAGAAATGGCCTGTTAAGTATACTAGAAAAGAATATTCTCCCTTTGTTGGGTAGAGTAGTCCATAAATGTCCATCTGATCAAATCAGTTGATTGTATTATGTACTACATAATCAATGTCCTTTTTAAAAGATTTTTTAAGTTGAGCTGTAGGTTTGAGGTGTGCAAAGTGTTGGTCTAATACAGTCATATATTGCAATATGATTAGTTTTAGCTAACAAATTTATTGTCACAATTATAATTTCTTTGCTGTGCTGACAACAGTTAAGATGTAGTCTTTTAGCTTTGAATTAGTAATACAGTATTGTTGACTATAGTCACTGTTTTGTGCCTTAGATCTCCAGAACTCATTTATTTGCTAGTTGTAAGTTTGTAACCTTAAGCAACATCACCCTAGTTTGCCTACCATGGAGCCCTTAATAGCAAATGTAGAATAATAAGCACCATTCTGTTTTCAAATGTTTAGGTTTTTTTTTTTTTTTTTTTCAATTCCATTGGTAGTGAGTAGTTTTCCACTGTGTATATATACTACATCTTCTTTATTCATTCAGTATTAGTGGACACTTAGTTTCCATGTCATAGTTTGAATGGTCCTATAATGAACTTCAAGATACATGTATTTTTTTAAATTAGTATTTTCATATTCTTCAGGAAATATTCAAATGTAGAATTGTTGCATCATATAGTTCTATTTTCAATTTTTTGAGGCACTTCCACAACACTTTCTATAGTAGCTGCACTAATTTACATTCCTACCAGTGGTGTATGAGGGTTCCCTTTTTTCTACATCCTTGCCAAAACTTGTTTCCTTATCTTTTTGATAACCATTCTGTCAGATATGAGGTACAATCACATGGCAATTTTCATTTGCATTTCCCTAATGATAAGCCATAAAGAACATCTTTTATGTGTCTGCTGGCTTACTGTATGCCTTCTTTGGTGAATATCTGTTTAGATTCTTTGTCCTTTTTCTAACTTGGGTTATTTATTTTGATGCTGCTAAGTTGTCTGAGTTGTTCAGATATTTTGAATGTTAACCCAGTAGTGATTGATAATATAGTTTGAAAATATCTTATCCCATTCAGCACATTGCCTTTTCATTTTAACAATGGTTTCTTTCATTGTATAGAAGCTTTTTAGTTTGATACAGACTAATTTATTTAATTTTGCTTTACATCTCTTGCCCTTGGAGACAAAAATCACAAAAACATTAGTAAGGCCTATGTTAGGAGCTTGTCACATAAGTTTTCTTTCATGCATTTTATGGCTCCAGGCTTTATAGTTTAGTCTTTAATGCATTTTGAGTTAATTTTTGTAAATGATGTAAAGCAGTAGTCTAGTTTCATTTGTTTGCATGTAGTTGTCCAGCTTTCTCCTACCTATATTCTCAACTCCTTTGCAGTATATTTATTAGTTGTTCATACATGTGTAAGTATTTCTGAGTTCTCAATTCTATTCCATTGTTCTGTGGATTTTCATTCCAGTATCATAGTTTGATTACAATTGCATAGTAATATAGTTTGAGACTAGGAAACATAGGTTCCTCCATTTTTGTTCTTTTTTGTTTTTGGCAGTTTGAGGTATTTATGGTTCTATAAAAAATTTAGCAATTTCTGTTTTATTTCTGTGAAGAATACCATCAAGATTTTGATAGGGATTGTATTGAACCTTTGCCCATTTTGTAACTTAGCTATATCCTCATATTATCTGTGTACTTGTTTTTTGTTCTCTCATTTATTGAGAGAGGGGTACGAAAAATCTCTAAAAATAATTTTTTTAATTGTCATTTTTTTGTACTTTTCAGCCTCTAGATTCATAGATGTTTGGGATTGTTGTGTCCTTTTGAGTTCACCCCTTATTAGTATGAAATTATTTTACCTATCCCAGTCTGCTGCTGTGAAATCTAATGTTATCATGGTTTATCTTCTCAATCCTTAACATTTAACCTGTCTGTATCTTTATATTAAAATGTTTTTTCAGGCAGCATGTCTTGAAACTTGCTCCTTAATCTGATGATCTGTTTTCAATACTTGTTATTTGAAAATTTTCCTATACAGCCAATCTTTTATTCTTTGGATTAAACATCCATATATTGTACTTAGCTGATGCATTTTCTCAGTCCTTCACCATAATTATCAAACTCTTTTGTGTATATTTTGCTTAAAAGTAATGTTACATCACAGGAGCTACTTTAAATTGCCCTCTAGAAGAGATTCTGTTGTGTATTAAGTTAGTTGATTAACATTGTCAACAAAAATCCATATTATTTATTCCCCCACCATTTGATTACAACCAATTAGGACCATCTGTTCCACTTCTTTCACTCTAATGTTTCTTGTTTTTTTATTTTGTTTTGTTTTGTTTTTTGTTGCTGTTGTTTTAATCTTGGCTAGCTACTGACTTTTTGATATACAAAGATATCAAAGGAACATCACAAAAAAAAGTTACTCATTGCTCCTCTGAAAATACCTGTTTTATCTCAGTGATGATAATTCTAGTTGAATTTTTTGAGTGTTAGTGAAATATAGACTATAATTGAAAGAGTATTAAAGTGTTTGCCCTTTTTCTCCAGGTAAAAATGTCTCCATCTTGTCATCCATCCAAAGGGGATCCTACTGTGAAGGTGAGCTTTAAAGAAAAAAACCCCTTTTCTGCTTTTTCTGTGTGTTTATTCCATGTTGAAGAACTTTCTCAAAGTGACAGTGATCTTAGTCTTATAGCTATTCTCTCTGATTAAATGCCTTAAGCTTAGCACCAGGACCCCTTGGCTCTCCTGAAGAAAAGTCTGGGCCTACCACCAGTCTCTTGGCATCCCAGGACTTTGATTGTTCTTGAATACCTATCCCCATTACCAGGCAGGCATCCTGGTATCAGTTGAGTGGTACCAGATGGGAGACATTCTGTAGAGAAAAACTACATAGTTTTTGTTAATAATGAACTTTCCTCCAGATAGCTGTGCCAAAAGAAAACTGGCCTGAGGTGTTAACATTTCCGCTTAAACCACATGGGAAAGTCCTCAGTAAATACTTGCAGGATAGAACTATTAAACAACCTCTACTGCTCCAATCCCTGACTATAAACTTTGTGGTACACAAAGAGCGTAAGTCTTGCAATTGAGCAATCCTCATAAATACATGATCAGAACCACTAAATCCTTTTCTTCATCTGGCTATTACTTGAGCAGTGTTGTCAAAATGCAGTACGCAGATTGACATTTTTGCTGTTTTTTCCTGCCATTTTTATCTCTGGTAGTTGTTCCGTCCATGGATGTAGGTTTTCCTTTTTTGCCCTTTTTTTCCCCCATATTTTTCAGCCAGTACCCATGGCTGCAAAGAATTGTAGAAGAAAAATAACAACTTGCTGCCTCTGTTGACTAACAGCAGGTTCTAGTTTCAAAGCAGTGTGTCAAAATGAGTCCCTTTTTTCTGCCTTCAGGATCCCATGAGACCTTTTCAAAAGAAGAATACAAGCAGAATATGCTGTCTGAAAACCTGTATAGCATGCTGCATGAAAACTCTCTCACTCTTGTCAAAGCAGCCAGGGCAGGCAGGGCTGAGATGATCATTATTGCTGCTTAAAACTGCCACACTAACCTGTAGAGCTAGAGAGGGCTTGAGTCGTTGTCTCAGCAAACAAATGAGCAAATTGGAATCCAGAGGGAAATGTTTTTGCCTAACCTTTCAAATATTAGCTAGGGGACACACTTCTAAAGTAGTGGTTAAAAACTTGTGCTTTGTGCTCAACAAATCTGGGTTCAAAGGTTAACTCTTATGTTTATCTGAATAACCTTGAATAAGTCAGCCTCTCTCTCCTCTGTGAAATGATAATGCTGCCTCTGAAACTGTACTAAAGATTAAATGAGATGCTTATTTAAGTGCCTAACAGTGTGCTTGACACATAGTAAGTACTTGGTAAGTCATTGGCACAAAATAAAGCACTCAGCTGCTACTGTAAAATATAAGCCTCCCAACTAAATGTTCTTTCACTTTATTGTGCTAGTTATGTATTACCATCCATTCAGCAAGTATTACTTTATACTAGATACTGAGCTAATATAAACATGGACTACAGAAATGAAAAGCAGCCGGGCACGGTGGCACGTGCCTGTAAGCTTCAACCTATGAAGTGGCCGGGGCTGGGGATCGCAGTTTGAGTCCCACTTGGGGCAACATAGTGAGACCTAGTCCCAAAAAATATCTGGGCGTTGTGGCACATTCCTGTAATCCCAGCTACCTGGGAAGCTGAGGCTGGGGATTGCTTGAGTCCATGGTACTCTGGGCAACGTGAACCTGCAGTTCCACAGGCAAAAATAGAGAAACCTAGTCTCAAAAAGAAAAATAAGAAAAGAAATGAAAAGCAGCCCTTGTTTGAGTGGACCTCAGCATTTAGTGGGACAAGTAGTGGTAAAACCCAATCACTCTGCAAATTGACAGATGCCATGAAGGGTGCATAGGATGTTGTCAAAACATAGGGAAAAGGTTCTCTGCTCAGAGTGACGGAGCTAATTAGTACACCTTTCATGCTCTTTATTGAAAAGAGCCCCATGAAGAAGTTTGAGGATGAATAGCGCCTCCCCTACAACCTTGTTACTAGGTTATAATAAAAGCTGTTCTTGCTATACTTAGACATTTATTAAATAAATGTTCATTTAAAAATAGGTTGACACACCTATTTTTTTTTCAAATTTTGTCATATCCTAGCTCTCTGTCATATAGGTATCTGAGCACTGTAAGAGTTGTAGCAATGTCACAAAAGCAGGATTCTGTTATTCTTGTAATCAGCATCAGACAAACAGAAACTTCCTCAACCGATAACTGGCTACAGGTGATTTCAAATGACTTTCCTAAATAAACAGGTCTGGACTGATTCCCTTCCCATGAAAAAGTGGAGACCATTTCTAAATACTTCATGCAATCTACACATCTTGAATACCTTTTATGTTATCAAGGCACATCCATTTCTAATATTTGCCATTCTGACTAACAGGTCATTAATGTCTCTAATAGAACAATTTCTATTTTTTTCAACTTTTTGAGCTAGTGAACAAAGTTTTAGTATTGGTCAATATGTGAACAGCTGCAGGCCTTATAGATAACTGCTTTGGGAGTTCATGTTGACCGGCAATCCCTGAATTATGGATTATTGGTTAGGGTCACTGATCCTACCTGAATCAAAGCCTATACTAAATAGCATATACCTAACATCACACTGTTTATGGTGTCTAGAAAATAGTACAGATTTAATATCACATGTTCATGATGTCTGGAATAACTTTAAATTCTCTATCACAACAGCTGCCTCTCCTAGACAGAGGTCGGAAAGGCTTCCCTGAGGAGGTAAAACTTGATCTAGCCCTGAAAGGGAATAAGGGCACCCCAGGCAGATGCAAGCAAGCACAGCACATTTTAGGAACATTTTAGCACATTTAGCAGCCTGAATTAACCTTACAACATATGTATGTAACTGTGAGCTACATATATATCCCTCATTAGACTATATGCTTCATGAAGGCAGCAACTTCATTAGTCTTATTTACTGCTGTATCTGTAAATGTAGAACAAAGTAGTCACTCATTAGTTGTTGAATGAATGAAAAGATACAGGAAAGAGATCCCACAGCACTTGCAAGCTGTTTATGGAAAATGAGGAGTAAAAAGAAGTTTCTGGCCTGTAAAACTGAAAGAAAAAAAATGTATTTCCATCCAGGCTTAAATTCCCAGAGTGGTGAGTTCCTTATTGTTCTGGTTATATCAGAATCCTCTGAATGAGAGTACTGTGAAACTCAGCACCTAATGGTGACTTCCCCAGTTGTGTACGTATTTGTGTGTGTGTGTGTGTATTTGTGCATATATGTTTTTGTTTGTGTGTATATATATATATATATATGTGCACATCCACATATGTATTCCTGGTTTTCCTGAGCTTCAGTCACTCTTCCCAAAGTGGCATTGACAGATGGGAGCACCAGCACTATCTGCTGAACAGAACGGCTGCCAAAGTGACATGTGTAAGAAACACAAAGGAGCAGTAGTATTCTTGATTTGAGCCAAAGAATCTCTGTTGACCAATAACTAAGGAAAGTGTTTGATGACTCTGCTGTCAATATTGCCCCTGTGGAGGACTGGATGCAAGTGCTGCAGAAACAGTAGCCATGATCTTAGGGTGCTGCTAGCTGGGGATAGGTGTCTCACATAGGAGTCGCTCCTCCATGCTGCTGCCACATGTCAGGATTGGCAAATTCTGTCAGTATATATGCATAACAGCTCTATGCATCACAAGCATTTTGTGTTTTAGATATTCCTTTAGAAAGCTCTGGATTAGAACTATTCAAATGCATCAAATACATATCAAATTTATATCAAATATATAAAATGTATATGACATTTATCTTATGGGCATTAAATTTCTTCTTAATGGATCTGATAACTTCGGTAATAGAGTTGGAAGATACAAATACTTCTCTAGTACTTTTTCAGTGCCTGATCTTAGATGACAGAAATTTCAAAATCAGGAAGCATTTCCCTTAGCTGAAAAATGCCATACAAGTCCATTTCAATGAACTTCTAAGAGCAGAGCCAAGTTGAATGTGTTGACAGTATTTGGGGTGGATTATAGGAATTTAGAGAATTAGAAAGCAGCATCAAAACCTACTCAGCTATGATGTACCCCTTCTTGACTACTAAAGAAGCATCAACCAGAAATTTGTATAGCCTGTAGCTAAAGAAAGTAGTTTAGTCTTCTATCTTTTTTAAAATTTATATGCGGTAACATTGATTTCCATCACTATGTATGCTTCAAGGGAATAGGTCCACACTTCCTCAGATGTGCATCATCACACCCTACTCACCTCAGAGCACCCACATCCTGAATCCTATACCTTGTACCACTCTTTCTTTATCAGGGAAGTGGGGCTATACCCTGAGCCAGTCATTTTGGATGAGCTTTTTCTTTTGATGTGTCTGCAGAAGCCTGAAGGGCCAGACACTCTGATTGAAGAGTATCCTCAGGATGCTGGAGTGCTCTGGAAGACAGTCCACAGTTCACCTCTTTAGAGTGATTTTTTCCAGTTAGGGACAAGGTAAGGGGAATGGAAACATAGAAAGCCTTTCTATTCTGGGTAAATTCAGCAAAGATTCAATAAACCTTCAAGGTGCCAGGCCTCAGAGACACAAAGGTCAGTGAAATATAATCTTGCTGTCACACATTTATAAGTTGATGGTGACTAAACTGGTAAATTTTATAGCCAGACTGCCCCCAAAATTGGTTATTAGTTTTCTCAAGTATTCAAGTTTATTATAAGAACTTGGAGCTGATTTTGTGTTGTTTCAAGTGTTCTGGTGAAATAAAATTTTATAACCAATTCCCAGTCTGGCCACTCATGTCAGGAATGTAGACTATACTTGCTTTTGTTTTTTATTGAATCACACAGTTTGGTTGGCTTTTTTCTTTCTTTCTTTTTTTTTTTTTTTTTTTTTTTTTTTTTTTTTTTTTTTTTTTTTTTTTTTTTTTTTTTTTTTTTTTTTTTTTTTTTTTTTTTTTTTTTTTTTAAGGAAAAGTGCCTCATAGAACAACTGTTTCCATAACAACAGGAAAAGCTAGCTTCAATGTCTCAGCTGACTAGCCACAGGAAGGGCTGGTTGATAGTTTTCTCAAAAGTCAAGGGAGACATGAATCCCTTGACTCGACTTAAGTAAAGACTCATTTCTCATGTCTCACCCTTAATTATTCTGCAAAGTTGCAAGTCCTCTTGAACAATAAAATGATATCCCTTGATGGGTGTACACTTCCTCTTTCTTTAGGGTATTTGGTGTAGTGAAACTTACATTCAAAGTAACTTCAATGATTTTACTGGTAAAAAAAAAAAAGAGGGCATGATTTAATTTTGTTTTCATGTAGGCAGGGGTAAAGATTCCCACATGCCTTTTTATGCTGATGCAAAGAAACTGTGCTGCAGTTGCTTTATCCACTTAACGGCATCTTAGGGACAGAAACACAGGCATTGCATGCAGCTCACATGATAGCCACAATGTGATGGAGGTGTCACCTTGCAATGAGAATTTTCTACAGTGGAACAGGTCACTCTTTGTGATAATGCATTGCACCTCTTGCCAGAAGTGTTTGATGTAGGATGTACATCATCCTACATCCTCAAAGCTGCTACAGAGGGATTTCTGCCATGGATGAAAGGTTAAACTGGTTTATTTTTAGATCTGCTGGAATGTTAAAATCCTAGGCATCAGCTTTTGTACTAAACTCAAGCAATCTTTTCATTAATGTGCTGAATTATCCAACTTGAAGTGATAGGTTGATGATCTCTTGTTTATAAAAGAAAAACAAATTTGAACTTAGAAGATAGTTTATTCAAAAGAATTGCTACAGTAAGGGGAGGAGGAGTATTGTGACAAAGTGTAGGTGACCATTGCAAAGGAAGAACATAAGGGCCTTCAATGATTTGGCAGAAAGGAGATTTCTTTTTAGGGCCAGATAAGCAAGGTTAGAAAGGACCAGGTGTGTGGGAGTAGATGATGGGATCAGACCGTAGATCAGAAATGCTTTTCCTCATTGTCAGTGGTTTCTCAGAAAAAGCCATTGAGGACCAGTTGTGTGCTGGGCTTGTGTGGGGCAAAGGTTTCAGTGATAGAAAGAATCTTAACTGAATTTTGGTCATCAGTTAATAAGCATTTTGATCCAGTAAATCAGTGAAGACAAATAGTTCAGCTCATCTTTTATACAAAGAATGAGGATTGGTGGGTCTGTGTCTGGCCTTGTCATAGGTGAACATGGGGATTAGGTGAGTCTTTTCAGTCTTAATGGTGAATAGAGATGCTTCTTTGCAGAAGCTGATTTCCAGCACACAACAGGGTGGGGTGGGGGAGTGTTAAATATAGCTATTTTCCAAGAGTTCAGGGCTCAGGTAAAGTTTAAACAAGATCAGGAACCTGACTGCAGATGCACATCATTTCTCTGTTCCACTCCATGAATCTGATGTGAAATTTAGAAACTGGGCTTTTCCAGAACTACTTATTAGTCCTCTGGTAGAGGGATAGAATGTCAGCTGGACAATTAGTGAGAGGCACTGTGGTGCCATTTGTAGTGTTCACTGTTCTTGCTGTTAATTATGCTTATCTTCTGATCTGAAAGATGAGGCTGAGTCTTTCCAAGGCTCTAGAGTTCTTACCCATACTACAGATCTATACCTTATCTTTTCTTTTGCAATGGTAAATGAATATTTTCTAATGTAACATTTCATTTCAGATGTAACATTTCAACATTTCTTTGTTTTAAAAAAAAAAGTTTTATTTTGAAATGATTTTTAGATTCACTAAAAAATCAGAGAGAGAGCACAAACATTCCCATTTATCTTTCACCCTTTCTCCTTTAACAATACCCTCTATCAACCATGGCGGTGCTCTTAATTTTTCAAGGCTCTGAAATCATAAGAACACATTAGATCATACAGTATTGCATAACGTGATAACTACCCAGAGATCACCTTTTTCAAAATAATGATTTCATTTTTTTTTTTTTAGGTTTTTCATATTGCATTTAGTATCACACACCATCATTCCTCCCTGCATGGTTGTAGGTCCCCTTGGGGGTGCTCCTCCCATGCCCCCTCTGGTCACTCCCTCTCCTCTTTCTTTACTGTTTGTTGGTCCATTTAGCCCTTAAGGTTGTTTTGTTGTGTTGTGTTGTGTTTGCCTCTGGAGCTATGTCCTTTTCCTGGATGAGGTTCAGTGTTCCAGAGGCATGGTAGACCACACTTCTCATATTTTCAGTCGGGTTGCATTAGGCAGTCGGTCTAAGCTCATTTGGAGTCTGATAGTACCAATTAATCCATATTGTATGTCTCTTCCATACTGTTGTTGGTTGAAAAAATTCCCTGGAGGGGAGATATGCCAACTGAAGGTTGGTCTGGTTGATCTCACTATTCATGGACCGCTGCTTAGCTGTCAGACTGCTTCCTTATTTCTGTGGCCCTCCTCCCTCTGTCCAGAGAGGGGGTTAAATGTCACGCTACCCCCCCTCCCCCACAGCCAGCCTGCCGGGCTCCCCCTGATGAGCCAGAAAGCTCAGCATGGGGTAGCCCCAGCCATCTCACCTAGGACCCAGACAGAACAGGCTGAAATCCTGGGCACAAGAGGATTCCGCCCGCCCTGCAAGGGTGAGCACAGCCCTGGGCCTAGAAACCCATGTGGCTGCTAAGGGCAAGACTCCCTCCACCCTGCATTTCAATTTCTTAATGCTTTTTAATAGACTTTACTTTTTAGAGCAATTTTACGTTTATAGAAAAATTAAGAGGAAGTACAGAATTTCCATATATTCACCTTCCCTCTCTTCCTCCCCCCAGGTTTCTTCGGTGTGTGGATTTATTGTATTGGTGTGTGGCAGATTTATTACACTTGATGAGTCAACATTGGATACTTTATTATTAACTCAAGTCCTAGGTTCAACTTGTGGTTCAGTCTTTGCTTGTACATTCTGTAGGTTCTGACAAATGTATAATAAAATGTGTCCAACGTTACAGTATCATACAGAATAATTTCTGTACTGCTAAAGTCCCATGGTCCACCTATTTATCCTCTGTCCCCTACCCCCTGTAGAACTTCTGGCAACTGCTAATCTTTTTACTGTTTCCACCATTTTCCTCCCTGTCCTCTAGAGATTTGATATAGCTATCATTTCTTTTTAGTGTTGAATCATAGTCTGGAAGTACTAGTTGGTACGGTCATTTATCTATTTAAGGACACTTTGGTTGCTGCTAAGTTTTAACAATTGTCCATAAAGCTGGGCACGGTGGCCATGCCTATAAATGACAAGCCTATGGAATCGCAGCTGGGCCTGGGGATTGTGGATCGAGACCCACCCAGCGTAACATAGCAAGATCTAGTCCCCAAAAAATAGCTGGATGGTGCACACCTGTAATCCCAGCTACCTGGGAAGCTGACTGGCTGGGGATTGCTTGAGTCTGTGGTACCCCAGGCAATGTGAGCCTGTGATTCCACAGGCAAAAATAGTGAGACCTAGTCTCCAAAAAAAAAAAAAAAAAAAAAATTGTCTATATAGCTGCTGTAATCGTTTGTATGAAGGTTTTTGTGTGGACATGAGTTTGGGTAAGTGCCAAGAGCTTGACTTACTTGCTGGATCTCTTGGTAAGGGTATGTTTAATTTTGTAAATTACTACCAAACTTTCTTCCAAAATATCTACACTATTTTGCATTCCCACCAGTGATGCATGTGAGTTCTGATCTGATACTGCTCCTAAGCAAGGCACAGTCTTGGCCTGACCACAGCCCCTTTGAGATGGCAGTAGTACCAGTGGGGCTTGTGTTTTTATTGCCTGACCATACTCAGCTGTTACGTTGCTGGCTGCTCTGTTGTTCTCAACATAAATTGCTCTATTTACTAATCCAGTCAAATTGTGGCACCTTAGAGATAATAATTTCTGAGGTCTGTTTATCAGTATTTGTATTGATCATACGAGGTCTCCTTCTAGCTGTCATTTCCCTCAGTTCTCCTTACAAAGTATCTGGCCTACAGTCCAGGTCGTATCTACATTAAATTCGTGAATCTCCTCCCGGTTGCCTTTCACCACAACCTCCACTGCTCTTAAGAGTACATTTAAGTTTGAACTTCATGCTCAAATTTGAAGTCAGTTCCTTTGGGAGGAAATTAAAGATTGTCTGTTTTACTGGCAGTTTCTCCTCCAAGGGAAAAATCTGAGCCACAGCTCTTGCTGGAGTAGGACAAAGCCGGACTTCTCTGGGAATGCTTCCTCTACTCTTGTACTTGAATGCTTGTTGGCAGGAGAAGCCTGTGGGATTCTTGGTTTTCTTTCCTGGTGGGGAACTACAGATTCACAAGGGATAAAGGAGTCAGGGACCCAGACCTTTCAGTACCCAGTGGAGTCTGAGCAGAAGGGGTGCCCCCACTTCATATTTGCATTTGCTTAGGTCTCAACCTCAGCAGCATGTAACTGAAGGAAGGGTGAGAAACAATGGCGTCCTGCTCCTTCTGGGAAGAAAACCCGTCACCTCTGGTTGGAAGGAGTCTAGTGTTCTTAGATTGGCACCTGCTTTACTAAGCTGGGAGGGTGGGGAAAGGAGCAGTCATACATCACACCATATTCACCCCCTGTGCTTCAGGTACAACTTGACTGACCTTTCTTGTTGACTTACATATACTTTTTTTTTTTTTTTAATTTAAATCACAAACTCATTAAATGATTTTTGGGATATCTCCCCCATTTCCCTCCCTCAGGTGCCCCCCTCCATTCTTCCACACCCCACTACTTGTTGCTTGCTAATCCGTGCTAAGTCCGTTAGTCTCTTTCTTTCCTGTGGTAGTGTTCTTTCATTGGGTGAGGGACTGTGTTCTTGGAACCAGGTGATCCTTGATGGTAGATTTTCAGTCTTAAGTTTGCACTGAGCAGCCAGTCTATATTTATTTGTGGTCTTTCCATGCTTTCTCTTTGTAGGCTGTCTTCTCCACCCCCATCTCTGTTGTTTTGCAGCTTTTACCTTATGGTTATGGTGTCAGGTTTAGGGGGTCTCACTCCCTGCCATTGCCAGTGAAGAAGTTTCTCTGTGGATACAAGCAATCGTGATTGGCCATTGTAGATTATCTCCTCTGCCTCAGTTTGCAGCTTTGCTGTGGGGCTGATGCCCCCAGTCTTTGGCTTTCCTTTCCTCTCCCGTAAAGTGGGGAGGGGCGCCTTGCTCTCCCAGAAGGCATCTCCGAAATAAGGTCTTGGGTTTTCCAGACCTGGCGAGTAAGTAGGTGTGCTTCATGATATCGTGCTTCATGATATCGTTTCTATAGATGTTTCTCCTCTCTCGCCTGGATTGATTCTTTTGATTGTCCATCTGCTGTGTCCAGCTAAGGCTTGTGGGCTGGATTTTTACCTGGTCCCTCACCCATTTTATGATGGGGTTGAAACAGGGTAAAAAGAGACTTTCTGACTTTACTTAACTGGATACAGCTATCTGCCTGCTACTCTCTACAAAGCAGGCTACAAGCAGTTCCTTTGCTATTACCTTTAACCTTAACTGGATATAGCTATCTGCCTGCTTCTCTCTCCAAAGCAGGCTACACACTCTTCATTAGCATTTTCACTGATCACCTTTACCATTGATATGCAAAAGCCAGCCAGCTGCTCTCTGCTTTCAGCTCCAAAAACTGCAGAAAAGAAAAACTTTATAACAGTTTAAACTTTCCACTCGTGGGTTCTTACCACCATCCCCAGCCTTCTCAACCAAAATACCAAACCAATGTAAGACTATCAGTGCAGTGCAGACTAATTTATTTCTAACAAAGTGATTTCTAATTATTATAATTACAAAAGAAACATGTAAGACTCAGAACACTTCAACACTGTCCAAAACCTTTCTCAGTATTGTCCAAAGTCTTTTCCCAGATTGCCCCAAATATCCTCAGTCTCTCAGTCCTGATCATCTCACCAATGTCCAGACAGAGTCCATCTCCAGACGCTTGAAGACATGTTCCTTAGGCTGCTCCCTTGGCTTCCACGCTGTTTTTTCCTTGTCACCTTCAGGTAGCAGGAACTCCATGGTGTCGAACCAGCAAAGTTCACTTTCTTCTCAGGCCTAACTTTTGCATGGCCTCTTTCAGATACAAATCAAACTCAGCAAAGCAAACTCCAACACGGAGTTCAAATCTGCAAACTCCTTAACTGCATTCAGCACACATGCTGCCAGCCTGGGCCAGCCGAGGGTTGCAGGCCCTCAGTGGCCACATGGCCAAGCTCACATGGCTCACATCTTTACAAGATGGCCGATTCCCATCTCTCCTCCATTGAACCTCTCTATTCCCTCTCCATATTGGAATCCCAATAGAATCGAATGGAATCCTTCTCTTTGTTTGCACACCCTTTATATACCCTGATTTCCTGCCTTCCAGGAAATCTGTTTCACCTTGACTATTTCACCTCTTTCTTCCCCCTGCATCCCCCTGAAGGGAAATTCCAGCTAAGGTCATTCCCCCATTTTAACATTACCTGTCCTTGAAATCTGCAATCTTAAACAGGAGACAATGGGGGGGGCACACCCTATCAGGGTTTGTGTTATATATGTTCTTGTTCCTCTTGAAGATTAGCTGGATAGTGATGAAATGGAGGGGGCACACTTCCCCTCCCTCGCCCCCCTCGCATGCCCACATGCCAGTACCTCCCTGTGTGGGGGCGGGTCCCAGATGTCCATGCATATGCCATCCCAACCCCTCCTTGGGCTGGGCCCAGGGGCAAATGCCTCAGCCGATCTGGGCAGCAGATGGCTGCCTTGCAATTACCATCCACTGGTGGATAGGGCTGCAACCCCGTCCTTCCCCCCTCTTGGGATCTCCAGACTTGGGGGTGCTTACCCCTGGGTCTTGTCTGCCCTTGCTCTCCACTGGCTAGGGGTGGAAGGCTGGGAGCTTTGGGCTGACCCGGCTACCCCTGGCAGTATGCAGCTGGCCTGCATGCCCCCTGTGCCCTCCGGAGGACAGGACACTACCTGTCTGAGACCTCCCTTTCAGGTGTGATGACTGGAAGGGGCGTGGCCCCTCCCACCAGAACCTGAGGCCGAAGGGGCGGAGCCCCAGGCATGGAGGCCTCAGGGCTGACCCGGCTACTCCTGGCAGTGTGCAGCTGGCCTGCATGCCCCCTGCACCCTCCAGACGAGAGGAGGGACGCTACCTGTCCGAGCTACATATACTTTTGATAGGGTTTTGTTTTTTTTTTTTTTTTTGCTCTTCATCTTTATACTCATTCCCAAAGTCTTATTTTAAGTTTTTACTTTAACTGGGAAGTGTGTTCTTGTGCTGGAAACATGGTCTTTCTCTTCATGTATTTTCAACAAACAGTATCCTGCCTCTACTTGAAAACCACATCCTGTGGCAGGCTGTTCCCCCCCACCCCCTTTTGAAAGTTCCAAGATAGTTCTTCATGCTTGGTGATGCCTCTCTTACCCTGGTCCTTCTTTGGAAAGCCCACCAAAATGATGTCTAGCCCTTCTTTCATTTAGCATCCTTTCTAGTCCTTAATGTATTGTAGCCATGAGTCTCCAGAAGCTTCTCATCTCTTCTCCGGACAGAGCATCCACAGATCCTTTTCTCACTCACCCCCACCCTGTCATACATTACACTTTTTCAGTAACCACCACTGAAATTCAGAGCGGATCATTTTGGAGAATGAGATCATTACTTTGCTTTGTTTCCATAAATGGAACCAAAAGTACATTAACTTTTCTAGCAGCCATTTTGCATGTTTGACTCACAGTGAAGTCTGTTGATATCAAACTCCTCATTCTCCTCACATATGTTACTGATCCCATCCTGTGTAAATATTCTTGGTTTCTAGAGCCAAGTGCAGGGTGTTTCTTACATTGTTTCACTTTATAACCTTTGAAAGTCATGAGGTTTTTTTTCCTCTCTCTCTTTTTTTTTAATCCCATGTGTTGGCCTCTTTTATCTTTATCCAAGTCATTGATAAAATATTTGTGTAGAAGAAAGCCAAGAATAGAACTCTGCAACTTATCATCAGAGACCTTGGTAACATGATTAGTCTCCACTGAATTTAGAAATGGGGAGTCCATGCCTATGTTTTTGTCTGTTTCTTACTATGATGCCCTTCCTGATCAGTTGACAGGAGTGTTTTCACTGAGGCAGATGGTTGGAGTCTCTTGCTTTGCAGCAGTAGGTAAGACCATCTCAGCACCTGGGAGTGTCCTTCATTCCATCCTTTACCCTCAGTGTATGGAAGGGAACTCCCTTACTGTAATGCCCTGTGTCTGCCATCTCCTTGGAATTTCAAACCCCACTGCCACATAGAGTATTGATCAAATGCAGTTTAGAATATTGATGAGGATCATTCTTCTCCAACAGTTTTTCTTGATGAAGCTTTTAGGCACTTCCTACACTATATGGTGGGCATCTTTTTTCTCTTAGTATTTGTGTGACAGTGCAACTAATCCCTATTATCATGCATCAGAACATTCTCAGTTGCACTGTGCTGAATTACCACCTTTTGTAAAGGTCCTAAAATCCAAACCACAGAGCTTTGCAGAGTTAGAGCTGCTCTAATCTAATTAAGGCTCTTTGGTGCCTGATACACTGTTACTACGGAGCACAGCTGAATCACTGTCCTGATCAGTTAATGTGCCACCCCGGGAAGCCCCCACCCTTCATAATAGTATCAGAACATGGGGTTAAGTGTACTCAGGGTGCAGTGAGACACCTCCTTTGGTTTAAGCAGAACGAAAGGAAGAGAAGATGAAGATGAAATGTGGACTGGTACTTTAGTCCAATCTGTTTTGTCTGACAAGTCCTTGCCTCCGGATGTTAGTATGTTGTTTGTGCGCATCTCCTAGGGGCATTTTCATTGTGCATTGCATTGGTCCTTCTGTTAGGATATGAATAAGTTTTAGTTTCCTGTTTTTGTAGTGAAATTTCTACAAATGATAGATTTTATTCCAGATACAGCATATCCTTAAAGGAAAGACCCATTCTACATGATTAAGTACCTTAAGTTTCTCATCTATTCACTGAGTCAGTTAACACTCTTTTCATGGTTCAACATGGGGCCATTCATATCTGTTTCTGGGAAATTACAGCAATGTAAAAGAGAAAGTGAAATTATGCAGGAATTTCCTTGTGATCTTTAAAAGGAGGAAATTGCCCAATTCCAGTGAGCTTTCTCTACATTTCACTGTTAGCTATAAGAAGTCTTCTTCAACAATACCAACCATCTCTTCTCTACATTTCCCATTTACTTCAATTGGGTCACCATCCCCTATCAGTATGTACCTCTGTATTTATAAATTCTCTTCATTGACATGACTGCCTTGTCTTCCAGGATTCCAGTTCATTCTCCACCTTTCCTAGTGCTTAGAAAACTTGACTGTCTCCTGTGGATAGGAAAGTTGTCTGAATAGTGTTAGATTGACAATAAAGGTTTTTGTTGAATCACCAGCCTTGCATTTCACCCTTCTATTCCTTTCCTTCTTTAACCAAAGGAATTTTCACTTTTATAAACATAAGGGTTCCTTTGTCATAAATTTGCCATTCCCCTCTTCTACAAAATTCCCTTGTACATTCCCTCTGCTTCCCCTTGTTACTATTTTTGATATCTGGTTAAGCTTTTTAACTTGTTACTTGTTTTTAAGCAACTTTCAATATGCACACAACAGGAAAGAACAGGAGTAAATAAATGAGGGTGTCAGACTAAAATGAAGATTACCTGGATACAATTCATTAATAGCTTAAAAGCACTTAGGAGGAATCTTGAGTTGAAACCTTTTCATCTCTAGCACAGGACAGTTTACTGAAAGTGAAAGTGGGGTTTACTTAAGTCATTACTGTAATAATTAAGCAAGTTCATATTTGTGTTGCCTCAAATTTTGTCCCACACATCCACCATGAGTCCCGGGGGGGGGGGGGGGGAAGGTTTTCTAAGTACCCAGTATGTTGATTCCTTATGATTTACACTATCACATCAGCAGTACTTAGTCAGTATTGCAGTGGTTGCTTTGAAACTTGCTAAGAGCATGCGGAGGCCTGTATGCCTGGCATAGTTTTTTTTATAGCCACAGTTGTCCTGGACAGGCATTGCAGAATCCAGGGACCTTCTGAGCCAAAGTGCCAGTTCATTCCACAAAGGGATCATCTTATACAAATTTTCCCCCTTGCAAACCTTTTCCTGATTATCACACTTGTAAAATGTCCATGATTATAAGACAAGACCTATTTTCCAGCTTCTTAAAAATGTAGTATGGTCTGCATTGTTCCTCATAAATCACCAGTGGTAATTTTTAATCATTGTTTTCCTGTGTGAGAGATGTTTTGTTGGCTTCTACTCCCATCTTCAGGGGAGTGTAAAGCAGTCATCCCCTCATCTATTGGAAGTTCTAGCAACTGATAGCTCTCAGATCATCCTTGTCCAGGAATTATCCTGAGCTAAAGACCTCTGTGCTGCCAACAGTGACAGGCTCTTCCTAAGAAAGCCTGACTCTACTTACTAGTCACTGAAATGTTGCAAAGGTTACAAACATCTCAACTGAATGCAGGACAATCTTCCAGGCCATCTTAAGATCCACAGTGTTCCTTGGGATCATCTGGGTCTTTATAGAGATTGCATCATGGTGTAGCTTCCTATCAGCCCAGTTCTGCTTCTTTTACTTCCTTATAGGTGGTCTTTCCAAGCACCCACTAATAACTTCTGATATATATTTCCCCATCTCAGAATCTTTTTTCCAGGAAAGCCAACCAGTAACACCTTGTATATAATATTTTTCCCCTCTGATTGCTTTCCATGTTTAAAAAAAAAATCTTTGTTTCAGCAGTGATATGCCTACATGTGGTTTTCTTTATTTTTCTTAGGGTTCATTAGCTCTTTTGGGGGGATCTAAATATTTATGGTTTTCATCAAATTTGGAAAACTTTTGGCCATTATTTCTTGAAATGTGTTTTCTGTCTCAATCTCTCTTTCCTTCTGGGCCTCTAGATACCATTTGTCTTTGTTTAATGTTGCTCCACAGGTGATTGAGGGTTTTTCATTATTTTTATTACATGCGTCACTTAACTGGCATATGTTCTACATCATCAAGCAGTATCATCATCATATGAATGTCTTGAGTATAATTACATAAACCTAGATAGTATAGCTTACCACATAACTATACTGCATTGGGAGCACCATATTGGGAGTACCACTGTATATGCTGTCCATTGTTGACCAAAACATCATTAAGTAATGTCTGTGTTATCTCTCTGAGCTTTCATTTGAAGTTTCTTTTGTCCAGTCTTCACATTAGCCATTTCTTCTGCAGTATCGTCTGTTTTCAAGATGATTTAATGAATTTTTCATATCTGATCTTATATCGGTTTATACTTCCTACTAATTTTTTATTTTGTTTTACTTGGGTTTAATTTGCTCTATTTTTTTTTCTGACATCTTAAAGTGAAAGCTTAGATCATGAATGTTAACCCTTTCTTCTCTAATATGAAAATTTTAAGTTATAAATTTCTAAGCTCTGATTTAGCTACTTCCCACAAATTTTGGTAATGTATTTTTATTGCTATTACCTGGAAGTATTTTCTGGTCCCATGGGATGTCTTTCTTCACTTACTGGTTATTTAAGTGTATGTCACTTTAATTTACAGTTATTTGATAAATTCTCCAAATTAATATGGATTTCTGATTTTAATACTATTGCAGTTGAGAAGAGCATATTTCAATATAAAAAATCAATCATACACAAAAGAAAATCTTAATGGAGAAATAAGGGACAAAAGAAGTATAAGACATAAAGAAGACAATAATATAAAATAAAATAAATACTGTTGTGGTCAGGTAGCATATTCTGTAAGATATAAATCTTCGAAAAGTATTGATACCTTTTTATGGGCACGAATGGTCTACCAAGATGAACATTATTTGTGCACCTGAACACAAGTATAAACTTCAGTTGTTCTTGTATAGTTCTTTTTATATTACCATTTCACTAGTGGGGATTCTTCAAGTATTCAAATTGTAGGTTGATTCTTTTCTTTAAATCATTAAACATAATTATAGAATTGATGTTTTAAATCCCTTGTCTGCTAACCTATATGTTGTCATCTCTGAGTCTGTTTCTATCAGTTGCTGTTTTAAGTCATATTTTCCTATTTCATGTATCTACAAAACTTTTGCTTATATGCTTGGGTGCTGTGTTATTGTGCTTTTGGATTTAGTTGTCACCCTTTAGAGATTTTATTCTAGCAGGAGATTAACTTACTATTAAATCAACCAAATATTTTTTTTGTGTGTGTTATTTTTTTTTATTCATTTTATTGATTTGTCACAATTGTGAATTAATTGATCCCTCCTCCTCCCTCCATATCCCCCCTCTGTATCCCCCTTCCTCCTCCCTCCATATTTCCCCTCTGTATCCCCCCTTCAGTCACTCCTCCCATTTTTCTGCAAATTGTTGTTTGGTTAAGTTGATGTTTAGTTGTTGGTTAAATCAACCAAATATTATTAAGGTGTATTTTTAAGCTTTGTTAAGACAGTTCTAGAATATCCTTTCTCCAATACATGGGTTTTTGTGTTCTCATTGAATGCAGATGGCGTTTTTCAGTCTTTCCACTCTAACTGGTTAGTATTCTTGTGTATTCCAGCTCTTTGCAGCCTCCAGAATCTTTCTGTATCTCACAGCTCCCCAGCAACTATTCTCGGCCAGGCCTTTGGAGGCTTGCCTGAATTGCAGCTGAGTATTCAGCCTTTCAGAAACTTAAGGGAACCCCTGTGTAGATTCCCAAAGATATTTCACAACATAATTCTCTCCTCTTCAGACTCTACCCTGCGCTGCAGTTCAAAATTGTCTTCAGGAAAAATCACAGACTCGCTTTGTATGTTTCCCCTTGGTCAAGGACTACGGTCCTGTTCTACCATGTGTCCAGACTTTGAAAGCAACTACTATATATATATATATATATATATATATATATATATATATATATATATATATATACTTGCCACTTTTATGTTTCCTTGGGATGGGAAAACTAGTCTAGGCCAGTACCACTACGGTATAATGACAAGATTTGGAAATTTCTAGTTTGCTCTTTAAGTACAATAAACAGCATCTTAGTGTATTAATTTCATTGTTTTCACCTTCTTGCTTCATTTCCTGCCCTTTACTTCATAAGAACCAAGATCTACAAGAAGAAATGGTCTTTTCTCTTTTTTAATATAGGTGCCTAAAACAAGAGTACAACCATAATGCATTACTGCTTTTTTTCCTTTGAATTGTAATTACGTTGTTAACGCATATTGAATTTTGCTGATTTCAGGGTAAAACCTTTCCCAGTCAAGTCTATCTTCCTCTTGTTATCAAGTAATCATATTTAGGTCTGTCTAACTAAGGTGGGCAGGAATACTGGAACTGCTAATGTCTTGGGAATCATGACTGGTAGAAAATCATTAAGGACCCTGCCCTTAGAGGAGCACTTTATCTTAATTGCTACCCCACAGCATCATCCATCAAGATAATTGTTTGACTTTTCTCTTAAGTAGGCAACAATCAGTTAGATAATCAAAGGGTGGCAAGCCTTAATTACTATATAAAATGAATGCTTTCCCCATTTTGATTTTTTTTTTAAGAAGGCATACATTTGGCCAACAATAATACAGAAGGGGGGAGGGTTATGATGATTAGAAAAATAGTACTTCAACAGGAAGCTGTCTTTGTAACACTGCTTTTCATAAAAACAAATCTTTCTGGGTCTTTTTTTAGATCTTGCTAACAAAAAGAAAAGGCAAGAATGAAATGATCACAGTATACCATGTAGCAAGAATCTGAGGACAGAACCCTCAAGAAGGAAAGAGGTTAGGGATTCCAGCCCCAATGGATGCTATCAACCATCTCATTTTCCCACATTATCACTTTTTTTCATTTCTGTTGATAATGGTCTGGCCCTAATCTATGTCCTGCCATCTCGGGATAATGCTGACTGCAGAGAACACTTTCCTTACATTGAGGGTGGCATACACACAGCAGTTGTTTTTATCTGTTTGAGATCTTGCACTTCCCATGCTCAGTATGTTGTTATATTAAGATGACCAAACTTTGTAGTCACTATCATCATCTTCAACATCATTAGCATTCCTGTCAAGAGAATACATAGGCGCTAATGAATTTGACCAAGGAACCACAGTAATTATCTAAAAGTTCAAAGGCTATTTTGCAAACAACAGCCTAATCCATTTTTTTTTCTAGTCAGTTTTTTAAAGCATTGCATTGGTTTTTAGCACTATAGAATTTCTCACAGCATGTGAGACAGGAGTAGTCAGGCAAAGGCAGGTGTTGTATACAGGCATCAGAGACTTTAAACCAATTTGGGGACACTTCTTTTTGTGAGGGAGCAAAAAGAAAATTGGGGACATTTCTTTTTGTGATAGATCAAACTATAAAAATTACTCTTTCCCTTTCTATTACAACATAGCGTCTGTGTCATGACACTAAATTTATGGGTCAGATCCTGGCAGGGCACTCCAGCAGATGTGTTGTCGGCACACTAGGTAGCCCAGATTACCCGTGGCAAGTCCATAATACCCATGCATTTATAGTGCCTTATGTTGACCACAGACATGGCTTGTTAAACTTTAGAAGTAGACCAGGAACCTCTATGTCTCTTAAAAACTGTATATGATTTCTGAACCTCAGTTTTCTCACATGTAGAGAGTGAATTATAGAAAGTGAATTCTAATTCAGTGGGCTAATATACACACTACACATGAAAGTAGCTAGAATTAGAATAAGACTAAACAAATGACAGGAAATATTTTTTCCATTTCCCATCCCTTGCTTCTTCTTTTCTCCACTCCCCCCACAACACCCTGTGAGGCAGACTGCAGATATTTTCTCCATTTTATAGATGAGGTAACTCATCCCGGGTACCAACACAACTAGTCAGCACCAAGTTCAGTTTTTTTCTGTCATACGGTCTTCTCGTTCTGTGTGCAGTCTCTCACTGCAGACTTTAGTTCTTAACATCGCTTTCACTGGGTTTCCTCATCATTCAAAAATGTTGTTTTTAAGCAGGATACTAATAGCTTTAACTTATTTTCATCAACCTCCCCCTCCCTTCCTCCCTCCTCCTTCCTCCCGCCTTTGGTTGAGACTCCATAGACCTAGTGGGAGGTTTCTTGAACTAGAAAGCAGAATCATAAAGACTCCCCAGAAGGAGGTCAGAGGCTGTCAGTTTTAGAAGAGCAATACTTGGGCTTATGGGCCCCAGTAATTCCTAGTCTGCCCTCAGACATTTTGGGTCCTTTGAAACTGACTTTGTGTCAGGATTCTAGTCTAACAGTGGGGAATCCTAGAATTCAGCAAGGGAAAGAAACCTCTGCCACTGTACTGCCCAGATTCAGATTTGGGCTCCACCAATAGCAGGATGAACTTGGGCACATCCCTGGGCCTTAGTTTCTTTAACTGTAAAACAATGATAACAAAAAGACCTAACTGATAGGATTTTTTGTGATGATTATAGACAGAGCTTGGGGCAGAGGCTGGCATGCAGTGATTATTTGCTCAATAGTTATTAGTACTACTGTTGGAGGGGTGGTAGACTCATACTCACATCTTGAAAGATGTAAACCAGCATTTGCCTCCTACTGCTGTGATATCATTTTGTATTTATTTCTAATTGTAGTATTGAGGGTCCTTGATGGGTATTTTCCAATTAGCCTTTCCCTGTCTTCACCTCCCCTTAAGTACGCTCCTCCCTTCGAACTGAATCTTGTAAAGTTATGGTGCACCCCAAGTGGAATCTCCTCAGGAAATGTTCTGCCAGCTTCTCGCTCCTCTTTTAAGTCAGCTTCACTGCCAGCAGCTTATTTCATATTTTGCTACTTAATTCATAATTAGCTGTGACCTGTGAGTTTCAGGGCATTAAGGATCGGGAGTGTGTGAGAATTCAGGTCTCTGAGAGCAAATTGTTGTGGGGGAAATTTTAGAAAAGGTGTTTTTCTACTTATTGGTGGGAAGGAAGTGTGATTTCACTCCAAAGCCAAGGTTCTGTTTTAGGCAACAAATTTAAATATTAAAGACCTCTAGTTTGAAATTGCTTGGGTGGTGGCAGAGGACTGACTGAGATCTGTAAGAGATACCAAAAAGTTTTTGAGAGTGAAGCCAAGCCATGCCTCTCATCTTCCTCCAACTTACTCCCATCCCACAAAAACATGATGGAAATGCCAATAGAAGGCTCCTAGAGTGCAGGAAAGACCATAATAATCAGGTCACAGAATTTCACCAAGTGTTTGTCCCATATCTGACAGAACTCTGTATCTAACTCCTACATTAATGTGGAAAGACAGGTAGGAAAGGAAATGTGGGGATTCTCATTTCAGGACTTGATTTACATAGAGTGCAAAGTGAACAAGCAGTCTCAGTGAACAAGCTCAGTCTCGATGACAGTTGTCTCTGTCTCTGTGTGGGATTCAGAAGGGTCCCTGGAAGGATGATTATCCCCACTCTCCCAAGCCCAGCCTCCAGGGTGACAGCAGGTCATGGTGGTTTTCTAAAGTTGAAACTTGAGGTGCTGCTTAAAGAGGTCGGTGGCTCCTGAAAGCCCTGGTTTGTCGTCTCTCTTCCAGCGGATGTAATTACAGCTCTCACTTCCACCATGTCTGTGAGTCACTGAGCTTTGAAATGTGCTGGTGCACTGTGTTAGCCTGACATCCCTCTCCCTGGGGCTCCAGGACAGTCAGGACCTCATTTTCCACCGGATTTACTTTAATGCTGAGTGTTACAAGGTCATTTCCAGGGCTGTCACTGCTACTTCCTCTAATGTTCAGCTGCAGTTTAATTTTCAACTCTTATCACTGGACTTCATTACATGGGACGAAAGAAATTTGCTCTAGCAGATAGTATCAAATGCATTTTTCCTCCTCTTCCAATTGAAAAATCACTCCTAATCAATTCTGTGCTAATGTGCTTGATGGTCTGCAAATACTGGTAAGGGTGTTTTATTGTGTTCAGATTTTTATTTTGTATATGTCACTGATTTGTCAAATCAGTTTCTTTGTAGAGCATCTTAGACCGAATCTTATTTCTCTTCAGGCTATCATGTGATAGCACCTCTAGTTGGTTGCCCTAGTTTGCTTGTGACTGAACAATAAAGTCATGAATGGCTTCAGTAAATATTACTATCTTAATTGAAGCATCCATGTTCTAAATGCCTTTTATCTCATGGGACCCACATCTTGCCCACATGATAGTGTGTCAAGGAAACATTACGCTTTGATAGATCAGAACGTAGAGTGGCAATGGGACCTGCACAGGTTATCCAGAAGCTGCGATAAGATTGGAGCTCAGGTTTCTGACCTCGCCCATTGTTCGTTCTGAACTCTTCTCCCAGTAATCTAGATACTACAATCACTGAATTGCTGCCACTCACTGAACATAACCTAGATACCAGTTCATACCTCATGCCTGATGAGTGTTACCGATAAATCGATTCTGGGGGAAGCTAAGTAAGTTGGTCAAAGCCTCTTAGCAAGTAGTCATGGAATCCAGATGGAGCCCAGGTCTGTCAGGAACTGTGCCCTACGTTCTTACTGCATTGCAGAGGTTTATGAAAGGTCCAGTGAGAATGAAAGAAACAGAAAATCTGCTTGCTCACCCCTCCTATCCCTTAGTCCTCTTGGTCTGCAGATATTTCTCAGTAGCTCCAGGCCAAGCATAGCACTGGGTACCAGTGATCAAGAAAGACAAAGACACTCCTCAGGGAGCGCCTGTTTCCTTAAAGCTTTCCTTCACTCCCCCATGAGCTCTCTCCTGCATCATCCACCCATCCCTTTCTTTGCAGCTTTGTATGCACTGTGACCTCTTACTGCCTCTCTAATCTCCAAGACCCAGTCAGGACAGTGGGTGCTGTCCAGCACTCCAGGTAGACTGACTCTGTGCAGTCCTCCCTGAAATGTCTGGTTAGTGACACCAAATGGGAACTTAGAGTGTCTGGGTATTTTGCATCCTTCACTGTGCCTTTGTAATCTTCTCAGTCACTTTATGTGACACATCTATTGTTACTATCCCTACATCACCAAGCACAAACAAGCACACTCAGGGAGAGCAGGTGACTTGCCTAAGATTGCAGTGCCAGTGATAGTGAGTCCAGGGTTTGGGCACCTGCAGGTGAGAGCTAGAACCCAGTCTTCCCCAGCAGCCCTGTGTGTTGCAGCCCTCGAAAAGCATGCCCTGCCCCCTCCTGCAGACTCTGGTCTCTGAACAAAGAACTCTACACCAGCAGTTAGGATAGTAGCAGAGAGGTCAGTGACCACAGATTCCATCCACTTGGTAAATCCTTTCTTCTTAAAGGAGCTGATACTTAGGTCTTCTGACTTAAAAAAAAAATCTTGTCCCCAAAATATATAGATGTTTTCAGTTAGGGGAAAAATGTGCCAGAAGGCATAAAGAATCTTTACAAAGTCCAAGATGTTGAAAATAGGAAGGCAAATGCCAGGAATTTTACACATGACTGTCTGTTGAATATTTGGGGGGTTCAGAGCATTGGGAATTGAAGGACAAATAAGATATAGTTCTGATACTCAAGTTGTCCGTGGTCTAACGGGAAGCCATTATACCACGAACGCAGCAGAATGGATGCTGAGCTACTGATGGGCTGGGCTCCCACACAGAGAAGACATGCTGGAGACAAGGCCAGACCTGAGGCTCCATGTCCCACCATGTACTACACTGTCATCTGCACCTAACGTGTAATTTCAGGGACATTTTGATGCTTTACTGTAATCATGTGAGCATGTTTCAAGTAAGTCCTGCCCTGGCAGCAAGGCAATCTGTATATATGGTGTATATACATAGTGAGCAGACCTCACTATGCTCTCGGCCTTGCTTAGCAATACCGGGGAAAGTGAAATCTTTTTGTTGGGCTTTAGGATCCCAGAATCCATGAGAGACTGAACTCCTCTTGATTTTATTCACCATTGTACCTAGGACCTAGTCAAGAGGAAAGGTTCTGGGAATACTGGTTAGCCCAGTGATCTGGGTCCAGTTCAAGAGACGTTGAGGTGCTGGACAAGAACAGCTCAGGCAGGCCCCTGTATGCCTCCGGTGGACAAGCTGCCTCAGAACCTCCCCTCATCCTCGACCCTCCTCACTTTTTAAGCCTGAAGAACCAGAAAAGAGTCCAGAAAGCCTCGCCCCAGCAGTTTATTAGTTACTCCTTAATGCTTGCTTCCTAAAAATGTTCTGTTCTGCCAGGAATGGTTTTAAGACAGGGTCCCATGGTCCTAGGCTCATCTAGAAGCAGCTCTCCACTTTCCCATATGGTAGTGAGGCCCAGCACACAGAGAGCATCTATGTTCTGCAGCAACTGCACTTCCAGAGCATCCTGGGCAGCCCAGCTCCTAAGTTGTCTCTGGTTGCCCAGGGTGGGGGCGTGTGTTGGAGAAAAGGACATGTCATCTTTAGTTGACCACACCAGACTTTTCAGATTCTGACAGGTGCATATTTGGAAAACCCTTTCTCACAATACCTTCAAGTGCCTAGAGGAAGAATAAGAACTGGTAGGCTACCCTTGCTACCCTTGCACATATACCTGGGCATGTTACAGGATTTGAAACTGCAAGTCTGCGTATGTGTGTGCGTGCATATGTGTGTCATGCCCATCTGTCACTCCAGGTTTTTTCCTGGCACAGGAGACACTAGGGTTTCCAAGATAGAAACCCTGGTTATGATCCTTCATGGGTTGTGAATTTTTGTTCCTACTGGGCAAGTCTCCGAAATTCTTTTCCTCATATAGTTCTGTATGTTTATTCGGTAAAGTAATTGTAGGGCTTGCAATTCTGCAAGATTCAAAATGAGAAAAGCCAGTTGACTGGATGATTGGCACAGTTGAATCAGGAGAAGGTAAAATACCCATAACCTGACTATCCTGTTACCACTGCGACTCCATGAGAACAGGAGTCTGTGCTCCTAGGCCCCATGCCAGGCCTGCAAACTAGAATATGCAGTTAGCAAGATCTTCCAATGACCCTTAAACTTGTTCACGTTTGAGAAGCTCTGATCAGAAAACATGAACTAGACCATCATTTGAGTCTTTTCTTCTTTCTAACTCAGTGAGCTAACTCCCAGGGGCTATATCCATTTATTCTGTGCCTAGAGTAGACTCTTGCCATGCAGTATTTCCTGGGAGGGGGGAGGGGAGGGGAGGTTGAGCTAGGGTGGGGGGAAGGGGGGAGGAGGGTATGCTCCTATTTTTAACTGCAGCGTTGTCTACTTATGATCTAACATGACTTCACTTTCCAAAGTAATTTGGTCTCCAAAATACATCCAAGAGGATGGAATAAATGAGGAAATCTAGATTTTTTAAGACCATATGTCTGGGAAATTATATAAAAAGTGGTTAAATCACACACATAAATATTTTCCACCAAGTCCTGTGCAGTTGCTAGTCTTATATAACTCACCATTTAACTCTGATTCCCTCATGATGAAAGCAAAACAGAAAACGTGGTAATAATCTACAGTGTCCCACACAGCTTTTGGGAGGGCGGGGTCATAAGAGACCTGTACCGTCTGCATTTTTGTGACAAGTACTATAGTACATTTCATGAGAATTTTTCTGGCAAAGGACTATTCTTATAAAAGTGCCTCTGAAAGGAGAACAATTTTCCCACTCTTACTGATTTATCATGTGCTACCTTGGCTTTGTGCTTCATTTTTAATTAATCTTAGACACCCACTTGCAACACCCAGGGCAACCTTATCTAGTTCATTTATGACCATTTGGGTCCTATGGTATACCACATCGCACAGTAACCAGGCAGTGAGCAAAGGTGAGGTCAGAGTGCTTTGGCCTCTTGTCTCATAGACTATGGAGGTGGTCAGCCCCACAGCTGGGGTTTCGAATGCCAGTGAAAAGCATGTAAAACCCTTGTCCCTAACATCCTGCTCCTTAGTTCATGCCATAGGACTAAATTGATCGGGAAAACCAGGCAGCATGACCACGTCTCCATTATATGGTCTCTTTGTTTGGTGTGTTTTGGAGGTTGGAGGGAGGGGGTGTGTGGGAGGTTGTTATTTGCTTTTTGCTTTATCTCAGCTGGATGTATAGTGTTTCTCAAACCTTTAGATCACGCTTAGCTTGGGGCTCTCCTGCATAGCTGTCCATGGACAGTGTGATGACCACACTCTTTCCAAGTAAATGATAGTTTTTCCTACGAGTTATATTGAGGGGAAAAAAATATCTAATTGTCAAGACAAATCTAAAGTCTCACAGTCGAAAATGAGGCCCCATGTGCCCGACAGAGCCGTGCAGCTGTCAGAGTGCCCACAGTGCCCACATGGGCATCCTCTTCCTCTCTGGCTTCTGTTTGACTCACACTGCCCTGCTCAGGATTCCCAACCATCTGTCCTCATCCTCAGCCACTCACATTGCCGAGAGAGGCAGGCAGGATAAAGCTCCCCTGGCCTGGGTTCATCTCTGAAGCCTTAGTGTTAGCACTATGGGATGCCAGACGCCCAAGAGATCCGAGCCCCTTCTCACTGACAGCTGCTGTCTGGATCCTAGTGAGGAGCCTTCCTGTCTACTTAGTAGATGAAGCTTTGAATTAATTTCACACTAGGTAACATGATTTATTTCAAGTGTAGTGGTCATTTCCATTTCTCTTAGTCCTTAGTAGGGTTTTTCCCCCCTGAGGGTAGTAAGAATTTTGAGGGAAAGAAGCAAAGTCCTGGAAGAAATTAAATTCACACAACCACTTAAAATTCCTGTGTATAGTACTTTATATAGCTCAAATTCTTCCTAGAGAAGAAACTTGGACATGACTACTTTTCCCATAGAGTGGTTTGAGGATTTAGGAGATCATCCATGGAAAATATTAGCACCCCGGGCTTCACACTGAGTAGAGATCTGTGCCATACCTGCTGGCTAGTGTTGGCGGTGATATTTGCTCTGCACACCCCTGCTCACCCACGGTGTTACTCTGTTCCTGAACTTCCTAGACACAGCCATTTGGTTTTATCACCATTTGGTTTGGTGATTGTTGCAGCAAAAACTTTCCTGTAAACAGAATTTGTCTTCAGGCCATAGGTGGCAACTGGCTGCCTGAGCTGCTAATGCGCCCCACACTACTGCAAGGAGGGGGCATCTTTACTGGCTGGGTTGGTGCTGGATATGGAATGCATGGCTGGGTGGAGCTCAGTAGTTCTACATGAAAAAGGCAAGAGAGGAAGATCAGACTTTCAGAGAGCACCTTGGGGAAGAGAACCATAGCGGTCCTCTGAGACTAGCACCAAGAGACATGCCGTTTCTAAGTGCTGAGTAAAAAGTAGGTCTCACTGGCAACTGGTTGTAAGGATCCTCTGCAGGGGAATGAAGGAAGCACCACGTCCTTTTTCACTGTTGCCCACATTCAGAGACTGCCCTGGCTGTTACTAACCTCATGTTTTCATTTCTCAGACAACCTCAGAACCTGTCCTGGATCCACAGCAGATTCAAGCATTTGATCAGCTTTGCCGTCTCTACCGGGGAAGTTCCAGGGTAATGTTTGTTTAAATTTCTCTTTCCCTATTTGTAAGTGCTGTTTTGAGACACAGTAACCTCAGAGCCTCTGTCTGGAAAGTGCCCTGGCATCCCCGTGGTAGCCATGTGAAAACCTGCCTGGGAGGCACTCGGAATTTGGCAAAACATGCAGAGGAAGGGGGAAAATACCTGTCCTTACCTTCCATGTCCTGTGAGGGCCCAGAGGGCATTTGTATTTGTACTGTCTATAGAGAGAGCAAGCATCAGCCTAATCCCTCATCCAGGAGGTCTTTGTTTTTATTGGTAACTTCCAAATGCCCTAGGTAGACCTAAGGACACCCTTATAGGCAGCTTCATTGGTTGAATTTATTTTGACCATAAAAGACAAATGTCAACAATACAGAAGTATAAATACAGGCAGTTCAGGGCACTTTTCATGAACCTCTGTCTAGATGGATAGTGAGACTCTGCCATCCTTAGTATGTACCTTATACTCACATGGTTCAACGTGGTTGCTCTGGCCCCAACCATCACATCTGCATTCCTGCTAGCATGTGTAGGAAAAAAAGGAAGAGCATAAACCTTTATTTAAGGATGGTTCCTAGGAGTTACTTCTACTTCTCTCCATTTATCTCCATGAGTTTAGCTTTAGACGCATGACTATACCTAACTGGTTAAATTGTTTTTATTCTAAAAGGTCATAGACTATAATTGTAACTGTAGAAAAAAATGTAAAGATATGAGGGGTGGGGCTACTAGGAGTCATGCCACAAAATCAAAATTCAGAAGTATACTCACTAACCTGCTCATCTTCTTCCAAGTGTGGCACCTTCTCTCATCCAGTGATCCAGAGAGAAACCTAGCAGCTCACTCCTCCCACTCCATCCACTCTAGGGAGATCATATAGCATCTCCTCTTTATTTTCTATGTATATTTCTCCCCTTTCCCTCCAGACTCAAGAGAGTACTGCAGTTCTTCTGTCCCTTCCCATGCTGCTGCCCATATGTCCTTTCCCAAACCCAAATGTCATATCCCCCTGCTTAAAACACGCTCCTGGACCTCTATCACCTGAAGGTGGAGTCCAAGTCTACTGCCTGCTCTATTCCCCATGTCGCCCTAAATTTCATCTGGCACAAATCTGTTCTCTGGGCTTATCTCGAGCTTGCACAGTTTGCTTACATGCTCTGCTTCTATGCCAGAACTCCCTTCTCCCCTTCCCCATCCCATTCCCCTTGCAGGAAACACCTGTAAGGTTGCTTGGCAGTCCAGAGAGAAAATGGCATCCCCTCTTTGAATGCCAGTCTTTCCAGTTTCAGCCACGTTCTGCCCAAGGAGTTAGATTTCTAACCCTTCTTCTAAGGAAGTTCTGTTGCTCAGTACTATTGAGCCAGTATTCGGGACCCACTGATTTCCAGATCACAGTTACAGAAGTAGAACACAAAAGATCTCTTTTGGGGGGAAATAAAGTCTTTTTTGTAGTTAATCTTTCTACCTCACAGTATCTGAATGTGAAAGAATCTTGAATTTATGTAGCATCCGTTGCCTGTTATATATAATAGCCTCACTGAAAACTCCACAGGCAGCTGAGTGGGTGACAGGAGGTGCACAGTGGGGCTCCAGCAGAGGAAGGGGCTGGGTTCTGCAGCCTGCTGGAACACACTGGAAATCCCCAGTAGGGCTCTGAGAGTGTGTGGCCTCCTGCGTGGCCTCAGCCACCCACTTGCCCAGAGCCCCAGCCAAGAGCTGGGAATCATGAGCTGGGAATGTAGTTGCATCTAGCCAGTGCTAGCAGGGATTATTTCACATAAATTGCCACTTTAAACCTAGGGACCTTCAGATATCTCCCCACTTGTTACAGCCACTGGCAGTCAGTTTTCACACATGTAATAAATGGACACACCAAGTCTATGCCATGATGCCTGCATGAGGAGAGAACCCCTCACCAGAGAACAGTCAGAAGGTGCAGTGCCTGCAAGGCTAGATAGGAGGGGACAGTTGGCAGGTCGGGTACCAGGGAAGGCAGGCTGATGGGAATGCCTCTTGGAGCTGAGTTTGAATCCTAGGCTCCCACTCACTGCTGAGTGATCCTGGGAAAGGTACTTCTTGGGATCTACTTACACAGAGTGTTGTGGAGGATTAGAAACACCACACATGCCAGGGTCTAGCCTTGTGCCTGGAACCTAAAAGCCGCTCACTAGATACCTGGGCTATTGGAATTGCCCACAGGGTGATGGCCTAGGGCCAAGCAGATTGGCTCCCCTTGGTATTAAAATCTCATTCCTCACAGTGGCCCTCTCCCCAGGTGAAAAACCTTGGGATGGAGTCCGTCTCCTCTGCGACTATCAAGGGCTCCTTGAGAGCCAGGCCATTGCGGGACATCTCTTTGAAGTCAGAGACGAGCCCCTCTGAGGGGCAGAGCTTGGTTTCCCAACGGGCTGGCATTGGCATTTCCTCCTGCTTCCTCTTTGGGAGGTTTTCCAGAATTGAGTGGCGTGAAGGGGGTCACTCTTAGAGTAGCTGAGAGCAAGGAGGGCTCATTTAGAGAAAGTGGAGTCTGAGTTTCCTGGGGGAGTCCCCAGATCTAAATGGGCAGCTAGGCATCCAGTTTGCACACTCTGGATTACAAAGGAGAGGAGCCGGGGCATTCTTACTGAGATGAGCTGCGAGAGGGGGACAGGGAGAGACTCAGGGACAGGTTGGTGCCCTATGGCTGGAGAAGCAGCATGCAGCCCCAGGACCAGGTTGGGCAGCTTTGCTGGGCCTTCAGTACACAAGTCCATCTCATTACAGAAGGAACTCCAGGCCTAGAAGATGAAGTGGACTTGCCCAAAGCCACATTGCTCATGTGTGAGAGCGATGTATCCTCATCCCAGAACCACCCCAGAGCTTCTCTGCCCCCCCACACACATACACACAGCCATAGCTAATTGTGTCCCCTCTTTTGCAGCTGGCTCTCCTTACAGAACTCTCCCAGAACCGCAGCGGTGACAGCTACAGGCCGTTCAGTGGCTCCCAAAGTGGCCCTGCTTTCAACAGCATCTTCCAGAATGAGAACTTCCAGCTGCAGCTCATTCCCCCTCCTGTGACTGAGGACTGATGCCTCCCTGGGGCCTGGCCCTGGGGACCAGAACTGATCCCTTGGCAACTCGGCGGGGACCCCTCTCCAGCTAGCATGTCCCCACTGTCCCCCACTAAGCAGAGGGCCCATGGGCTTCTGTGCCCAGGGCTGTCTCCACACCACCATTCCCCAGGGAGACTCCCTGTCTCCGTTATGCTGTCACATCTCACCAGACTGGTTGATTCTGTTTTGCTTATTAAGCAAAGGAGTGTTACATGCCTCATCCAGCTTTTTAAGAAAATATATTTTGCCTATTAGGACTTTTTCCTTTTTTTCCGGAAGCCTAGAGAACAAATGGAGGTCATACAGATGGCACTGCACAGTCATCATCCTGCTGTGCTCCCTCCAGCCAGGCCAACAGACAGATACGTGACCTGCTGCTCTTAGGAACAGTGGTCGACCAGGCTGCGCTATACCAGGAACCTGCCTTGACAACAAAGGACCTGCAGGGTGGGGGGCTTCTCCCTTTTGGTGTTTTTGTTAAAAACCCTTTAGAGTGCAAGACTGGCCCTTCCTAACAATAAATGCCCATTTACATTCTGCACACCTGCTGGCTGACTTAGTCCATCAAGTCACACAAAATGTACATTTAGAACCCTTGGTGCAGGGGTTCTCAAAATCAAGATGGGCTGAGCGTGGGCACCCTGCCTTTATTTAGTTGTGCTGTGCCGGCCACCCGGGCTTGTGCGGCAGGATTCAGGCTGCCAGAGAGCAGCTGTACATTTTGCAGCTCCAGGACTCTGTCGGTGAACCAACAGCACAGGAGGGCCCCACACAGGAGACTGGGCCTCCCCCTAACTGACACAGTTCACTCCTTTCCATCAGTCCACACAGGAACCATCAGTCCTAGGATGTTCAGTATTGTGCAGGTGCTTGGTCAACACCCCAGAATCTTAGCTCCAAAGACCCGGCTGCATAGGCTGCTGCTCCAGCTGGAGGTGTGAGGGGCTCATAGTGGGAGAAGTGGTTGAGTGTGAAGTGTGACCATCGATTGCATGTCTGTTGCAGTGATGGGAGACAGTCTCATTTTACACATAAAGCTAAGGGCAGTCAAGGTAAATTAAGAGTGGGGATTTGAACTCGAAACTCTAATCCCAGAGCTGAGGATGTTGCCTCCCCAGATTATCAGAAAGTTTCTAGATGTGCCTAAAATGAAAGCCAAAGGAACTCGATCATTCTCAAAGCAAAACTCGGGGGTCAGCCTTCATTCAGTAATGTAAGAAACCAAGGCAGCTGACAGAGTATCAGAACCCTTGTTCAAAAGACGACAAGCAGCCAACAACGCTCTACCCCCATCCTATCTTAGCAGTCCCAAGAATTAACTTGTCTGTCAGGATGTTGCACCATTGAATAAAATTACAGCAACTTTTTATTCAGGTCATGCCTTCCCGGATTGTATCCCAAGAGCCTCTTCTCATCGAGGTAGAGGAGGACCTGAGCACTGGGTCACGTCAAGCACCGGGGACATAGCAGGCTCAATCTGGACCCCCTATCCCTGCCACCTGGGAGCCACTGTCTCTATCCCCATGTGGCACATGGCACGTGTTCCACTCTGCAGCGATGTTAGTTCCGCTTCAGAGCAGCTCCTTAGGGGGCGTTAAGACGCCTGGAAATATTCCTCGACTTGTTCAGCAGCAGCAGCATTCTGCTGACATGTCATGGGAGCTCACTGAGGGAATTGGCAGCTTAAGGAAACAACTAAGAGCCAGCAACTCTGCACACCCTGCTGCAGCACATGCCAAGCTCCAGCTGTTTTGCTATGTCACATGCTCAGCCTGTGGCTATGACAGGTGGTAGAGGGAGAATCAGGAAGAGGAGGTGCCGGAGTCCCTCCAGCTCCTTTGGGGAGGGGCAGGTATCTGCACTAAACTTTGTCTTCATATTCTGGTCCCTGAGAAGGGAGGATCCTTTCAGAGGATCCTCTGTAGAAGAGGGGAGTGGGTTCTGGTTGGCCAGAGAGCTGTGTTCCTCGCAGCTTGCTTCTCCTTTGCACCTGCTAAAGATTAAGTACTGCAGTGGACAACATATGTGTCCTTCCTGAAAATGATTACCCGCAGCTCCCAGCTTCAGCTCCTCTACCCCTTCTCTGCATTTGCCATACCTTCCCTCCAGGGGACACTCACCTGCTTGCCCACAGAGGCAGAATGGACAGGTAGAGCCCCAGGCTGACAGTCAGGCCCTGAGTTCTAGCACGGCCACGTGTGAGCTGAGTAGGTTGTTTGCTCTTCTGCAGAATAAATATAAAAGCAATCTGCTTCATCTGTAGCAAAGGTCCACGTGGTGAGTGGGAAGATGCTTGACAAGGAAACATCACCAACCTGAGCCCACGTGGTGAGGGGGAGGGATGGGGTCTGTGGAAGAGGAAAGCTGCCAGGGGCCTCATCAATGATGAATGCTTCTGTGAATAAATAATTCAGGGCTTTGGGGATCCTTTTAGAAGCGCTATGTTTCCACTCAGCTTTGCCTGCTGAGAACGTTTCCCCAAAGGCACATCTTCAGAGTCAGATGCCTGTGCCATGCCCAGATATGCAGGATAGGCCTCCTGCTGTGCTGTCCTTCGGGAGTCCAGGGGGACTCCAGACCCCCAAGGGAGTCAGCACCTGAGCTCCCAGAGGGCACCCATCCGCTCTGGGGCTTCCTGCGCTATTTTTCTGCCATCAGCCTTCTCCACATCCAGAGCATTCCCAGCTCCCCTGGTCCACTCACCTTGTTTACACACTTGGCTGTTTTCCTGTCCCTGTCACCTGAAGATTGGGTTCAGTCCACCCCCATGTCCTCTGTAGCCCAGTGCTTAAAACAGGAAGTGCAACCATCTCTGAAGACAGTCTCTTTAACCCTTCATGGACAAATATGTTCCAGAAGATACGTGGACAACTGGACAGCTCAACAGTGTGAACGTTCCTGTGTTAGCAGGACCCAGATGAGGTGCAGAGAAATGACTGGCAGCCTGAATTGTTTATCATGGCCCCACGTCAGCCCTTCTCCCGACCTCTGACAGTTCTGCCTGTTCTAAACTTCATATAAAGTATGTTATAATCTTTCAAAAGTGGCTTCTTACACTCAACTAAGTTTGTGACATTTATCCATGTCACTCTCATTGCTGAATAGCATTCCATAGTATGGCTCTGCCAGTTTATTCTGGTGTTAATCGGCATTTGGGATGTTTACTGGACTGCCTATTACCATTCCCTTCAACACACAGGCATTTCCATTTGGAATGATTTCACATGGTTGAGGGTAAGTATAATTAATACCATTTTAAACTTATTCCTGCGGGAGTGAATCAAAGTTTCTATCTACAGCTGACAGGACAGGGCGGGGTTCAGCTAGGTAAAATAGGAGGCGGTGCACAGCACCCTTGCGGGGCATGCCCTAAATTGCCTCCGTTGAGGTGGCTGGCTGAGGAACCTGGCGGATCTACAGTTAAGCGTGTGGTGGGGCCCAGCCTTAGCTTCACGCCGGAGCCTTTTCTCCATAGCTGAATGAAGCCAGTCGCCCCCATTCCTACCTGGTTATCTGTTCCTCAGAATTCTGTACTTTTCCCTCTTGAAGATCAGGATTTGGTGCTAATAGTCTTGGGGGGCCATGTTCCAGCCCCGAGCAACCTCAAGGACTCCACGGTTTGTCCAGCTGGTCTCCTCTCTCTAAAAGGGTGAATGGGTCCACCATCCTTTGGTGCTCCCACAGCCCACCCTCACCTGAGATGATTGCCAGTCAGCTCCCCCCACCCCCCACCACTGGTCTCTCCACGACACCACTATATTCTTCCTGAGTGGGTATATATATTAGACGTAACATGGGGTGCAGGTGAGATTCTGGGAACACACTGCCTCTCCAGGACAGTCTCTGTGATTCAGGATTGTGGGTTAGTTATGGGGCGGAGGAGAGATTCGTTGGGAATTGGTCAGCAAAACCAACCCCTCGGGAATCCCCAAAAATCTGAAAAGACCTTGACAAATGCCAGTTGAACTCACTGATCTTATGCTGACCTCTTGGTGACTGATCTAGAGAGTCCCACCGTGAATCTCACATGCATCTGGGCCTATATCCCTGGGAAACCCAAACCCCTGGTGCCCTTCCCATATACTCAAGGCAGCCCCTGAACCACATCAGAACCATCCCTCTTGATACTAGATTCCCAGGTAAAACAGGCTTTTAGGATCTCTGCAAATCCCATAGGCCTCTGTGGGCCCACTCTCCAGACACAAGGTCTCCGCACCCCAGGGTCTTCCTGAGGGCACCTAGCCAGAATGGCCGCTTAGAGTGACACTGCAGATAAACCGTGATGTCCTTTCTGGGTCCTTCTACGGTACTTGGGGGTGCAAAACTGCACTGTGAAACTTGGCATTACAGTTCACAACAGCAGGTTCCAAACACAAAGGCAGAAACTCAGTCTTCTGTCTGCTCCGTGGGGCCCTGGTGCACCTGGCTGAATGAGTCTGTGCTCCAGCCTTTGGGAGCAGACAGGCCCTGGGTAAAGGCAGGCCCAAGGCAGGTGATGAAGGAGGACCTGCCCCGCTGAGAGAAGGCTCTGTCCTCAACCCACCCTTCTGGGGCTGAGTGGGAAAGGAAGTAGGAGCAACATTAGCAGAAGTGATAAGAGCCCAAGTCCCAAGATGGTTCTAGACCCAGGGCCACACTCAGTACAAGGCAGAGACTGGGTTGCTAGGGCAACATCAGGCAATGCCCATGGGCTGAGGTGTGGCTGCCCGATGATGCCCCTTCTAGACCCAGGGCTGGCCTCAATTCCGGGAGGGCCTGGGTGTGCCGGTGACAGCCTTGGGGCCCCGGGTGTGGTCAGGAGAGGGAACAAGCCTAAGCAGTAACAGGGGTGTATGCCTGTAGGACTCTGGCAAGCGTGAGTAGTGGTAGATTTGGAATCCGGGCATTTGGAGCTCTGGCCCTGTCACTTACCTGCTGTATCCAACTTACTTACCTAGTAGTGGATTCAGCTCTTGGATTCTTCAGCCACAAACGTATGATGCTCTCCTGCCCTGCCTCTGCCAGGGTTGCTGGAAATGGCAGCTAGGCTGACATCTGGGAAGATGCTTGGTAAGTGCCCAAGATGCCTTGGTGCTGTGCTGATCCACAGGGCTGTGTGCTCCATCACGACCTTGCCGTGACCCTGCTGATCTCTTTCTTGATCGTCCAGGGTCTGACACTGTGTGTGGGGTGGCGTGAGGGGGCCTAAGATGACCTACCAGAGACCAGAATTTCCGCACATTCCCCAGGTTTCCAATTCAGAAACAGAACCTCAGGCTGGGGGGTGGGGAGAGGAAATAACAAGTCTTCTACACTGGCCCAAGAACTTTCCAGCCATAGATGAAGGCCTCCTAGGTGGAGGCTGTTTTGCTCCAGGACATTCATGCCCCAGCTCCACATGTAGTCTCTTCCTCAAGGCTGGAGTGGCTGCCAGGAGATGCACCTCAGCACCCAACAGTCAGCCGCCAATGCTCTCCTTGGACTTAGCATCTTCAAAAAAGCTTACTAGGTTTGGTTCTGATTATAAAAGTTGTATCAAGTCATCTTAGAAAATTAGGAAAGTTCAAAGATATAGAGAAAACCCAAATGCCCCCAAACCGATGAATGCCCGAAAAAAATGTGATATATGTACACAATGGAATACTCTGCATCAATCAAGGAGGACAGACATATGTCATTTGCAGCAACACAGATGGAGTTAGAAGGACTCATATTAGCAGAAATAAGCGAGAAAGAAAAAGAAATACAGGATGGTCTCACTTATATGAAGGATATAGGGAAAAACAAACAAAGAATAAGAAAAATTAGAAACAACCAGCAGAACTGAATAATAGAGCAAGAGAGGAGGAGGGGGGAAAATGGGGGAGGCAGAGGGCACAAAAGAATAAGATGGTTAACAGGTGTTAAGGAAATGGGAAAACCCTGCGGTACACAATAATGTGTTTTATATATATATATACACACACATATCACATTATATATACACATAAAATTATATACATAAATTTTTTTAAAAAATTTTAAAAAGTAAAAATGTGGGGAGGGTGGGGAATAAGGGGTGCAACACAACCATGTAAACATGACCAATATTGCATGAGAATTAAAAAATAAAAATTGTTTTAAAAAAAGACAATTAGGATAGTTCAAGAAAAGCTTTTTTTTTTTTTTTTTTGGCCTGGAGCTTCACTGATCCACAGTGCTGTGGCATATTTACTTTGCCTTACTTTTCACTTGTGTCCAGCAAATTCCCATTTGCTGAACTCATGAGAGGTTCCAACTGATGTCTAACTGCCCCTCCTTAAACCGCACAGTGGGACTCTTAACTCCTGAGACCCTTTATCCAGCACAGAACTGAGGGGACACTAAGACACTGCCAGTCTCCAGTGAGTAAACTGTAATGAGGAGGAAAAGCTAAATTGAAGTTTACTAATGAGTAAAAGTGTGGGGCTGGGCACGGTGGCTCATGCCTGTAAGCTTCAGCCTATGAAGCGGCCGGGGCTAGGGATCGCGGTTCGAGTCCCGCCTGGGGCCCATAGTGAGACCTAGTTCCAAAAAAACAGGTGGGTGTGGTGGCGTGCGCCTGTAATCCCAGCTACCTGGGAAGCTAAGGCTGGGGATTGCTTGAGCCTGTGGTACCCCGAGCAACGAGAGCCTGCGGTTCCATGGGCAAAATAGAGTAAAAGTGTGTGTAGTCAGCACTTGGAAAGCTACGATGAGATGTTAGAGAACATCTGCAATACAATTATGCAGAGTTCAAATAGCAGGGAGCCCAAGCAACACACTTTGAGGAAGTCACTTTGAGGAAGTCACTTTGAAAGACAAGTTTTGTAAAGGAAGGAGCTGATGTAGAATGCCAGTCAAGATGTGATTAAGCTGGAGGAAGCAATGGTCTAATCAAAACAAGAAATTGGCAGAAAGGTTTCTCTGTGTGTACGTGTCCGCATGTGCCCTGGAGGAAGGTCTGTGTGAAGCATAAAAAAGGAAGAGAGGAGAAGGAAGTCTCTGGGTGTTTCTCCAACAAGGTGTGGAAGCAGCCACGCTGGGGAGGGAGATCCCTCCCCCCACCCCCACCCCCGTCGCCCCCAGAACAGGCCCTGGAGTGGAATGGCCTCGGCCTCTTCCTGAGGTCACTAAGCCACCTCCTGACTCAGCCTTCAGGTCGCTGAGCATGGGTGGCAAGGGTGGTGATGCAGAGAGGGGCCGGGGAACACAGACGCTAGAGCCCCCGTGATGGCTCACACCCTGACTCCCACGCTCACAACTGTGCCACTTTGGGCAAAACTGTTCGTGTCTTGAGCCCTGATGTGTGAAAAGGAGATGCTAAAATCCTCCTCAGAGGGTTGCTCTGAAGGTTACTTGTAAAAAGCAGTACGGTAGCTGTTGAGCTGTAATTATTACTATATTATTACTAGTGCTGATGATGAATTTATTTAGCAGTCTCTAGTGAAATCATTCAGAAGTCACCTTCAGAAGCTGTTCTTTTCTGAAGATGCAGAACTGAAAAGCAGGAGTCATTGGCTTTTCCTCCTGAGACCTGGAACCCTAAACTTGGTGAACAGGGGATTGCACCTCCAAGAGCTCTCAAGGTAGCTTCCTGCTGCATGCTCTGTGGTCAAGACTGTCTTGAGTGGCATGTTTGTGTCAAATACAAAGCTTGTATTTCACTGTGAGAAACAACTACTGATTGGGGATGGATGTAAGTGTGATCTATAAACCTAATGTAGTTAACAAAAAAATCCTTATTACAAAGGGTACTTGGAATTATCACTGAACAGTGACCTTAGGTGTATATTAGGAACAATGTTTACCCACACTTCATACATTTTTTGTAAAGTTTAAATGAGATAATGACATAAACTACTTGTTCCCTAGCACAAATTGAGCACAACATAATTATTTCACATTCTGCAAATACAACAGTTTTTTGTTTTGCTTACATTGTATTGTTATTTAAATCAGACAGAACCTTTGCAAAAGGTGAAGAAGAGAATATTCCAGACTCAGAAATACCAGATTTGTGCCAGTACAAAAGAAAAAAAAAATCACATTTATTTTACAAGGTAGTATTTTCCTAAAGTATTCTACATAAAGGAAAGTTGAGCTGTCAGTAGGAAAACAACATACTTTTAGGAAATTACAGAAGGTCAACATTGTGTTTCAAATAGACAGGTTTTGAAAAATAGCACAGTACGTGAATATTGCAAGGTATGGACAGCTTTAAAAAGTGTTTATGAGCACAATGATATGGAAGCTCAACATTAAACTTCTAGCAATGACTTGCTTTCAGACTTGCCCAGACTATTAAGAGCACTTCTTCACTCTTAACAGCAAAAAGAACTCAAAGCAATAGCAGAAACAGGTCCTCTCCTAATACAGTCAACTCTCAATTATCCATCCTCGTGAAATGGTGTGGTGATGGACAGAGCTTTACAAGGCATACGATTCAAAACTTAAGTTTGCAAAGTGCCCCTGTACTTGTGTTCGGGTGTGAGGAATATTGACATCTCTGGAATTCACAGCACTGACAAAGTGAGTAAAATTCTCACTTCCTTCTCCCCTTCTCAAAGGAGGGACACCGTCACATATCACTGAAAAGCCTAAAATACAACTGACCTCCTTAACACTGGCTCACAGCTCCTCTGGCAAGGGGAGTAGGAAAGAAAACCACCCGTTTTCTTTAGTTTTCCTCATATTAAAAACCAAAACACCAATAAAATTTTGCAAACAAGATGGAATAACCAAGAGCCAAGTGTTATTTTAACTTGTCCTTTTTTTCCCCCTTCATACCTCCAAGAAGAGGTATTTTGACAGCTTTCTAAATTATCTGCAGCATCCTATTATCCAAGTAGAGAAATCAGCATAAAATAATTCTGTTATGATTAATCCCTAAAGAACTGTGATGTTCCAAATAGGCCAGAAAGTAGAGGTTACCAAATTAAGCCATCATCTCTGAGATGCGAGTCACATCCTAGAGCAAATCAAAAAGTACCTCAGGAAAAGAACTTTGTGGTCAGTGCTGGTTTGGGTGTTCTCTCTTCTATCATCACCCTGTAGCACCTGGAGCCACAAATCTTCCCTTCCCACTTATAATTTCCACAGCACTTATTCTGTATCTCCTGCCTTCTACTTGAACAGCTTGAACATCAACTTTCAAACAGTGGGGATGGCGCAAGGTCCCACGAAAGCATACAAAAGTAGTTTCTCCATCCACGTCACCCAACCCTTGGCTCCAAGTGAGCATACACACAGCATACACGTATCAAGCTTTCGTATCTCTTGGTGGACAAGTATTAACCAAAAAGCCGCTGACATGACTGTGCTTGGTGTCTATAATACATATTGCAGTCTAAACATTTTCTAAAGTGCCTGTAAATATGCTTATACAAATGAGCGATATAGTGTCAGGATTACAGAGAAATTCCTTTATGTAATATAGGATAGAATAGTCCTAAATTTAAGGTGAAAGTATACAGTTTTATACCTTTATCAGTTGTTTTTGGAATGCAAGCAAAGAGATATCTGATTTCATCATCCATGATTTTCAGAGAGTTGTTAAACTGACTGTGCTAGGATTTAAAAAAAAGTCTTGTTTGTGCTTGTTCAGAAAAGGTTATTTTGAGATCCAGGAGCATCTGATATTTAGAATCCAATGGAATATCTCCATTCTATAAAATAGGTAACAGTAAGTGAAGTTTAGTGAGCTTTTGATTATAAAGAGATTGTGCAAATATTTAAAGTGATTATCAATTATTATTAAATCCAAAAATCCCATTAAAATCGTGGCTAATCTGAATGGCAGTTCAGGGGGTTTAAAAACAGGAACCTAGGCAAGAGTTGTAGAGAGTACTGATAAAGGCTCCTACCCTCAACGTAGCCAGCTCTGCCCTGTGACCACTTATTTCCTTGGCTTTGGAGACCTAGTGGTGGCCTCCTATTGGTTCACTGAGCAGGCAAGTGGATCCCGAGTGGAGAAATGATAGGAATGGTGTACAGAAGGAAGGCATTCACGCCCACCCAGGGGATCCACTGGGCTCACCCAAAATGTGGGCAGGTCAGGCAGGCCCTGGTGCTGCTGCCTGAGCCTGAGCACACAGCAGCTGACCACAGAGCTGCCTGGCCTCTGCCTCTGGCTGGTCTGCTGGTCTCTCACCCCCGGGGGGGGGGGGGGGGACGACACACAACTGAGGATGTGGGCAGGGCTCATCAGCCGCCAAGCTACTGGGGTGGGTCAGGTCAGCTCAGGGGGGCTCCTCCCTGCACCCCTCCTCCACCTGCCCTCTGTGCCCGGCAGTGCTCTCTCTTCTCGGCACACTCTTGGTTTGACTTGTTGAGACTTTACGTTTTAGTCAGTGAAAGCTTTATGCTGCATGCTCATCTACCATGGAATGTCTGAACTAACAGTTTTCAAAGGAATACACATGTTCTGCTTTCTAAACCCTATGGGTGTTTTGGGTGCCAAAACCTAAAAAATGCTGTAGCCAGTCACTTGAACTACACGTCGAGTGGGAGAGCAGATTCTGCCGGGAGTGACTGGCAAACCAGGCCAAATGGAGGCTTCGAGGAGGAACGTGTCGGGCCTCTTCTGAGTTCCTAGAATCCAAATGGATGTGACGTAGCAGAGACGTGCCACATGCTGGCGGGCACAAGACGATGCCACCAGAGCGCACCCAGGCAGTGAGGGCAGAGGAAGTATCTCTCTCCCTCTCCAGCTCTGACAGCTCGTCTCACTAGGTCATATTTTACATCTCCTGAACTCTTCACGACAACTTGTGGATAGTAGATTCGGAGAAATGGCAGGAGGCCAACTCACACAAGAACACCTCACAGAAATGGAGATTAGAAGTCAAATTCTGAAGAGACCTAAACGAGAGAATAGTCACTACTTTGTGGTTATGAGCAAAGAGAATGCGTACAACAGACCATGACTATTACTGTAGCAAAGTGAACAGTAGTATTACACAAAATATTTTCTCCTGTCTTAGCAGCAAACTATTTCAACTGCTTTTGCATCGGCATAAAAAAATCCATGCATCATACTGAATTCTAATCCATGTCTCACCTAAGCCATTCTAATGCTTCATACAACCAAATGAAGCAGAATTAATCAAACCTATTAGATTCATTCCTAATCCCTAAAGGACTGCTGTCTTTAGCATTTCCATGCTAACTAAAACTATGACTTTTTTTTTTTTTAAGACGTCAGATGCGGCTGCCTCCTAAATATAATACTTATATAACTTCCTAAAAAGTTTCCCAGGCTTGAAGAAAGGCAGGGAAATGGCGGGGAGCCCACGTCAGGGGCCAACTCAAATGCTACGACAACTCCCCAGCCAGGCCAAGCCAGGTGCTGTCTATGTTGCCTCCCCCAGTGGACTGCGGGCCCTTCTTCCCACATAAGTCAGATCTTATTCCCACAGCCCCCGCTAAGCACAGGGCTCAGCCAGAGCTGGACTGAGCGTGAACTGATGATGCCATCTCTTCTGAAACGAAGGTCTAGTTCAGCCCCCAGTCATGGCGGATGTGGAGACAGCGCTCATCGCTAGGGTTCCAGCTGCCTCCAAGAAGCCTCCTGGGAAGTGAGCACCCGCCCCGCCGAGCGCAGGTGGCATGGAGAAGGGAGCAGACACACAGCCTCTGTCCACTGCTCTGTCTATGCTCTTTACATGAGCGGATCCCGACGGGCTGGCCGGCAGGGGGGTGCCTGTAAAACTTCCCAAAAAGGGATGCCAGAGTTTTTCTGTGAAGAACTGGCTTTTTAAAACTACTGTCTCTTTCGCGCTGGGTTGCTCAACCTGATGGACGATCCTCCGTGATCACCACTTCATCCCTTAAAAAGTTCCCAGTGAAATTAAGGCTGGGTCACACTTCGTGACACCAGATGCTACATAGAAAGTAAGATACAAAAGAAAACCATTCATAAGAAAAAGAATGTCTCCGTTATAAGACTAATTTAGAGTGAAACTGATCAGCAGACCACTGAACTGCTATGGTTGTTAGGGGTAGAAAATACCAACTGCATCGGAAATAGGATCCATCAGACGAAAGTACAAGAGCTCAGCAGGGCCCAGCCCACGGCTCCACCAGCTCACACGGTGGTTTCTATCGTCTCGATCACTTCCAGGTCGGACTGCGACGGGGAGAGGAGGGTGCACTCATCCGGCTCCCAGCTGCTCTCTGGACTGTAATCTTCCTCTGAACTCAGTTCTGCTCCTTCTTCCGTATCCTCATCACACGATTCCACATAGTGAGCCCCAATCGCATTGATCCCAGAGTCCTCAGAACTTGAGGGTGAAGAGCAGTGATCTATTTTTGGTGTATTGCTCTCCTTTGAAATTAAGGCATTGTGTGCAGAGACCTCCTCGGGGCTCATTTTGTGGGAAGGTGGCGCCAGCTGCTTCTGCACATAACACATCTTCCCATTAATACATTTAACCTGATAGTTGTCGATAAAGAGGTCTGAAATCATACAGTACCTGGGAGAATCTGGGGGGAGGGGAGGCTGGAAGACCGATGCAAATTTCAAGAAGTGTTCAGTGAGTGAGACCGAGATCTGGATGGTGTTTGTGGGTTCCCGAGGCTTCGCAGGAATCTCCGTGCTTGGAAGTTGTTCCACAGGGGTCATGGGCTGATAGACATATTTGCCTGTGGGAAACACAAAAAAAGTGGTGGGAATCTAAGAGGATGATATGAGCACGAATGGTTTCTCGGCACGATGGTTTCTTTCTGAGGACTCAGAATATTTTTAAAATAGTTCAGTAACATCTTGAAGGGAGTAACAGAATCATTCAACGTTGTTACATCAATTAAAAATAAAGCATGATGCATAACAATATTTTCTTCTAAGCAAACCTTAATTTATATTTGAGTCTACCTGTGAAACAGCTGGGTCAAAACTTCAAATGCCTTACCCATCATACCAGAACAAAGAATATCCATAACTTGATATGGTAAAAACACAACTGAGGAAGCAGTATTATTTAAAATTTTAATCTTCAATAACTGTGCAGCACATAATTATAGACTAGAGGGATATATACCAGTTCGCTACAAAACATTTACTCTTCAAGTTTCTATATTTTGATCCATGTGTGCAGCACGCACGCGCACACACACTCAAAGAGTCAATGTGTAATGGCCTACAGGTAGTCCTAGCCAGCTGTGTTGGGAAGATATAGTGTGAAATCATCTCTTTCAAGACCCTAAGTTCACCAGCTGTCTACACAGATCTCCCTGACACCAACTCCAAGCACCTGGAGCTAAGCAGAAGTAAAGGCTGCATAAGATGCAGAGTGATTGGCTGTTCCTAAGAAACCAAATGGCTTGTCTCCAAACTTTCTCCCCCTGTCTGAGCTCCGGTCATGCGAACCTTATAGTCTGATAAACATATAAGCAAAAAGAGCCCAGGAAACCTTCCTGGAAAACAAGGTTTAAGACTTATTGGGTTACTGGAAGGATATTACTCTTTTTGAGGCAGAGTTCAAATCAGGGAAGATCAATGTTTGGTAGGACAGACCTCCAACCACAGGCATTATCAGCTGAAGGTACAAAAAAAAACAGATACCTCAGCCTTCCCTTCCCATCTGCCAGCCCAGCACTGGAGAAAGGCATCTCTAGTCAGGGGCAGAGAAAAGACTCCAAGGATGACTCTCTTCACTCCACAAAGTGGTGAGCACAATATCCAAAACAAAGGTTTGACCTTTCCTATTACTGGCTGGTGAGTTGGCAGTTAGTAAGTTCAGGAGTTTGTGGCTGGCAGAACCCTCAGGCAGTGCTTGTTGTACAACACTGATTAAATTCATTGCTGCCACAGTGACCTGGGGTTCAGTTTTCTACCTACTACAGCCATGGGAGATGCGTAGCAGCTGATCCCCAGTCCCAGAGGACTCAGGGCAATATGGTCCAAAGATGGACAAAATCCACAAAACCTGACCCTGAGGCTCTTTGCAGCACCTCCTCATATTCGCTCCCCCCCACTAATCCCTCTGCTCCTCCCCCTCCTTTTGCTTCATAACTTCTTTACTTTTTCTCTTCTCTACCTCTTCATTTTCTCTAATCCTCACCTCCAAAGCTCTTTTTTCATGCCTGTAGTGAACATGTATACTGGGTTCCAGATCCCATTTCCTTCTACAGGTTACACACTTATTAAATGTGCTTGCTCAGAATGAAGGTGGCGGGTTAGGTAGTTGAGATCAGGATAACATATGTAGGTGAGGAAACACATGCAGATGCCACAAGGATAGAGACAAGAAAAAGAAAACCAGATGAGAATCAAAGTGTAATGAGCATCTTCCTGTAATCAATTATAAATAATATACTCTTATTTGATTGTAAACACAAAAATATAAATAACAGACTCATTTCAAGGGTTTAGCTTTGTAGTGAATCCAGAGGAATAAGCACTTTGCTCCCATCCCCAGTAACTTCCACTCGCAGTTCTCAATGCCATGAATGCATGTTCACAGTGACAGCCCTGCCACAAGAGATACTGGATTGCCAGAGATTCGATTACATCTGCTCCACTGTACTTACCAAGAGAACAAGTGAACTAGCACAGTTCTGCAATCAGAAGGGCTAGAACAAAGAGGTTTCTGGCCACTTAGCCAGGAAATTTCATAGCCACTCTAGTCTCTGAACAATCCTCTTCATTAAGGTTTGCTGTGCTATTTAAAGCTTTAAAATTTTAATATCTGGAAGGAAAGATACTCAGAGTGACTCAGGCCTCAAAGAGGAAAACAGGAGAATAAATGACAGATCCAGATATCACAGAGTAGGGTAAATGAGTTCTCAGGGCTTTTCACACCCTTCTCCATTTGCCTCTATGACTAGCACCTGAGGTAGGTACTTGCCCCGTGATTGTACCTGGCTCAACGGGTATGCACGTGCATAAGTGGGCACACCTGGCTCTAGGAGGCGGGGCTAAAAGGGCAGTGTCATCTTGGAAGGAGGGAAACTCAAGTGGCTGCTTCCCTGCTGGCTGGTTTCCCCTCTTCACTACTGAAAATCCTGTGAAGATGATGCCACAGGCTCCAACATTTTTTTTTCAGTTAAGTGGAATTTTTTAAAATAATTTATTTATATGTAAATTTCACATCTTTGTAATCCCAGGGATTCCCCCCACCCTGTTTTCCACCCTCCCCGCCGCCGACACCAAATTGTGTACTTCAGTTTGGTTGTTAGCTTGTTTTGACATTTTTTTCATGGCTTTTGTTTATTTTTTTCCTATATCCCATATATTAGTGAAACCATTTATGTCTTTTTCTTTTTGACTTGTTTCTGCTAATATGATTTCTTCTAAGTACATCCATGTTACCATAAAATGATCAAATTTGTCATTTTTAATTGATGAATAATATTCTATTATGTATATATACCGCATGGCCAAAAAAATGGAGGAAAACAAACAGATGGGAGTGCATCAAACTAAAAAGCTTCTGTACAGCAAAGGAGACAACACAGAACAAAGAACCCCAACCAAATGAGAAAATATGTTTGCCTTCCACAAGAGTGATAAGGGTTTAATAACAAAGATCCACAAGGAATTCACAACTAAACAAAAATAAAACAAGAAGCTCAATCAAAAAAATGGAGAGAACTAAAAAGACACTTCACCAAAGAGGAAATACAAATGGCCAACAGGCACATGAAAAACTGCTCAAGGTCACTAGCAATAAGGGAAATGCAAATCAAAACCACAATGAGATACCACCTTACACCAGTAAGAATGGCCTACATCCAAAAAACAGGCAACAACAAGTGCTGGCAGGGATGTGGAGAGAAAGGAACACTCTTACACTGCTGGTGGGAATGTAAACTGGCCCAACCACTATGGAAAGCTGTGGAAGGCCCTCAAATTAATGAAAATGGAACTACCATATGACCCAGCAATTGCTCTCTTGGGAATATACCCAAAGGAGACCTCAATGTGGTCACAATGATACCTATGCTCAGATGTTTACTGCAGCACCATTTATAATTGCAAGAACTTGGAAGCAACCTAAATGTTCCAACATTTTATTTTAAGCTTGAGCCAATGATAAGGCTGCCCATATTGGGGCGGTTGCAACACCAGTAGCATGAAAGGCAGGATGGTTTCACACAGATGGATATGGAACCCTCTGAGACCTGGGAAGACACAGATGAGTGGCCAAACACAAGCAGGTAGTACCCGGGGGCTAGTGTCTTCCCTTGGGAGAAAAATTCCCATGAACAGTCAGTGGTAGCTGGATCCCGTGGCAGCTGAAACAGGCCCTGTGCAACGCAGATCAGACCTTGGACATAGTGCCCTCAAGATGGCAGGGGCTGTATCTCACAGCTCTGAGAGTCTGTGCTGAGACAGCGACCCAGAATCCTTGAGCTACAGGAACCGTGATGACGTTTGAGGTTTCTTGAGGAAGAGACCCAGAGAAACTGACTCACTGCTCCAGAGACACCAGATTCCTTTGGAGAAGAACAGGAGGCTGGCCCCATGCTCCAGGCTCACCCAGAGGTGGACAGAAGATGAAACAACAGCAGACAATGGCATTGGGGTGTCAGGCTATTGGACTACCCCAAATAATGGAGTTCAGTACGTAGCACCCACATCCCCAAGTGGAACTGGTGAACTTGCAGTGGATGAAATTATCTGCACTGCACAAGAGATGGAGATAATGGTCTCAGTGACCCTGAACCCACTACTGAGACAGATGCTACAGAACAGCAGCAGTATAACCAGCAAAACCACTCTAATGGACTGAATCATGGCTGCTCTGCAGAAAGTTTGGGCCGGTGCGACAGACATGACAGAAACCAAGAGTAGATGGTGATAGGGTGTGCTGCTCCCCCCTCCCCCCCACTGTCTCCTGTTTAAGATTGCAGATTTCAAGGACAGATGCTAAAATGTGAGAATGACCTTAGTTGGAATTTCCCTTCAGGGAGATGCAGGAGGGAGAAAGGTGACACAGGTTTCCTGGAAGGCGGGAAATCAGGATATATAAAGGGTGTGAAAACAGAGAGATTCTGATTCCAATATGGAGATCAGATAGAGAGATTCAATGGAGGAGAGATGGGAATCAGCCATCTTGTAAAGATGTGAGCCATGTGGACTTGGCCAAAGGTCACTGGAGGCCTGCAGCCCTTGGCTGACCTGAACTAGCCTCATGTGTGCTAAAGGCAGTTAAGGAATTTGCAGATTTGAACTCCGTGTTGGAGTTTGTTTTGCTGAGTTTGACTTGTGTCTGAAAGAGGCCGTGCAAAAGTTAGGCCTGAAAAGAAAGTGAACTTTGCTGGTTTGGCACCATGAAGTTCCTGCTACCTGGAAGACAAGGAGAAGACAGCGGCAAAAAGTTTTCTTTCGGTAGCCCACTTTCAATGGCAAACATGGGCTGAGCTAATACAGATGCTTCATGAATTGACGATGTAGCAGGGGTTCTGATGATGAGTATTTCACAGCAGGAATGAGGGATTTGGTTTTGAAAAGCACCTCTTCCTCCTCATTAAGGTCCCTGATGGCAATTCTGGCCCTCTATGTGAAGCACCAAATACATGATGTGACTGCAATGGTAGCTGACTTGGGGGAAGTCGAGAGTCAGGGTGCTCAGAAGGGAACATGGGTAATTGTTCACCAACTGGAAAGAATGCCAAAAAGAACAAGCATGCTTCTTAGTCCCCCAAACCCAAATGTGGATGATCTAGTGAAAGCAGGTGTAATCAATCCAAAATACATGCATGGCCCAATGCACATGTGCTAGAGCTGTGAAGACAACTGTGAGAGGAACAGAGGTTCACCCTTGTGAGAAGATGGACTGCAGTGAAGAGGAAAGCTGAGACTCCAGGTGTACAAAGTGTGTGGATGTGCTACTTGGCTTGTGGCCACAAACCAGAGCCTGGGAGTTTTGTCTTTGGGTACATGTGGTGAAGGCAGTTTTGCCCAAACAGGCAAATTCACAAAGCTAGAATAGCTCATGCCAGAGGTTGGTGGGTAAGAGAGAACAAGAAGCTGTTTAATGAGAATAGTTCAGTTTTGCCAGATGAAGCGAGTTCTGGAAATGGTGGTGGTGGTTGTGCAGCCATGAGACTGTGGCTAATAGCCTGCACTATACATATTTGGAAATGATGGTGAATTTTATATTTTGTGTATTTGATAATTAAATTAATTGGTATAAATTACTTTATCAACAGACTGGAGGGAAACTCCAAATGATCCAGAATATATAAAGATTTTCAACAACTCAAAAATAAGAAAACAATGCAGTTTTTAAAAAGGAGTTGTGCCATTTAAAGGTGCCATGTGGTCCTTGTGCTGAGGGGAATGCTCCATATTACTGTCACTGAGTTTAGGTTATGGCACTGAATTAGTGTTTTGCAAGTAGAGTTGCAAAAGTGAATAAAGTGAATACATTTAAAACTGCAAGCAAATCTCTAGCTCTTTTATATGTAAAATGAATTCAAAACACTGAAGAAGTGACACTGCACATTTTTCAACACACTATATCGGGAACACAAGCAACTGCTCTCACTCATTACAGATGATGTTAACTTGAACACTTGTTTAATATGGTATCTGTCAAGGTTTCTCCACTGTAAAGTTAGTATTTCTCTTTGAAATCCTAAGCACTGTGTGAAGTGATATTTTGAGACTAGGCAAACAGCCAATTTTCACTCTGCTTTCACCTACTGATTTTGGCATGCATAGGTGGATCTGGTCTGCAAGCAATTACTATGGTGTTTGCCAATCAGTGGTTTTCTATTTTCATCCTTTGTTAACTGGAATTCCATGTAAGCAGTTCCATACTCTTCTCATTCATTTATTTGTTCAAGTTCTTAGAGAAGCATGGATGCATAGACATTTTATTTTTTGAATTATTATCTATTACTACCATTATTTATTTTGTTGTTCAGATTGTCCCAGATTTTGCTCTTAGAAGCTTCTTCAAGTCAGCTCCTATCTCCTTTCAACATGCCCCAACCCTCCTCCCCTTTTTCTCCTTTCCTGAAAACTTTCTGACTCTCTGGCACCAGGCATTGTCACTGGGTCATCCTCTATTTGCCCTGCCCCTTTTCTCCAAGGAGCCTTAGTTTGAGCTAGCTCCTTCTAAAAATTTATATGCATTCTCTAGTTCAGTCTCAAAATAACCCTGTGAAGTCAAATCTTAGTTTACTAATGACTCATTCAACTACTCAAAAAACTTATCCACAGAAAAGTGAAGACTAAACCTCATACAGTATTTAAAGCCTATTTTTAAAATAACAAAAATAAACTTCACAAGTCCATTAATTTATCTGGAATCTTTTCTAAAGGAGCTGAAACTACTTTCTCAATAGTCAAACTAATTACACAACACTGAGTAAGATCACAAAAAACAATATGGTAACTGGTAAGTTAGTGAAAATTTTTCATTAAATGAAAAATAAGTTTCATATATCCAGTTCTTCTTCAGGGACCCTTGACTCAACACTTTCAGCAGTTTCTCAGCTAAAGATCATTCAAAACTAGTAGATAATTCCACAATTCTTATACAGTCATGGTTCATTATTCTGCTCATTGTTTAGTAATAGTACATACATTTCTCACAAATCCTCAGTGAGATACTGAAAATACTTATGTTCTCATCCTGATTCTTAGAAGGGGAGAGAGAGAAGGAGAGAAGAATGAATTTCTCAAGCTAATGTAAGAACACAGACATCAGTTTTAGGATTAAGTCTTGGGACACCTGTGTTCTTTGTCAGGATACTTATTAGTTATTTAATAATTAGGTCTAGATAATGCCCTTACCAGTTTACACTGTCACTTCCTACCTTAAACTTCAGCTAATATTCCAGTTTGTAGTACAGTGTAAATATACAGCAGATACATTTCCTTGGAGGAGTTTTTGTTTCATTTTGTTGGTGGTGGTTTTGGTTACTTGTTGTATTGGTTACATCGCACAGAGGGAAGAGAAAAAAAAAAGCCAAAGAAATGTAGAAAAAAATGTATATGCCTTGCTACACTAGCGTATGCACTTTATTAGACTTTTTTTTTAAAGGACCAGTTGTGCATTTTGATTCTTTAAAAAGATCCTTTGGGGCAAATGAGCATTTTGCTTTTATAGACAGTTTTATGACTGTGAAATGCATGTCCCTTGACACATGAAGTACACTACTTTCAGGGAATACAGAGTAATTTCAAAATTGGCCTAAGCAAAATATAATTAGAAAAGTAAATTTACTGGAAAAAAAATTGAGTGGCCCAAGGGAAACTGCATCCACAGTTCAGTTCTTTGATTTTATACGGTGAACTATAATTATATTTATGGTGTTCCCAAGGGCATTCATTATTTTGAAAGTAATGTTAAATATTCTTATACAGCCAAACCTGCAATGTGCATTTATTTACTGAGTAGCATATCAAAAACTGAAAGCAAAAAGAACATTATAACCAATAATTTGTATAGCCTTAGTCTCTACCCAACTCCACTGGCAGCCAGTATTATCACTATTTTTTGTACTTCCATCTATAAGAACATTAAAGTTCATATATTGCACAATATGTTGACCTCCCCAATCAGAAATTTATGCAAAATCCTAGTTTCTTCTTCCACTTGCTGAACCTTTTTTAATTTGGTAGGCCCTATAAATGTTACGCAAAATCCCAATGAAACAGAAGCATGGTTTACTTATCTAATAATCATTAGATATTGAATAATTATTGAATATATACCATGTTTATATTATTCAATCAGATGCTATGGGGAAATACAAAGTATGATATTGTATCCACATTTTAAAGAACTTCCAGTCAAATTGGGGGGTTGAACATAAAAAAAAAAAAGTAAAAGTAAAACTACAACATACATACACCTATTCACCAAGCAGTGGAACAGAATTCCAGGCTTCACTTAAGGCGTTTACGTGGCTGTGAAAAGATACAGCCTTGGCGCGAACAGGCCTGCTCCGGGCCAGCTTCAGAGCAGGCCTGTGTGGGTTTGCATTTGGTCTTCAAAATGGGTTGAGCAAGAGTGCAAAAAAGACTATAAAAGTTTGTGAGGATGACTGAGGGGCTTAGGAATGCAAGGCCGACAGGTTTCTGTTTCTGGTTAGGGTTCCTCTCTCTTGGGCCATTCCCTGACCCAGAAGCAGAGGCTCTCTCCGAGTAGTAGCTGTGAAGCATCTACTGTGAAGCATCGCTTGTTTCTCGTACGTGTCCCCTGCTGGCAAACCTTCATGAGAAAATGATTAATGATGTCAAATGCTGTTTTACTAATTCCTTTTTATAGTGAAATGGAATGAATAAAAACGTCTTTAAGGTTTTTATTAGCAGACCACCCTGGAGATCGTGACACCAGAATTGGAGCCCAATGGCAGACAGGGCTGCCACATGGCGGGCCCGCGCTGGGGCCCCAGGGTGCAAAGAGATGACCGCAGGGGAGAAGTAGCATCACATCACTCAGCCAAAGTGCATTCCTTTCAGCCTTTTACTTGTTTCTCTCCTGGACCCATAATCTGAGTTGATTTATGGGCCAACAGTCTGGCTGTGTCCACAGAATAATGATCCTGAACAAACCTTTGCTCTCTGAGACTCAGCCTCCCGTGACTGGCCAGGGGCTGGACCTGAGTTTGATATCATTCTGGTAACAATGATAACCACTCAAGGCTACAGAAAAGACAATGATTAAAAAAGGATTTTAGAGTGCTTAAGTCCCGTAAAGAAATATTGATGGACGGGAAAAAGAAGGGGTGGCAGAACGTTCGTGGTTTTTCAGGCCTGATGGTCTAGATTGATCTAAAGTCACATGGCTGAGCAGAGGCAGGAATTTAAGAGACATCTCAGAAGACTTAAGGGTAAAAACAAAGGTCCACAGTCAAACATACCTGTATTTGAATCCCAATTCTGTGACCTACCTGCTTTTTGACTTTTATCAAGTTCTGACTCTTCCTTGTCCTTAGAGTAAAAGTGGTTAGCCGTAGCTACCTTTTCAAATAGAAAATAATTCTGTTATTGGTGTTACTTAGAGAAAATGGGAACTAACTATGGGTCTCCTAGTCACTTCAGAGGCTTTCTGGGTTCTGGACCTGCCAGGCCCATGAACCCTAGTCCCAAGTCTCTGGAATGCTCTGCATCCACCCAGATACTTGACTCTGCTCAGCCTGTGACCTTCTCTCTGCCTGACCATGGTTCTCCACCACCCTACCTTCATACCTCACCAACCCCCCTCCCCCCAGCCCTCTAACTTTTTCACATCTGCTTTCACTCCATTTGGAACTAACATTTATCAATTCTCAATTATGTGTCAGGCACTGAACTGGGAACGCAGACTGAAACAGCAAGCAGAGAGAACACAACCCTGCCCTTATGGAATTCAGTCTAGGAAGGGATGCATATCTGAAAAGAGATTTAATTACAAGCCACAGGTTGTGACAGGTCAGCATAATCGAGTATGTTCAAAGGTGCTGGACTGTGGTGCTATACAGTCACATAGTGCGTGACAGTTCATGGTCCAGTGGGCCCACCTAAGACAGTTGTCCCAAGACACCATTCCCCACAGCTCAGGGGTTGGCGGGCTGCATCGTCTAGATCCATACAGGCACACTCTGTGATGCTCGCACGAGGATGAAATCACCCAATGATGCATTTCTCAGAATATATCCCTGTCATTAGGCACACGTGACTGTATACCTGAAATCTATATAATGTAAACCAATGACATGTGAAAAAATTCAAAGCAAACAAATGCAAAAAGGAAAAAAGTGATAGGAAGAAATGGAAAAATCAATGATTAGGAACTACCTATGGAATGCATGATTTGGATGGGGTTGGGAAGAGGTCAGAAAAGACATCCCTGAGAAGGTGGGGATAGGCAGTGCACAGCACCTCAGAACTGGACAAAGTGGGAGGAGCCAGAGTGGCTGAAAAGACCAAGAAGGTGGACAACAAGAGATGGGCCTGGTGGAGTCTGGACCAGGCAGGGCCCCAGAGACCATGTTAAGGACTGGGGATTTTATCTTACACCAAGACACCACGGTTTTAAGGAGAGAGTGACATACCAGTTTCACTTTCCTACTTGCTTTCATCCTATTTGCCTTCCTCGTGGTATGCATTAAAGACAAAGCTAATTTAATGTACTAAACAGACTTCAACAATCACACTACCACCCCCTCTCAGTGTCCCACCCAGACCTGGACTTAAGTCAAACAGCTGAGAGAACAGGGAGGGCAGAGAAAGGCGCTGAGTAACCTGTGCAAGGCAGAAGCCCTCCCCTGGCCTGGAAGATTGCTACAAGAAGGGCCACTCTGCTGAACAAAGTGGCTCAATAGCACTCTAGGAAGGTGCAGACACAGACAATTCTATTGGAGAAAGAGCCCCTGCTAGGGCAAGAGAGTTCAGAACACCATGATAATATGTAAGACTAACTAAAATAGGCTTGAGTAGGAAAAAGGTAGAGAATGGGGACTGTCTTGGGCTTTCAGTTCTTTAAGGTGGCAAAATCAGATTTTCATGGAATGAAAATGTCTCCCTCTTTCCAGTTACTCTGAAAAGTCCTACTTATCTCCCTAAAGCTATTGTGCAATGATGCTTTTACTATAGTAATTGGTTAGAAATGAGAGAGTGGAGGAAACCTTCTCCCAGAAACGGGTCACTAAAGGTGAGATGAAGCATGAAAACCATATGTTCAGAAAGAAAAAGATGGCTGCTGGCAGAGCACAGAGACTTGCCAGCAGGCATTAGATGTCTACAGCCCACAATGTACAAAATACCATGAAAGAAGCTTGACAGAGGGAAAGAGGAATAAGTGGGAACGTAACTGATTACGGATCATTACAAAGTGAGAAAAGCTGCCTAAGTACCACCCCTTTTCTCTAAGCTGGACGACGATGATGATGATGATGATGATGATGATGGTGATGATGATGGTGATGACAACCATTACCTTTGATTTCTTTGTAACAAGTCTTGATCTTAAGGGCATTTTATGAGACCATCTCAGCCTCCCACCTTTCTCTGCAAAAATCACTAGGGCATGGGTTGAATTAACAGACTGAACAAGAGATCTCCACAACTGCAGCTAGGAAAAAAAAATCCATTTTGAGAACAAAGAAACTCCCTATGGGAAGCAGCAAAAGAGGAAACCTAGCCCCTGAGGATTGGCGTGGTTTCCTGCCCTTCCAGCAGCACATGCCTGTACAGTCCTACAGATGCTAAATAAGCTGTGAGCACAGTGGATTGAGACTCCTAACAGAGTACAGCCAAGGGATGCAGTGTAAGACATCTGTCACATTTATCTATTGAACTGGGGATGGGAAGTTCAGAAATTCACAAGAAAAGGATACTAACCAGTCAAGCTGATCTAAGAAAAATAAGGTGGTGAAGCATCTAAAGTGTCTGTCCTTAGCACAGGGCCTCAATGCTAGCTCAAGAGATGTTCATTCAATTTATAAAAGCATCATTGTAAAGGGTTATTTTCATAGGGAATATGTCTGGAAAACATTCTGGAACTTTGTTTTTTATTAATCAGTCACAACAACAATAATAATAAAATACATTCTAAAAATCAATGAGATGTAATTAAAATCCAATTACTAATATTTATATATAATTTCTATTTCCCAATATAATGAAAAATATTCATCATGTGTTTTCTTCAATCAGTTGTAATAATTACCTCTCATAGGAATTCAAAGAGGGATAAGAAATAACAAATTCGGTATTCACACCTAAGTATAGCATCACTACTTCACTAGCCCTTTAAAGGTTCCCGAATGGGGACAAAGAGGTGCAGATGATGGCATCAAAATTCAACTTGGAGCTTTGTTCTTGGATCATGCTCATCACAACAGTTGGGCTGTACAATATATGCAGGGAGTCACTGTTCGGCTGACACTAAATAGTAAAGAAGGAAAGCGGGAAATGTGGTAGTTATGAACTGCCTCCCTCAACTCCACATTTTCTCTTCAATAAATTCTGCCTTTAACCTTGAATGAGACATGTATATATATACATAATTGTATAATACATGCCCAATTCCTTCGACCATGCTTCCTATACAGTGAGAATGATGGGAAATTTTCTCAGAGTGCCCCAGAGGGATATTGCTGGAGGAAGGGGTTCTGCTCTTTGCTGCAGGCATGAGGGGTGAGGGGTTATGGAAATCTGTTGGTGCTTGGGGCCCCAGCCATTCACCCAGAATGTGAGCTCCCTTGACTGGGTGCAGTTTTGCCCTGACTGTGTTAACCTTCCCATGTCCACACAGGGAAGGTTTCCCTGTCCACACAGAAACCAATATTCCAAAGGCCTTCTGTCTACATATGATGTACCTGCCTAACCAACCCTGGCCTCTCCCCCTCTCTGTATTCAGCCCCTAAGTGTTGACCGGCCATGTCTCTTCTGCACTCCAGAGTACAGCTTCCTGTCTGCCAGGTCACTACAGTCCAGGGTAGCCTGGATAAAGCAGCACATTTCTCCATTACCCTGTGGGTTGAACTACATTTTTTGCAACAAAGTCTGAGCCCAGTCTTGGGGAGAGACCTCATTCCATCTTTGTCATTTCTGGGTATTTCCCCTTAGCCACAGGAAACCAGAGTTTCCTTTTATCATATAGTCTCACCTATTTCTTAGAGCTTAATAATTCTTTACTTTCAATTTCTTTCCTATCTAGTCCACTGTGTGGTTTTCATCTCGAGACTAGAAGCACAATGATCAATGACCAAGGTAAAAGTGTAGGATTTCCGTAGGTGGTACTTTCCTGAACTGCCTACTGATACAATATAATTATACACGTAACATTAAACATTCCACAAACATATAAGAAATTTAATAGTTTACGTTATTTGGAGCCTGGACTAAAATATACAGGCTTATGTCATTTTATTCTGCATCCCTTTACTGAACTTCACAGATACTGTGCTCAGTTCAAATTGAAAGTTTGTGGCAACCATGCATCCTCTTTTTTCCAACAGCCAGGGCAAACACTGTGTTTCAGTGTCACATTTAATGAAGGTAAATATAGTGGGGTTTCTAGACACCATGCCTTTACACACTTTATGAGAACCCCCCACCCCCCAAAAAAAACTGTTAACTCATGATAAAGTGAGATCGTAATTTTATTTTATCAAGATGGTCTGGAATTGAATTTGCAAAATCTCCCAGGTATGCCTGTATTAAATATTACATATTAAATGCAAATTCTTTAGATGATTACATATGGCAAACTGGTAATTGTTTAATATTAATAGAGGAGGATTTTAGGAGAACATATTCTAAAACCTATTTGAAAAGAACATTATCTTTGCTATTTGAGTATTTCTATATACATAATTAATCTCAAAAATCACCAAGAAAAATAATGAAAGCTTTTGAATACTCGGGTATTCTTAAGGAATGATATACGAAACTATTGAACTGGAAAGTACCTTCTTGGAAAAAAAATAATGGGAAAAAAAAAACTGATCCAGCCATCATAATGGACTAACATATGTTAAATTTGAATTGAAAAATTATAGCAGCTAGGTTGGGAATAACATTGAGATGCTTTATGAATGAAAGCAGAGCATCATGGCTGGCAAAGCACAGTACAGTTCTTGTTCCTGAAGCTGGAATACAACTGTCTTTTGGAAGAGAACAAAAGGACAGGAGGAGGTATCACTGCCTGTTTACAATATGCGGTGAAAAGGTAGAATCAACCATTGGAAAAAAGAAACACAGATTACCTGTGATGTTCCAGACAAAACTGGAGGAGCATGTAGGAGAGACTTGGCATTTGGGTACTCATGACATAACCCTAGGGCATTCAGCACTGTGATGGGTACTTTGGAAGTTTTGCCACACTATGTAATTCATGACTGGAGCTAACGCTAGTACATTTTTAGCCTACCAATACATCAATGATATTTGGTAATATAAATTTTCAAGACCAACTAATTTTTCCGTGGGTTTGATAAATTTTGTAAATTATCACTTATCTATTACTTATAAGGGGAAAGGATAGGCTCTGTAGAGAAAAAAAGGCCTGTGGGGAACTAATAAGCTAAAAAAAAAAAAACCCAGAGGCACCAGCCCCACAACTAGGATGAAGCATGTTCAGGTGCAGTTATTCTGATTTGGCCGGGTTAGTCCAAGCAAATGCAACCATTCAGAATTATCTAACTGCAGATGGCTGCTCAAAGAGAACCTCAGCTGTTCTTGAAAGAAGCATACCAACTACAGAATGGAAAAAAGAAAAGAAAAGTTGCTAACAAAGAACCAAATAGGATTTCTGTGAACCTTTTGCAGACCATGAACCGAAAATGTCAGGTGAGATCTAGATGGCTTCAAGCAAAGATTAATGAGGCATTTACTGTGGCTGTCTGACATATAAGCAGGCCACATTCTATTCAAACAAGTTTCTCTAAGAGTTCATTGATGAATGTTAATAACTCAGAAAATCTGTATGTTTTCCCATAAAACCTAAAAGACTACAAAATAATATGGTGAAGGCAGAAAGCATTTTTCTTTACAGCAAACATTTTTATGCATCCACAGAGAAAAAAAGATGTATTCATATATTGTTACTACCTGACAATACAAATTTTAAAACTACTCATTTTACTGCCTGGTGGGTGTGATGATTAATTTTATGCATCAACTTGAATGTATTTTTGGATGAGACTAACATTTAAATTGGTGAATTTTCAGTAAGCAAACTGTCCATAATGGAGGTGGGCCTCACCCATCCAGCTGAAGGCCTAAATAGAACAAAAAACAAATCTCCTAAGCAAAAGGGAATTCTCCAGTAAAACTGCTTTCAGCTTCATCTTCTCTACTGACTTTCCTGGATCTCAGGACAATGTTGCAAATGTTGTACTCACCAGTTTTCATAATTATATAAACCAAGCCCTTTATCTTTATGTGAGAAAGATAACAAATCTTCCTATAAGCACACATATCCTATCGGTTCTGTTTCCCTAAAGAATTCTGATTATTAGACTCATTTTACCTGCAATGATAATTAGATCTTGCCATGGCAATATAGCCAAGTATGTCTAACTTTAGCCTCTATTAATAGGGAGAAATGTACTTAATTTTTTAGTCTAGTAACCTTATTCCCCAACAAGACCACTCCAAAAGAGGATATTCTAGCTCCCCTTCAATTCATCCAAGGCCATCTAGAGAGAAGCAGCACTCTCATTCTTCTTCCTTTTAAGGCAAATATACATGTGTATTAAATGTTTTAAATTAAGTTATAATGCTAAATCTGGGTTGATTTCACTAAATAAAATCATTGAAGTCACCTATATCTAGGAGTTATTTTCTTCAGATATTTTCACTATTCCCCTTCCTCCCTCCACCCCCTCACTGCAAATAGTAACTTGTTGAATTTTTACCTAATATATTTTTCATTATCTCCCTGAACTTAGTGGGTCTCAAGTATCTCCTGTTTTGAATGCTATATACCACCAAACCAACTCTCACTATGCTATAAATAAAAGTAATTTTTATTTATGGTATCATAATCAAAAAAATCATGGCTCTTTAAATAGTTTCTGACTCTTTAAATTCGGAGGGAGGGGGGAAATCCCAAGACATTTTAAACCTGAGTCACTGAATATGAGTTAATTTTTTAACATTTTTATTCCAAAAGTGATAGTTGTCATTTGATATGCACACAAACCCTATAGAGAATTGTGACAAAAATAAAATAGCATGACATATCTATTTGCCTTCCTGTAGAAAATTTTATTTAGACTAGAAAAAAATTCTGCAATATGGAGAAAGACAAATGAGACACCTAAAGACTAAATATGTCATACTTTTAAAAAACAGAATTAGCAAAAAGCAAGTTGAAAGAAACACAACACTGTTCAAAGAGCATTCCTTCAAACATGGCTGAAAATTGGTGTCTTGATTCCTGTCTCATCTGAGATTTACTAAGTAAGGAGAAGTTCAGAAAACTTTACACCGTGATAAAATAATGGACAAGCATGAAAGGGACTATAACACTAATAGAAACAGTACATGAAGTAACTGTATTTATTAGTAATAATGAACTTGTTATAATTCATATCAGACAGTACCAAAAGGAAAATTACAATATATACATACACAACTATATACAGACACAATGGGTCAGTGGGTTGTTTGTTAATGTTCATGTATAAAAGAGTAATTAAGTCAATTAATATTTATTAAACACTTAACAGTGAGGGATAGAGCCACGTGGGGAGGAGAGGGGAAAGGCCACAGCTTAGTCTCTAGAATATAAGAGGCTCTACCCTTAGGGCTAGAAGTTGTGACAATTTAACAATTTAAATTTCAAATAATGCTCCCTAAGTTCATTGCTATCATAAAATAAATGAACACAAAAATAAATAAAAACATAAATGTGGATGAAGTAGTTTTATCTCAAATTTTATTCATATGTGGAGAAATATTAGAATAAAATTAAATACACTCAAGTAATTATTCATATATTTGAACATATCCAGACTTGGAAGTATCAAAGCATTAGTAGCATCTTTCCTAAATTTCCTTATTTTAACAAGTTCTTAATAGCAACATCAATAGTAAATTAATGACACAAAGATGCTCAGATATACAGGGTATATTAAACTGTGGCTGTATCTCAACTTTTTTTTTTTTTTTTTGACTATCAAAGAAACAGGTTCTTTATTAGGAAGAAAACCTGGATAGCTGACTACATACAGTGAGAGACTAGAGCTGCAGAAGTCATGGCCCCTGGCTGTGTGGCTGTGTCCTTTCATTTGGTCCCAGAGCAGAGGAGTTTGATCAGGTGGGACATGGGAGGGGGGTGGTGTTTGCTCAGGCCTAAGATGCTTTTGTGATACCTTCTTGAGTCAGTGTTCCAGGAAATGGGACTAAGGTGATCAGTTTCCCTCTGGCCAAACTTAGGTGGCACAGGAGAAGGTGGGGGTTTTCTGATAAACAGGAAGGTATTTGGGAGAGAGTGTATCTCATTCTTGATAATTACTTTAAAGACGCTCCATCAGAAATACATCTGAAAATATTTCCATTAAAATGAGTTGAGTTAGTATAAATGAGTTAGTATAAAAATGAAAATACCTAGCATCTACCTGACACTGGATTCTTAATACATAAAAAACAGCAATTAATTCATCCTAAGGCAAAAAATAAAATCTCACATCTTATATTTGAAATGATAGAAACCTAGAGTTTTACTGACTGAAATAACCTTGGAAATGATTCTTAAACCCTTTATTTTTTTAATTTATTATTTTTAGTTAAGCATTTTTTTAAATTTCAAGTACAAAGTTTTAGAAATATACAATTTCCCAAGACTAAATCAGGAAGAAATAGAAAACCTGAATAAACCAGTTATAAACAAAGAAATTGAAAGAGCGATCAAAAGTCTCCCAAGAAAAATTGGACTAAGACCTGCAAAAAAATGGACCAAGACAACATCCTCACACCTTGTAAAAAAACCAATTCAAAATGAATAAAAGACTTAAGTGTCAGACCTGAAATCATAACATACATAGAACAAAACTTGGGAAAAACCCTCCATGAAGTACAATTCAGAAATTCCTTTATAGAAAAATCTACTGATGACAAAAAATTGAAGGAAAACAAAAACAGATAGGACTACATCAAACTAAAAAGCTTCTTTCTGTACAGCAAAAGAGATGACAGAAAAAACTAAAAGAAACCCAACCGAATGGGAAAAAAATTTTGCCTTCCACAAGAGTGATAAGGGTTTAATAACAAAGATCCACAAGGAACTCACACAACTAAACAAAAACAAAACAAGAAGCCCAATCAAAAAACAGGGAGAAGAACTAAAAAGACACTTCTCCAAAGAGGAAATACAAATGGCCAACAGGCACATGAAAAATTGCTCAACATCACTAGCAATCAGGGAAATGCAAATCAAAATCACAATGAGATACCACCTTACACCAGAAAGAATGGCCCACATCCATAAAACGGGCAACAACAAGTGCTGGCAAGGATGTAGAGAAGGGGACACTCTTACACTGCTGGTGGGAATGTAAACTGGTCCAACCTCTATGGAAAGCTGTGTGGAGGACCCTCAAATTAATGAAAATGGAACTACCGTTTGACCCAGCAATTGCTCTCTTGGGGATCTACCCTAAGGAGACCCCAATGCTTGTACAAAGGGAGACATGTGCTCGGATGTTTATTGCAGAACTATCTGTAATTGCAAGGACATGGAAGCAACTGAAATGTCCGAAAACAGATGACTGGATGAAAAAAATGTGGTATATATACACAATGGAATATTATTCATCAATTAAAAATGACAAATTGGACAATTTTATGATAACATGGATGAACTTAGAAGAAATCTAATTAGCAGAAACAAGTCAAAAAGAAAAAAAACAGAAACCAAATGGTTTCACTACTACATGGGACATGGGAAACAAACAAAAAGCCATGAAGTAAAGTCAAAACAAGCCAACAACCAAATTAAAGTACACAACTTGGGAAGGGGGGTGGGACAGGGTGGGAGCAGTCAGGGAGGGGGGGTGAACCCCAGAGATCACAAAGATGTGAAATTTACATATAAATAAAATTTTTTTTAAAAAAAAGTCTCCCAAGAGACAAAAGCCCAGGACCAAATGGTTTTGCTGTCAGCTTCTACTAAACATCAAAGACTGGCACCCACCCTTCTCAAATGCTTCCAGAAACTAAAGATGAGATGATGCTTCCAAACACATTTTATGAGACGAAAAGTACCAGAGTAGCAGGGCACGGTGGCATGCGCCTATAAGTGGCAGCCTAAGAAGCTGAGGTGGGGGCCAGGAGTCATGGTTCGAGTCCCGCTCAGGGCAATGTAGCGAGACCTAGTTCCAAAAAAATAGCTGGGCATGGTGGTGCACTCCTTAATCCCAACTACCTCGGTAGCTGAAGCTGGGGATTGCTTGAGTCCTTGGTACCCCAGGGCAACATGGGCCTGTGATTCCACAGGCAAATATAGCAAGACCTAGTCTCAAAAAAAAAAAAAAAATACCAAAGTAGGTACCAAAAGCAGACAGAGACATCACAAAAATAGATAAACATACTTGAAAAAAATCCTCTATAAAATTTTAGCAAACCAAATTCAATAAAACACTTTAAAAATCATATCATGAGTGAGATTTATTCTAGGGATGCAAAAATGTTTCAACATTGGTGTCATTCACCACATCAACAAGAAAGATAAAATATCGATAGAGAGAAAAATTATTTGCTAAGACTCAAATATTAATTTGTGATTAAAAAAAATGGAAGGAACATACCTCAACAAAGGCCATATGTAACAAAACTGTAGCTATCATACTCAATGGTGAAAATTGAATATTTTTCCTCTAAGGTCAGGTATAATACAAGGATGTCCACTTTCAAGACTGCTGTTCGATACAGAATTGGAAGTCCTACTTAGGGCAATTAGGCAAGAGAAAGGTATAAAAGGAATCCAAATTGAAAACACAGTGAAACTTTGAAGATGGCATAATATATATAGAAAATCCTAAAGACACCAGCTTAAAAAATATATATCCAAAACAATGAATCAGTACAGTGATTGTAGCCTGTGGTGGGTTACAAAATCAATCTATAAACTATGGCATTTCTATATTCAAACATTACAGTATGATCAAAAGTAAATATCTAGACATCAACTTAATAAAGGAAAGGAAAGATCTGACAATGAAAACTGTAAGGCACTATTAGAATTAACACTTAAATCAATTAATTAATTTAATTAAGTTAATTCTAACACTGTTAGAATTAATAAAATGGTCATTTTATCCAAAGCAATATACAGAATCAATGCCATTGAAAGTTTTAACAGCATTCTTCAAAGAAAGAAAATAAACATTACTGAAACTTAGATGAAGCCACAAAAGACCCCAAATTGTCAAAGCAATCCTGACAAAAAAAGGGTGTGATAACACTCAGATTTCAAGCTATACTAGAAAACAACAGTCATCAAAACAGTATGGTATTGGAATAAAAACAGACACACAAGTCAGTGAGACAGAACTGAGAGCCCAGAAATAAATAAAACCTTGTCATTTGAGGCAAAATGGTTGAAAATGGAGATTAAGTTAAATGAAATAAAAGGATAAACACAACCAGGTTTTAAAAACAATATAAATTTTAAAAGACACTTATTTCAACTTTAATCTTTCCTTTTATTTTTTAAATTTTTTATTTAATAGAGGTAATACTGGCTTACAACACTGTATATTTTAGGGGCATAGGTTCAAATGTTACCATACCATACCTCCCCCATCAAAACATCAATAATCCCTCTATCACAAGGCATTCTAGTCTACTGGCTCCTTTATCCCCTTTGTTCCCCACTCTCACCCTCTGGTAGCTTCAGTTTATTTTGGCTTAGTTTTGACTGTTCTTCCTACATATGAGTAAAAAAAAAAAAAAAATCACCTGGTATTTGCTTTCTCCTACCTTATTTCACTGAGCATACTATCCTTCATTTGTATCCCCATTGCCACAAGTGACAAGATTTCATCTTTTTCAATAGATGAGCAGTATTCCACTGCTGTATATATTTCATTTTCCCTTAACCCAGTTTCTGTCACTGGGCATTTAGGTTATTTCTATAATTTTGCTATTGTAAATAGTGCTGCAAGGAAACAGGCCTGATGACTTGGCCAGCTAGCACAAGAGCCGGGATTCAATTCAGGTGTCCTATGTTTGTGTTCCTCTTCATATCATACAAATCATTCACCTTTTTAAAATCCAGGTCATCTGTGGATGAAAAAGATGTGGTATATATACACAATGGAATGTTACTCATCAACTAAAAATGACAAATTAGACGATTTTATGATAACATGGATGGACTTAGAAGAAATCACAGTGACTTGCAGAAACAAGTCAAACAGAAACCAAATGGTTTCACTACTATATGGGACATGGGAAAGATAAAAATCCATGAAGAAAAGTCAAAACAAGTCAACAACCAAACTGAAGTACACAACCTGGGGGGGGGGGATGGGACAGGGTGGGAACAGTCAGGGAGGGGGGTGGACCCCAGAGATCACAGAGATATAAATATATATAAATAAAGTATTAAAAATTCATATATAAAGTATTAAAATTCATATATAAATTCATATATAAATAAAGTATTAAAAATTCATATATAAATAAAGTATTAAAAAAATCCAGGTTATCTAACATATGGTTTTACAAATGCTTCTGATGAATTAAAATTTAGGAGGGGGAAGTAGATGGAAGCACCAAAAGCTTTGATTTCAATAAGACTCCCTGGACTCTGAGGCTGAAGGCCAGCTTCTTACTCCAGTTCTCATTAATTACAGCCTGAGACAAATCAAAAACTCTGGGATTCAGTTTTTGTAAACAAAATCAGAAGGTTAGGTTGGATCCGTGATTCTTGAGCTCGGCTGTGTAGCAAATTCCTCTGAGGACCTCTTGACAAAATAGCACTGTCCAATTCCTAGTCCCCAAGACTCTATTATAAGTGACTGCAACAATGCCCTGGCATCAATATTTTTTAAGTCTCCCAAGTGATTCCAGGTGCAATCAATATTGAGATCCACTGAACTAAATCATTACAAAGGTCCATTTTATCCATATTTGGATAAATTCATTTTTCCATGCTTTGGCTGTAGTCATTTGGCTTTGGTTAACTGATGGGTATATTAGACACAGTAAATGCATGGGAATTCAGAGGAGAAAAACCTGTTTTTAGTCTTTGCAGCTAGATATTCACGGTGTGAACAGATTCTATACCACAATCCCTTAGTATTTATTTAAGGCTGTTATGGAGAAGATTCCTTCTCCTCCTCTCATGCATGCTTCCACACTGAGGGTACTCAATTCACATCAAACTATTAAAAGAGGAAAATGGCTAACTGGTTAGCAAATTTAGAAGAAAGTGACTAGCTTAGCACCTTCCTTTGTCTCTTAGGAATGAGCCAAGCACAAAGAACACAAGTTCTGACCCAGTTATCTCAGGACAATCTCTGCATCAGAGCTTGTCCCAGTCCAATAATTCTGAGGTTCAGAATCTGGAAGACCACCTGCCAGCAAACACAAGATGCATCCTCTAATTCAGCTTCCATTAGAAACAAGGGTGGTATTCTGGTTCCCAGACATTTATTCTTGTCTTACTTCTCAACAGATTTTGAACTCATGACAGAAGGGAAATATTATTTATTGGGTAACTTCAGAGATCTCAACAGGTTTATTCCATATTAGACAAGAGGGCAGGAATACGTGTGTTTAGTGTTACTTGACAATGTTCAGAACAAGTTAACAACAACAAAAAAACAAAAACAGGTGAAGAGTATAGCTGTTACAGACTGAGTGCTTATAACCCACACCACACACACCCCAATCACTAGCTCCCAATGTTGATCAGTATTAGTAGGTGGGATCTTGGGAAGTAAGTCATGAAGGTGGATGTATATATAATGAATGAGATTGCTGCCCTGATCAGAAGAGACACAGGAAAAATGATCTATCTCAATACCATCTGCATGCTCAGATGGTAGTGAGATCAGAGCTGCCATGTATAGACTGAGGAGAGGAGTTCTCACCAGAACTCAGTCATGTCTGCACCCTGATCTGAGACCTCTAGTTAGCAGAAGCATGAGAAACAAATATGTTGTCCAAGTCGCCTTATCTTTTATTAATTTGAGAAAGCAGACCAAAATGACTAATAGTGGTTCTAGCAAGCTAATCTACTCAAGGTTTTCGTTTTAACCAAAATCTTATCAATCAATTCAGGGTTTCTCAAGATCATGGATGTGGCAAAAATGAAGAAACTAAAAATATTAATTAAAAGTACAGAACCTATTTAGTGTCATTTGGCAAAAAATAAGTAGGTATTAATGCAGTCTTGCCTTTGTCAATCTATCCTTTATAGAAACCTTTCTCAAGAAGACCATTCTAAAACATAATTTGATTTTCTCCATTCTGGTTTCAAATCCTTCAAGGCTTCACAACATCTATCACCTTCAAGATAAAAACCCAGTCTTCTAGAATTCTATGCAGTCTTCCAGGAGTGCTTCCTGCCCACCTTTACAGTTTCATCTCCTTCCCTTCTCCCAAAAGATCTTTGCTCTATAGTGCTCAAGATCCTGGGCAACCAAGTACCCAAAATACCCCAGAGCCTATGTTTTATAAGAATAGTGGAAGTAAGATTGATACACCGTATCTACCAACCATCTTTCAGTTGTCAAGTCTAGAGCAGCTTTCTCAGGGTTCCCCCAACCCCAACTCTACTATATGTTCTCATAGCACACTAAAGCTCTCCTTCACAGGAGAGATCACAACTTTACTTTTTATGGTTTATTTCTGGAATTATTTTATTCATCTCGTTCGCCACACAGACTGCAAACTCCAGTAAGGCAAAAAGCTTGTGCCTTTATGCTCCAGTATGTTCCCAATGTTGGTCCTACATATGCCCGACATAAAGTACGTCAACAGGGGTGAAATAAATGAAAGTTCTCTCCTCACTGCATGTCTTTTCACTGCACTATTTCCTGTCTTAATGACCATCTTCACTTCTTGAACCGATCCCCTGTTTTCCTTTACAGCTCAGCTCAGGTTCCCTCATTCTGAAGTCTTCCTGATCCCAGAAGTTCAAGTTAGACACTCTCAAAGCATCCTGGGCATATTTTTATATAGCATATACAGCTAGTTGCAGTTGTCTACTTGTCTGTCCCTCCCTGTCTTTCCCACTAGACTGTGCGCTCCTTAAAGAGCTATGTCTACTCCTGGCCATGCTCTGCAGGCAGCATGGTACCTCACAGAGAACAGGCACCCAGAAAATGTTTGACTGTACAGACATGTGCATATACTGTGTTCTATTACATGATTTCACCTGTGGGCAGAAACGCCTGCTGAGGGAAAGATTATAAGGATAGAAAAACCTGAAATAAAACCCAATCTTTAAATTACATTAAAGTTGTTCAGAAAGGACTAGAGCCGACAAAACTGCTTTTAAAATCATTTTATTAATATTCTTGGTATGTTTTAAGAAAAAGAAAAGTTTAAAACCAGTATCAGAATACTAAATAGAATTTTTAAACTTTAAGATATTATCTTGACAAAATAGAAAAACTGAATGTTGTACTCTATGAAAGTCGAGTCATAAAAAATATTATCTGAGAGCCACCCTACCATATTATTCCATTATCAAAAGGCTACTTTCACCTACGAATCCCCCTGCAAAGGCTTTACCCCTGTAGAGACAATGGCAACACATTCTGTAATTTTCTCCTAGGTTCTTGTATTGAAAGAAAAGAGTTAGTTGCTAAAGTAACTTCTTTTCTTTCTTTCTTTTTTTTTGAGACTAAGTCTCAGTGGACCACAGGCTCACATTGCCTGGGGTACCACAGACTCAAGCAATCTCCAGCCTCAGCTTCCCAGGTAGCTGGGATTACAGGCACGCACCACCACATCCAGCTATTGTTTTGGAACTAGGTCTTGCTACGTTGACCTGAGCGGGACTTGAACCACGATCCCTGGTCCCCGCCGCAGCTTCCTAGGCTGCCGTTTACAGGTATGCGCCACCATGCCCGGCAACTTCATCTTTTCTTAACACATGCTTTATCCCTCCAGACTTTTGAAACATTAAATGTTCTCCCAATGATTCTTTAATGGACATAATTAAAACAATGTAAGGATGGAAGCTTATGTTATTTGGCTGCACTGCTCGTAGTAATTGACTACACTTTTGTCCTAGTTACAAGCAATTCTCTTACTAAATCAAGAATAGATGAAGCTTTAAAGAAACAAATCTCAAGCTAATGACCAAGATCTACCTTACAACTTTATTTAAAGTCTATTTAATTGAACAACAACTGGATTAAACATATTTAGAATTTTGTTTCTTATCTGCATCTGATTTGATAAGCGAGATTTTTAAAAAATACATTTCAAGAGCTTTCTCTTCCAGATATTACTTATCCTGCCTGGGCTACTGCCCCAGAGGCCAATGCCCAGTCTAATTACTGTCTGGTGGATCTCAAGACTTCAGTTTCCAGTCTTTAAGTTCCCTCTGGAACCAGGAGATTTACCTTTCCCACCTTCAAATGGAGAGGTTATATCTGAAAAGGGTTGTTGTTGCTGCTATTTTTATCTAAAATTCATGAGTTTGCAGCAAAAGGATATTTCTTTATCTTCTCATTCCATTATCTCACCTGAAAACTCCTCACTGTTAATGTCACTCTCACTCTTCAATTTGTTATCTTGAAAACTATCTCTCCATTAATGTCCCTTAAAAACAAAAGTATTAATTTCATACAGACTTTGTCCTTCCTCCTACCAACAATGTGCACTGACCCTAAAGGTCAACTAATAATAGACTATACCATCTCATTACTAGTTTATTATCACTAAACGGTGTGTCACATTTTATTACATATGCAAATAAGAAAACAAACTGAAGAGGTATGACTAAATCATCATAAAGTTTGAGGTTAGGGTTTCAATTAATCTAATTCTGATTTTGTCATAAAAGCACATAAATTATTTTCAGTTTCGTGTTTCTTGGTTCTATCCACATTTTTCTGAATTTCAAGTGACTAGAAAAATGACAGTAAGCTGGGCACAGTGGTGCATGCCTGTAAGCATCAGCCTATGGAGCACGGCTGGGACTGGGGATCATGTTCGAGTCCCGCCGGAGTAACACAGGGAGACCTATTTTCAAAAAAATAGCTGGGCATGGTGGCACTTGCCTGTAATCCCAGCTACCTGGGAAGCTGAGGCTGGGGATTGCTTGAGTCTGTGATATCCCAGGCAACGTGAGCCTGCGGTTCCACGGGCAAAACTAGCAAGACCTAGTCTCAAAAAAAAAAAAAAAAGAGAGAGAGAGAGAGAGAGAGAGAGAGAGAAAGGCCATAAGTTTTTAAAAAATGTTCTGCAAAAAACCTATACATGGTCATATAAAACCACCACTACAGATGCATACAGATGTGTAATTATTAACGGGAAGAGGATAATTCTGCAATTATAAATATATTCTGCCTAATGAAGGATAGACACCACAGAGGATACACACACACACAACACCCCACAGATGTATGCACATACACGTATGTGGGGTATATGTGTATGTGTAAAAATTACATGACTCCTGGAGAGAGTCAAATTTTGAGAAATTGAAGCGAAGACCCCAGCATGGGCAGTGATTTGTTGGAAAAATTTAAGCATTGCCATTACCTGAGTCTGAAAAACACAGAGATTAAAAATAGCCTACAAACAGATAAAGGTACTTCCTTCTTTTACTTTGATGTTGTTTATTTAAGCAGACTCAGTGAATATGCTAATCTAGGGCCCTGGGGCATGGTTCCAATGCCCTGGTAGGGAAGAGGAGTAGAGACTGGAGAGATAAAGGATTTTGAGGAAGGAGAGCTAAGGAAAATTGGCTTCTGGCATGGAGGTTTGGGCTTCAGAAGGACCCAGGAGCTGTCTTTTGGGGCTCTCCTGGCGTTCAGGTCCCCTGAGGATCGAGAGCTGTGTGAAAGTGGAGGCGAGGCAACCCTGATGAAGTGCTGAGCCAACCTTGCAATCCAGATAGACCGAGCTGAACCTTGTGTTGGTGGAATTCACCCAACACTAACTAGAGTGATCAGGACTGAAAGACAAGGATGTAACCTGGTGGTTTTAGGCTGAAGTACACTGTGACTGAGGTAAACCCCACGCAGCAGCCTGAGGAGCAAAAGTGGGGTTTTACTCCATTTGGGACACTTGTGAGGGTGTGGACTATTAGACACTTTTAGATTGTTTTTTTCCCTTATCGGTAAGTAAGCCTCTGTTTACCCTTATTACTAAAGTTTCACCTCTGGCAAGCAGCTTGCTTGCAGGCAGAAGAACACTCAATTTAAAAAAAAATAAAAAGGAGGTAGTCTCCCTTACTCCCTGTATCAAAACTATTCATTTGGTCATTAAAAAAATATATACTATATGCCAGAGACGACTATTCAATTAAAAGCAGAATTGTTTACCTTTATAATACTGATGTTTTAACGGGAAAAGTTAGACATAGTAAGCAACAGATATGTTAAATGGAGACTATACTCTTGGCCAGAAGGCAATAATCATGATTCTGTTACAAAGACACTAGAGAACTTACTCTAGGTAGGATGGTCAGGAAAGACTCTGAAGAGACAGAACTTAAGAAAAGATCTGAGGGACAAGGAAGGTATTTCATAGAAACAGCAAGGGAAGTAGGAGGCTTAGGTGGGGATGTAGGAGAGATATCAAGGAAGATGAAAATATTCAATATTCAATAGCAAGAAAGAAAGAATGAGTTCTACAATCTGAACTGAGACTTACTTGATGAATAGAGAGAAGGGACAGAGTACTAAGATGCTTTTTATATCATTTGTTTAAATGTATGTAACTACGCACTCAAAATGTGTGAACTGCACTTACACTCTAGTAAGTCTGACTTTCTAAAGAAAAGATAACAAGGATCATGGTAAGCACAAAAGAGCACCAATGAAAATATGAAGGTAAAAATTATATGTATCTTATAATTCCATGTTGTTTAACTTTTCTAAGTAGTTTCTTGCATACTTTCATTTTAAGATGACTCTAACTTAATTTTCTGAATCTGAAAAACCAATGATGTTCAGATTGCCAATACTTACATAGCTAACACACTGACAACTGAAAGATCTAGGCCTCCTGGTAAGACAGGATAGAGGACTTATATGACAAAGGAGTTATAGAACAGAGTCCTTACTGTCCTTACTGTTATTCAAATATTTTGTGGGTGCCTCCAAGTGCATGCAGCTAGGAAGAGATAATTGGGAAGTAATGTAGAAAACAAAAGTCATATTGCATATTGGGGAGGCCCACATGGATTCTCACAAATGTCAGCTCATCTGCAAACCAACCTGAGAAAGAGGTATTATTTTCTTCTCTCCTAACGGCATACATTTCTTTTTAGCAAAAGGTAGGACTAGCTACAACGTTTTGTGGGTCGCTGTACAGAATGAAAATTTTGTATGCCTTGTTCAAGACTTAGGAATTTCTACACTCTCTGATTTCAAACTCCATTACAAAACACCCATAGTCAAAAAAGTATAGTATTAACATTAAACAGACATATCAGTTGAACAGAATAGAGGCCAGAAATAAACACACAGATGCATGATAAATTAATTATGATTTAAAAAGCCAAGTATATATAGTGGGAAGGGACAGTAGTCTCTTTATTAAATGGTATTGAAAAAAACTAAACAGTTCTATGGAAAAGAATGAAATTGGAGCACTATCTTACTTCATACAATTCAAACTGGACAAAAGACTTGAATATGAGACCTGAAACCACACAACTAGAATAAAACATAAGCAGTATACTCCTCGAATGATCTTGTGATAATTTTGGGGCCTGTTTTTTTAAAAAAAGCAAAAGCAACCAAAACAAAAATATGTGACTGCTGAAATGAAACAGCTTCTGCACATTAAAGGAAATCATCAACAAAATGAAAAGGCAATCTACAAAAAGTAAGGACAAGTCATGTATTTGATAAGAGGTTAATATTCAAAACTTGAAGGACTCATAACAACTCAATAGTACAAACAAATAATTTGATTTTAAAGTGGGCAGAGGTTCCAAGTACACATTTTTCCAGGAAAGACATACAGATGGCCAACAGGAATGTGTGTAAAGATGTTCAAGATCTGGGAAATGCAAATCAAACCACAAAATCAATTCACACATGTCCACAATGGTTATTATGAAAAAGACAAGAAATAATAAGTGCTGGCGAGTATGTGGAGAAAAGGGAGCCCTTGTACACTGTTGGTGGAGATGTAAAGTGGTATTTAAGAATAACCAAAGTAGAGCTACCATATGACACAGCAACTCCACTCTACATATTTATCCAGAGAAAATGGAAACACTAATCTGAACAGATATCCTCATTCCTAAGTTGACAGCAGCCTTATTAGTAATAGTCAAGGTACAGAAACAATCTAAGAGACCACGGATGGATGAGTGGATAAAGAAGATGTAGTATACACATACAATAGATTATTAACATTCAGCAGTCAGAGATGGGCATTTTTCCATTTGCAACATTACAGATGAGGATGAACCTCAAGAGCACCCTGCTAAGTGAAATAAGTCAGACAGAGAAATACAATTATTATATGACCTCATATGTAGAATCTAAAACAAAAACAAGCCCAAAGAAACAAAAAAGAGTAACTGCCAAAGGGACGAGGGCAAGAGGTGGGTAAAATGGGTGAAGGGGGCCAAATAGCACAAACTTTCAGTTATAAAATAAAGTCACAGGAATGCAGGCTACTGCATGGTGACTATAGTTAATAATACTGGATTGCTCATCTGAAAGTTGCTAAAGGAGTACATTTGAAAAGTTCTCCTTACAAGAAAAAAAAGTTTTTTTTATACAGTATGTATGGTGATGGTTATTAACTAGGCTTATTGTGCTAATCACTTCTCAACATAGACAAATGTTGAATTATTGTGCTTTGCACTTGAAACTAGTAATTATATCAATTTTTAAATCTTAAAAATTTCAAGAGAACAACAGCAAATCATTAAACTGAAAATGAAGCTCTTCTAAAACTAGAGCCTGCAAACTGCACAGTCCATGACCAAAAAACAAGACCTATGGAGAAGGTATGGTCCACTAACAAACTCATAAACAGGCAAGAGCTCTTTGTCCATACCCCTACTGCACTGATAATCACACAATGAAAATGCTACTGAAAACCTCCATGTTCAAACCTCCAAGTTCAAACCTCTAAGTAAGTGTAAGTAAATACACTTACTGTTTCAGGAAAGTTATTCAGGCATATTTACCTTTTCTATTAACTCTTAGTGCCCTTATCTCATATCCAGGAACAGCAGATATCTTTCCATCACCTCCTTTATATACTTAAAGATCTTATGAGCAATCCATCTAGAATCATAGTTTATAAAAGTATAAAGCAAAAAACTAATTCATTCTGACACTAGAATTAAAACAAGTTAACTCCTCTGAGTGTAAATCGGTTTAAAGAATGGGCCTAAAAGTAAGATAAAAATTAATATTGTTAAATGTGCTGTAGAAATGTATGCATAATTTTTAATCTCAATTAAGTTAAGTAAAAGTCTAACTGACTGCTAACTCCTTGAAAATATATGTAACACTACATTATAAAAAATAACTAGACATAGAAATTGTTTTTCAAAAAAGTTTGCTTTTTTAATGTCCTGGTAAAATGACTACCTCAAAATGTCCATATAATCAACCTGTGGAGAACATGTAAGAGTAGATCCACACAAGCATTAGAATATTAAAAGATGGAGAAACGACTTTTAGGAGTTAAATTACAGGAAGACTTGACCCAGGTGAGTTTCCCTTTAAGATTAACTTCATTTTTTTCTTATTAGTTTGGTACCACTGAAACACAAACATAAAACTAAATATAAGTCTCTTATGCTCACAGCCTTTATACTAAAAAATAGAAACAAATTTTCAAATTAAACACACAGCAAGAAAGGCTGTAATAATCAAATGATCAACACTACTTCAATGCAGAAAATAAAGCTGTATTTCAGACAAGAAATTGCTGTTTGAAGCCTGATCTGCTACTTCTTGCCTCAGCACACTTTGGAGCATCAGTCCTGGGGACTTCAGTGACTGCTTTTATAAAATAATAAAAGAATCAAGTAAAAAAGTGAAGTTTTCATCAGACCAAAAGTTGCACCTTTATGCTCCACAAATTTATAGCATGCATTTAAGAATATAAAATTCTTCTTTTAAAAACCTAATCAGAGGGCCGGGAACAGTGACTCGTGCCTGTAAGCTTCAGCCTATGAAGTGGCCAGGGCTAGGGATTGCGGTTCGAGTCCCGCCTGGGGCCCGTAGTGAGCCCTAGTTCCCAAAAAATAGCTGGGCGTGGTGGCGTGCGCCTGTAATCCCAGCTACCTGGGAAGCTGAGGCTGCGGATTGCTTGAGTCTGTGGTGCCACGGGCAACGAGAGGCTGCGGTTCCACGGGTCAAAATAGCAAGACTTAAGTCTCAAAAAAAAAAAAAAAAAAAAAACAAAACCTAAAAACCTAATCAGGAATTTGCTTTAAATTATATTCTGATATAAATAAATTAATCATAAAATTTTAACTCACTGCTCTGATTATGCATCCTTTCTACAATATAGTCTAAAAACCCAACCATGCAAAGAATATTAAACTTTATTCATCAACTTGTAGCTGAAAGTGGCACTCATATAGAATGATTCCTAAACTATCTTATGTACAGTTGACAAAGAAAATTAATAATAGTATGGTATGTTAGAAACTAGGGATATTACTCACAGAGAAAGGAAGTACAAACATAGAATGGGAAAAGGTGAAACACACACACAAATTTCCTAGGTGTGTCTACTGAAAGGCCCTAAAAGCAGAAACATCACAGTAGAAATAAGCACACAGAAGGCCTAGATAATGGTTCCCATACTATTTCTTACTAAAGGAGCCTGGGCTGCTTTCCAAAAATAGCTGATCTTGTCTGGGACAAGGAAATAACTGGGTAAATCTGGAAGATCTTATTCTAGAAGGCTGGAATGGGTTTTAGTTGGCTGGATTTAAGAAAATTTGGGCATCAGACTGAATAATAAATAAAATGCAGCCAATAGAAAATAATCAAGTTTTCTACAGTAATATTTTTAAAGAGAAGCAATAGAAAGAGAAATCTCTTCTTCACAAAAGAATGACCTCATGGTAGGAGAAAGAAAATTAGGTGTTGCAGGATTCTTGAGTTGATGTGAAAATCACAGGTGGAGAACAAAATATTCACTCAGTGTCAAAGTACCATCCCACAGATTTATCTATTAAAAACAAAAGGCACAAAAAAGAAAATAACAAAGAGGACATGGTATCTTTATAATGGCCAGATCTGTTATATAAGGTATAATCAATCTATCTATCTATCTATCTATCTATCTATCTATCTATCTATCTATCTATCTATCTATACGGTAGTTATATGGGTAAATGTCTTTAATCTTAGGAAAGACCTGCTGAAATATTTATATGTGAAGTGCCATGAGGTCTGCAACTTATTTTTAAATGGTTTAGGGTAAAGCCATTTAGAGTATTACAGATAGAAAGTCATAAAGTAAATGAGTATCTCAGAATTTTCCAGGATATACCAAATTTACCTTCTTACTGTTATTTTACTAAAGGTCTGTTACAATGAGATACAGAGGAAGATTCTATGTTACATCAAACACCTCTTTTTAAATGGACAAAAAAGCACCAGGGGAGTAAGGAATTTGCTCCAACTGAACTGCGTGGGGATATCGTGCAGCACAGCTTGAGGGATTTATTACACTCTCTCCGTGCTCAAGTTACTGCACATTTTTGGGAGTGTGTTTACAGAATACTGTTAAGTATCAGGAAAATTAAGGACAAACCAACAGGAAGAACAGAACAAATTTTTTTAAAATTCTGTGAATCTGAATAGTCACCTGTAAAGACTACACTTAAGTCTAGTTTGTCCAGCATCTAGCAGCTGGGGCTCATCCTTCTTGACACTTCAGTCATTTTCTATTCACCAGCCAGAGACTCTACATGTGACCTTCAGCATATTTCCTAGTCTAAAAAAATAAAGACAATAGCCTAAAATAAGGATACATACTTAACAACATTGTTGTGAGATTAAATGAGCTAACACATGCAAAAGGCTTATAAGGGTGCCTGCATCTGTGTTACTTGTTAAAACTGAAATTGGGTCTCCATGACTGAAACATTACTTGGCAGAAAAAATTACTTACCAAGTTTTCTTTCTCTCTCTAGAAAAGCTTTGAGGAAGCAACTTATGTGATCTTGATATCACATGTGTCCTCTCAACATCTGTATTATCTTCATTCAACTACTAGCTATGGTAAGAACTTTCTCAGGAAAAAACTTCAGTTTTTCCTCCATCTAAACTACCACTCCAGTTTTCTTTGTACTGGTTTTTCACTGTTCAAACATATTTTCTGTAGCTATTGTTACTGATATGATTAAGACCTCCCTTATGAAAACCAGCTGGCCTAATGTGAGGGAAGTCAGAACTTGCTTATGGAATTTCCTCAAAGTGGTATAGATGTAGAAAACGAAACAAAATAACATAAAACTACAATGCTAATGTAATAATTACCAGAGAGATGCATATTTGCCCTAAGGTCCTGACAGTTAAATTCACTAATGAATTCATTCTTTTCCTATAAGAAATCCATAAATAAAGGGATAGGAAGGTAAATTATAACCTAACATTTGCTGCAGTGGTCTAGTCACAGAGACTAGACATTCAATCCTCCAGGTAATGTACCATCTTCTCTGAACAGCCCTAAGTACAAAAAAAAAAAAAAAAAAAAACCTTCCAAATTCTGCCTCTCCAGTGCCTATTTTTCTATATTCCCAAGCTGCCCATCCACCTTCTGCTGTGACAGTCTTTCTTTAGATATGTTAATATCATCTATTAGACTACATCAAGTCCCACTCTTTCTGCTTTCAATCTCAAAGAGACAGACATCCTTTAAAATGTCTTCTGCAGAAACTCAGCTCACTTATTATGTGACTTTATTAAACCAACTCTGAGTTATGCTGGTGGCACCCACATTATACCACATACACCCCCTCACTTCCACCCCATCTAACCTAATCATTTTCTCCTTCTTAACCCTTAACTGGGATTTTACTCCCCACCATATTCAGTGACTCTCTACAGTTCTTAATGTTTTTCACTGTTGTAACAGATACATTTCTCTTAAACTTTCCCCATCACTGGCTTTAATGAAGCAAAAAAACTGCTGGTTTTGCCCATTATTTTTAAATTGCTCTACAGTATCTAAGAGTCCAGGTCTCAGCTGTAGATCCAGATTCAGCCTCAATTCCTTACTAGCTATGTGCCTATGGGAAAGTTACTTAATTTCTTGAAGACTTTTTCCTCAACTGTAAAATGTACATAATGACACAATCAACTATTAAGAGCATAATAAGCTTACTCTGGCAAAATGTAATCATTCAATTGATATTAACTGTTATCTCTGGTTCTAATTCTCACTCTGCTATTGTTTTTTCCTTTCTACCTTGAAGAATTTACTATCTCAAATAATTTTGACTAATATTACAATTAAGCACATTCTTAAAGTTATCATTGCAAGAGTAAGTCTTTCATTCACTTCTTCAATAGTAAAGAAAATCACTACTTGTATGTCTCAACAATATCTAAGAATTAACCTGTTAAAAAACTGATTTCATCTTTGCACACTTTCATAAAATAGTCCTTTGGCTTCTGCACTACCACACTTTCCAGATTCTTCTTATCTGGCCTCTCTTCTAAGACTCTACCAGTTCAGTTTCCTGCATCCAGACTCCACATCGTATGTGCCAAGAGGAAAACCTAAGCTTTTCATTTCTCATAATAGTCTCTACATTGGTGATCTCATGCTTCATTAATGTTACAACTGCAAGATGATTTCCACTATACATCTACTGCGCATCTCTTCTGAGTTTTAGATCCCCAAGTCCAAAGTCCAGTTGATGTCACCACGTCACAAAAAGGCAGCTTAAACTCAACTAAGTTCAAAGTTAGTTTCACAGTATTCCTGGACTCAAAATTCAAAACTGGATTCATGATCCATGACCAATCAAACCAAGTTCTCCAGCATTATGCTGCTATTAGTGAATGAATAGCACCATCATCCATCCATTCAAATTGCAAAGGCAGAATTCTAGAAGTTTAGAAGTTATCCTTTATAACCTCCTTCTTCCTCTCCCTCCAAATCTATTCTATTACAATTTCCATCCATGAGTTTTATTTTATTGCATTAATTTCAATCTACTTTTTATCTGATACAAAATAACCTCTCTTACTGGTTTCATTCCCACATTGTCATGCCATGCTCATTATGCCCAGGGTCTCTAACAATGGAAACACCAGGCTTCTCCACCTTTTCTGTTCCACCTTCCCAACACCTCAACAGTCCAATCTCCAAATCCTTCTAATGACTCCAGTCACAAAAACTACTTCATAATATCTACCTATAATTTATACTTTTCAGTCCCTTTTTCCTGTGTCTTTTTTTCCTCTCTAAATTCTCTTGGAATTCTTCACTCAAGAATTCAACCCACTATTACTATTTTCTGGGGGGAGAAATAAAGCTTCATACATGCAAGTTATTCATTCCAAAAGAACATGCTATAGTTTCCTCTCAGAAATGGACCTCAGAATCATTCATTACCCAAATACACTATTTCCCTTAAGTTATAGCAAGCATAACCTGAAAGTTATAGCAAGCATACTATATCTATGAATATATACATTATGTTTTTATGAAAATATATATTTTTTCAGTCTTTTATTTCATAAGGTCTAATATCAACCAATAAAACTGAACTTCTTTATTTGCTTTCTCAAGAATCAAGATAGTCCTCATGTTAGCATTTTCTTATTTGGTTAACAAGCTGATAGTTTTCTCACCTGTATCATTAATAATTATAAAGGAATAATTATTTTTTTATAGAATGATGCCCTCATACTCAAAGGGTATGACCCAGGAATATTTGCATTCCTAGTTTCCATAATAATGTCTCAAAAAGAGAAGGTGCTGAAATGATGTTCAAAAGAATTAGAGGAAGTCTGCTTTAGACTGATGCTGCAATGTTCATGAATGCCAAAAAACAGAACTTCCCAAATATGTTAAATCTTCTTTTCAAAGAAAATGATATTTGGGCTAAAAAGATAAGAGTTGATGCTTAATACAGGTGAAGTACAGAGCACTCGCTGCCTCAAATGAATTGAAGTTCCTCATAAATGTGATCACTGAATCACTGCCAATAGAGGAAGCATGGAGACTGGAGGGTTGCCAAAGACTGGGATAAAGCAAATAAACATACGCCTGATTAAAAAACAGAAAAGAAAAATCTGTCAATAATAGTCCAATAATCTCCAACTCAGTCCTTTTCTAAATTCAGATTATTTATTTAAAATAAATTTTACTCACATAAAAAAGAAAATGGTAGGCATTTGTAGAACCAACCTGACTTCATACCAGACAAATCAAATTTCTTTTAGGAGAGTGTGTTTACACATAGAGCATACATCAAGGCAGTAATAATACTATGTCAGTATATTTCAACAAGGTATTTGACAAGATCCTTATTATGCCCATAGAGATAAGTAGATGACAATAATGGGCACAATTACAGGTGGTTAGGTAATTGAACAACCATAACAACAAGTGTTCATTAATGAATGAATAGCTATTAACCAGAAAGAAGGGGAAGCTTCAGGACTCTATCTGTGGCCTTCTCCTATTTTACAGTTTACCTGTAATTTGAAAGAAGGTGTAGAATATCACTGTTGCTATCCAACATATGGTTGACATGAAACTAGGGGGCTCAAGCTATATTACGAAAGAGTTAGAATCTGAAGACACAATAATAATAAGTGTGTGGGAGGGGGGGAATGGGATATTTCCAGTAAAATGAAATTTAAGAGGAAAAAATATCTAAGGAATCAGTCTATACCAGTATCTAAAAATAGATATAAAACTGAGATGGGTGGCCACTGTGACTTAATTGCCACATATGTAAAATGAGCAAAAAGAAGCCTCAATGGCTTTAGCTGACAGCAAGCTAAGTTCAATCTGACAGCAGCAAGCTAAATATGATGCAGATATCAGAAAATCTAATATGAGGCTAGCTGCAGCAGCAGTAGTCAAATATGGGAGATCACAGTCCTGCTCAATTCTGATCAAATCACAATTAGGATACTGTGACCTTTCTAGGGGTCACAGTTTTCAAAGGATCATAATCATGCTGGCACATGTTCAGAACAGATCAACCAGTATGTTTGGGAGCCTAGATATTCTTCCATAAAAGGGAAGGGAGAAAAGAATGGAGATTTATAAATAGGACAAAAGGATGCCTTAAGAGGAAAATTCTAACTACCTTCATTCAGTCATTCAACAAACCTATTTCAGGCCAGATACCATGAGAGTGGCTGGGTCCAGAGAGAAGATAATCTATGTCTATGAGACATGTATGTCTATCTGAAGAGGTGAAGCAGTCATGATCTAAAAAAGGATTATTCTATGATTTCATTTGGCAGAAGTACAACCAGTGGGAAAAAGTTAGGAAGTAACCATATAAGGAATGTATTTTAAGAGTCAAAGCTGTCTAATGAAGGAAGAAGTTACCTGAGAAGACTCTATAGTTCAGTAATTGTGTAGAGGGAAAACTGCTGAAACAGGACAGGCACTGAACTGTATTGTCTATTCCAGTCTTCATATCCTATGCTGAGCAATCTACCTTTTCCCAAGAAATGGACTCTCGCATCCTACTTGTTTTCTTCAGCATCACAGGTTTTCGACAGCTGCTACTTTTAACTTTGTATCCTGTCACCCGCTGAAGTGATGTTTTACAATTGGCAACAGACTGGAGAGCAAAGGAAAGACTGAAATATAGAAAGAAACTGACCCACCAGCACAGAATACAAAAACCATATTGTCCAATGTGTCTTGAATTTGCAAAGAAAATAAGAGTTTTCTATCCTCCAGGTCATAAATTCAACTAAAGTATTTCAGTATATTCAATTCATGTAGATAAGGATTTGTTAGGTACTGCATCCCTTGTTGGGAGCCATTTTTCTCTAAGCAACAAGGAAAACATAATTTTAACTTAAGATCACTTGGAGAATGTGTCCTAAAGAAGCACTCCCCAAATCATTTATTATAAAGCTATGTGGGAACTAAGCTTAGAATGTATTTCTTTTCTTTTTCTTTCTTTCTTTCTGTGTGTGTGTGTGTGTGTGTGTGTGTGTGTGTGTGTGACTAGGTCTCACTATTTTTGCCCGTGGAACCACAGGCTCACATTGCCAGGGTACCACAGACTCAAGCAACCCCCAGCCTCAGCTTCCCAGGTAGCTAGGATTACAGGCTGTATTTCTAAAAAGAAATAATTCATCAGATAATACAGGTGAAATACTATGTATGAACTAACCAAATTGTGGAATCCTGATTAAATGGCTACTTAAGTTTAATCCATTTAAAACATAACAGGCAGGATAAACAAAGAGCAAAGGCCTAGACCGTTTAGTTCTGGCTTTTATTAGTTGGTTTAAGATGATTTAAGCGTACTTACTTAAATCATTTTATTTTATAATGGTAAGTCATATACTGGCCGTCCATGCTGCAAGTGGATATTTAAGGAATTCACCCTTCCAAACTGTTAATAATAACTTTTTGGAAGCAGTTCCTCCCACTTTCACACTTTCTCAATTCGGATACAATAAACGGACCACAATTTGATTTCCATGGGCCCTTTAAGTAGCAGCCGAAAGAGACAAAAGTGAAGAATGAAAGAGGAGCATCTTTAACCACCAGCCCTGAAAAAAGGCTTTCCCTCATGTTATCAACTCTGCCGGTTCTCTACCCTTTCTCCAGACATTGCCTGGTCGTTAAAGAGGAAAAAGAAAAACACGAATTCCAGTTTTCCTGGGACGGGAAGGCACCCTTTATCGTGGAAGTGGCTAAAGCTGAAGTGCCCGAGGGATTTCATCCCGTTGCCAGGCAGCGCCAACCCAGCTGTCCAGCGCGCGGGCACCTCCGGACGGCCAGGAGACTAGGGCGGCCCGAGCCCCCGCGGCCGCAGTCCCAGCGGCGACCCCGGACCGCCCCGGGACCGCGGCGGAGGGCGGGGAGATGCGGCTCGACTTACAGTGACACCATCCTAGGTGACAGCACCAGTGCAGCTTGAAGCACTTGCCATGGCTGTGCGTGGCACAGATGGAGAGCCCGTCGCACGGCTGGAAGTCGGGTCTGCGGGCAGCACAACTCCGCGCCAGGGCCTGAGCCTCGTCCACTTTCTCGCTCTTCCAACCCCGCTCGGGCGCTGGCGCCGCCGCCGCACTCATTTCCTCTCCCTCCGCGGAGCCGAGACCTGAGCCCGGGAGAAGCGGCGTCTGGGCGGGCAGGAAGCCGAGTCGGCTGCGGACGCGGGAGGGCGCGGCACCGGCCGGGACTCGAGCCAGCGCCTGGCGGCGGCGGCGGCAGCGGCAGCGGCGGCGGGAGCGCGGCGGTCCCAGGCTCGCGGAGGAGCCGCCCCGAGCGCTGTGACCGGGGGCCGGGCCTGCCGCCGCCTTCCTCCCGCCCTTCCTCCACCCCGGCGCGCGCCGCGCCCCCCGCCCGCGCTCACACGCACGCGCACACGCGCGCACTGGCCGGCCGGGGCGGGCGCCCGGCGTCCCTCCTCTGGCCGCGCCTGTTCACACGCACCCCGGGGAGGAGCGCCGCGGTTAGACTCTGCCACACACTCACTCATGCCTGAGAGACTGACCCCGACCGAACCGGGGCCCGCTGTGAGCAACACCGGGGGCTCAGTATTCACACTCAGGCTGGCTTCCCAGCACACTCCCCCCACACACTTCCCTCCGGCCTGGGGCTTCCGGGGATCTGACACGCGTCCACACTCCGCGGAGGACTGTGCACACCGAGGACACGCCCATCGAATCCGCTGGTGGGGGGTGAGGGGGTTGTTCCCTGCGCCTCTGCTGGCCATTTGTACATACACACACGTACACACACGTACACACAGCCTCTCCCCAAATGCGTCTCACATTTTCCTCGCACACACCTCTTGGAGTGTCTGGGCACAGTATCCCCTCAGAGGCCCGTGCACATTCATTCTCCCCCAGGGCTGCTTTCAGCCCCCAGCAAGACCACGGGGCGTGTGTCAGGGTCAGCACCACCCGCCTGGTCTATCTCACCAGAAACCCCAGCTCCAGCACCCTCCAGATCTTTCACTCGCCCACCCCCACAGTCTCAGTCAGGGCTGCAGTTCCTGCCTAGTTTTGTGGGAAAGTAACCAAGTTGGGGTGTGAGTGTGTAAGAGATATGCGTGTGTGATTTGCAAGGTACTAGTGTGTATGAGAAGTATGTGCAAATTTTGGTATGAAAGTGAAGTATTCTCTGTGATCTTTATGTGGAGAATGTGGGTAAAGTGTGTACTTTGATGTATTGTTAATTGTCTACATGTTACACGTGTGTGATTCACACAACTGTTAGGTGAAGTGTGAACTGTTAAGTGATGTGTCATACAGCTTGTGCATATAAGTGTATGTGACATAGATGTGTATGTGTATGACCATTATGGAGTGGGGGTGGTGTATGTATAGAGTGTATGTGGTATGTGTGTGGTTGGTTATGTATCTGTATGGCCATTGTCTGTGGGTAGCTATGACATAGTGTGCGTGATATTTGTGTGTAAGTGTGCTGTGTGTAACTGACATGTCATGTCCGTATGGTGGAGATGGGTGATGTTGGTGTGTGCGGTGCTTGTGGATGTGGGCACACAGACAGGGCTCATGTTTGCACTGGACTCTGTGTGCCTTTGCATGTTAATGCCTGCCAGGGCTACCAGGTATGATTGGCCGGATGGTGACTGCAGTTTCCCTACACAATCAGCTTCCCTTCTTTCCTCCTGGGGCCAAGTTGCTCCAAATAGATTTTCCATGCCAGGCTCAGCTGCTGAGAACCCACCCAGAGCTGGATTCAGTGAAGAGAAAACAAACCATTTGCTCCCAGGGAGCACGGTTTGGGAATTAGCGTTTCCCTGCAATAAGGCCAGAACCCAGTCTTGAACACAGAAAAGAAGAGGCCCTCCTCTTGTTATTTGCCAAATGTTTTTCAGAGCAGAGGAAAATGCGTGTAATTGCCAAGGTTCAGGGAAAAACAACAAAGCATTTCAGCATAAATGCTGTGTGGGAACATGTTTATGTCCAGGTCCACTTTCTTCATTACTTTATTCCTTTCCTGCTTTGCACTGACAAGGAGAATTCTTAGGTTTTGAAATAACTAAATTTATCTTTGAGCACTGAAAATCTTTGCTGCTATAAGCCATCTTTCATAATTTTCTCTTTTACTTAACCTTGGCTCAAGATAGGAAATATAATTTGTATGTATCTGATTCTAGTGAAGCTTTATTAGGAGTGGGGGGGCTCAATTTGGTGACAAAGGTATTTTCAAGAAAGGTCTAAATCAAAATCACAAAATATGGTTTCCCCAATAACCGAACATTGAAGCAAATGTAAACATGAAGCATCTCTTCAGCTTCAGCCGCAGGCACCTGCCCCACCTAAAAAATAACCTAACAAAGTAGTCACCAGACTTAAAAAATTTATTCATACCTGTTGTTAATTTCATTGTGATCAAAATAACATGAGTAAAAAGAAGAGAAAACAGTGAAGAAATTTATAATCCATTATTGCTGCAGAAGTCAAGCAAGAATTTTTCAAACAAATGGCAATTTCCATCTTTCCCAACCCGTTTTTATCTTCCCCAACCCATAATCTCACTTTAATACTGTCTGTGTCAGAAGCTCTTACAAAAGAATCATTTTAGTATTTCAGCAACTAATACTTGAATAGAATCCTTCAATACTCTATAGTGAAGTATGTCCACTATATGTGACACATACTATCTAAACTAGTAGAAAATAAACATGAAAAATAATGTAATACAGAACCTTGGCTAGGAGGCAAGGTAAATTACCCAACTAGTCCATGTAAGACCTATGATGTATAGCTGAGAAACCTTTATGTTTTCTGTAACACAAAACTCATTCTGTACCATTGCCTGAAGATGTTATTAACCTTTACTGTCTGCAATGGAGCAGGAGGAGGTAACTGTGACCTCTCAAACACACACATACACAGCCTTCCAAGGAATTTTGTCAGGATACAAGTTTTTTAAGTTTTAGTATGGAAAATGAAACATAAAAAGTTCAGAAACTAAGTATAATGAACCCCCAAGTATCCATCACTTGGTTTCAATGACTATTAACTCATTTGGAAGGTATTATTTCATCTATAATTGTACCCACTCCTAACCCCCACCTTACAACTGAATTATTTTGAAACAAAGCCCAGGCTTTCATCCATAAATATTTTAGCATTTATCTCTAACGGAACTTTTAAAAACCATAACCCACAATACCATTATCACATAATGACTGCAATTTGATCATAAATATGAAATTCTCCCACAGCTTCTTACCACTACTCCAGCTCCCCTTTAAGAATGCCACTCCTTCTGCCTGGAATTTTCCTCTCTTGCTCTTTTTTTTCTATTCTGCCTGTCTCTTTGGTTCATGTGCTACTTCCTCAGAGAAGCTTTCTCTGACCAGCAGAGGTTAAATTACATCTAGTCTCTCTTCATATTAGTCAAATTTACACAAATAATTAAAGAAAGAATTATTGAACTAATAATGTTTTTCCCCATTCCCCCACTTCCCTGCCTCAAACTGCCAGCTTTCTAAGAACAGGTACATGGCCTCTATCTTATTCATAGTCCTGTTCACAGTATCTAGCACAAACAATAAATAATTGTTACAGTGGTCAAAATTATTCCATCTCAGACTGCCAATGGCTGGGAAGAGTCCATCTGAGTTAAATTGTTAGCAAACATGTGTGACTACTCTTTCTGTAGCCACATCCTAGGACAATCCCCTCCCACACTGACTCTGAAGTTAGCTATGTGTATTAGTTGACTCTGAAGTTAGCTATGTGTATTAGTTATCTGTTGTGTAAATTAATTTGGATTTAATTTGTGCCCAAATTAAAACAGTACACAGTTTCTGTAGGTCAGAAACCTAGGTAGGACTTAGCTGGATCCTCTACTCCAAGTTGCTCCCAAGGCTACAATGGAAGTAACTGGACAGGGCTAACCTCCCTCCAAACTGAGAGAGGTCCTGCCTCCCAGCTCACTGATTGGATGTTGGCAGCATTCCAATCCTCCAGCAGCTGTTGGGCTGAAGGTATCAGATCTTCACTGGTTGCTGGCTGTAGGCCTCAGTTCCTTGTCATCGGGCAGTCACACATGGTAGTTTGCTTGACCAGGGTAAACATGCAATAGAGAAAGTGTCAGTCTTTTATAACCTCATCTCAGACGTAATATCCCATCACTGGTGCCATATTCTACTCATTAGAAGCAAGTTACTAGGTCCAGTCCTCACACAAAAGGGAAGAGATTACACAAGGGCATGAATATCAGAAATCAGAAAACTTTAGGAGCTGTTTTTAGAAACTGCCTATCACACCACATGCTTTCTCTAGCCAATAACACAATAGCAAAGATGGCTTAGTAAAGATCTCCAAAGGGTATGTTCACTGGAGTTTGTGCTTGGAATCCTGAAATCACCAGGTGTACAAGACTGAGCAAGCCCACTATAGGATGAAATGACTTGAGGAAAACAGAAATCTTCTGTTGATGAGCAGCCAGTCCCCAGGCAGTGATCCATCATCCACTTCAGCTATCAGTGAGGGTATATTAGATCATCTGATCACAGAAGCATGAGGGAATCCAACAGAAGTCAATAGAGACAGCCCTGACCAGAAAAAAAAAAAAAAAAAACCAGGACAAACTACAGCATCACAAGCTACACATAAATTGGTGGTTGTTCTTAACTGCTAATTTTTGGTGGTTTCATATGTAATAAGGGCAACCAATATACTCAACAACCCTGTCATGTTGTAGCAAAATAACTGAGGATTCAAGAGGCTCCGTGACTTCCTTCCTCAATGGTCACAGTGAAGCGGGCATCCGATCTGGCATCGGAGCAATACAGATGGTTCAAGGCTAAGCGCTGTCATTTTCTGGCTGGGAGATCTTGGCAAACCCCTCATGCTTCCTGGGCTGCATTTCTTTATCAGCAAAACAAAACAAGGTTTTCTAGAACATCTTTACCACTCAAAGCTATGGCTTGTCCATTTGGTTCTAGCTAGAGCTAATGTCTCTTCACCCCAACCATTCTGAACACACTGATAAATTGAGTCATTACAAATAAGTTACTTTTTGGTTGCTTGACTGAATCAAGCTACTAATTCCACCAGGGTTAAAAATAACCTGCCAGTAATTGGTCAATTTGTCATATTAAAGCAATCAGAATGATGAAGAGGATGGAGAAGCACCAAATGAGGTGCTCCTAAATTAGGAGTCTTCTGTGGGGAGGGAGGAGGCATCTTCAGCTTTGCTGTTGGCGTAATTCAGACCCTCATCATCCCTTTTGACATAAAGAAAAAAACAGAATGTTTGGAATCAGACAGGATGGAATCAAAACTCAGCCCTTCAAGCACTTTGCTGACTGGTCTTAGGCAAGTTATAGAACCTTATCTCTTAAAAGAGAATTATAATTCCTGGCTGCACATGGTGGTGCATGCCTGTAAGCGACAGCCTAGGAAGCTGTGGCTGGGGCCAGGGATCATGGTTCGAGTCCCACCAGGGGCACGTGGCGAGACCTAGTTCCAAAAAAATTATAGCTGGGCATGGTGGCGTGCTCCTGTAATCCCGGCTACCTGGGAAGCTGAGGCTGGGGATTGCTTGAGTCTGTGGTACCCCGGGCAACATGAGCCTGCGGTTCCACGGGCAAAAATAGTGAGACCTAGTCTAAAAAAAAGAGAGAAAGAGAGAGAGAATTATAATTCCTAATTCAATTCATCACTGGCAGTGAGCACTAAATGTAATATCACATGTAAAGAGCTTAGCAGATCCTCAATAAGTATTAGTCCTCCTTGTTCCAGCATCTCCAAATGCTCCCATGGCCACAGACTCTTTAAAATTCAACCTTTTAGTGCTGAGAAGAAAGTTTTCTAAAATCTAATCCTATCATATCTTTCACACTGCACATTGTCTACTGAAAAAATTCACCCTCCTTTTAAGCTATATAAAGTCTTCCCTTCTGCATACCTTCAAAGCTGCACCCCCTCTGGATTATTATTTTTTTTCAGGACATGTGATATCCTCTTTTGCTCATCTCTGTGGCTTCCCCCATCCCAGTCCCTTTGCCTTGGATTGGCTGAACCCCTGTATGCAGAAACTCCTACCTTTTGTCTGAGTGCTTGCTCAGATACTACTTGAAGCTTTTTCTTACTTCACTCTTGCTCACTGAAGTACATGCTGAACCTATCACTGCATCCCTGAAAAAGTGAGACAGCACTGTGTGCTCCCAAGACCTAGCACAGTTTTGGGTGCCCGGGGACACTCAAAAAATATTTTGGGATGAACGCATTAAAAAATTATGGTTAAAACATAAGAAATGGTATTGAAAGACATTTGTTTTTCCAATGTAAGCCCCCAGAACTAGGAGGCTCCTTTGGACCCTTTCCTTAATAAACTAGCTTGTAATTTTACTGAATGTTTTACCTCCTGGGGTGTCCCCAGCTGCAACATCTCTAGACTTAAAAAGGTATTTTAGGCATAGGAAGAATGAAAGTCCCTAGTGGAGGAATATTCATGGTCCACCTGAGCCTTCTGATGTACCATAAAGGACTGCTATTCCACAGAAGATCCCATTGTGTTACCATAAAAGGCAAAATAGAAAACAAAAGCTGGTCCAAGGTAGTTTTCTTTTGTTTTTAAAGTGGTAGGAATGGTTGACATTGTGGATCACCCTAATAAGGTTTTCAGATTTTACCATTCTGTCACTTAGCTACACTTTAAAAAGACACATCAGTTTTGTGCTGATTTGTTTTGCATACGAAAGTAGTATTTTTTTTTTTTTTTTGAGACTAAGTCTTGCTATTTTGACCCGTGGAACCGCAGGCTCTCGTTGCCCGGGGTACCACAGACTCAAGCAATCCCCAGCCTCAGCTTCCCAGGTAGCTGGGATTACAGGCACGCATCACCACGCCCAGTTATTTTTGTTTTTGGAACTAAGTCTCGCTACGGCCCCCAGGCGGGACTCGAACTGTGATCCCTAGCCCCGGCCACTTCATAGGCTGAAGCTTACAGGCACGAGCCACCGTGCCCGGCCTGAAAGTAGTATTTTTATGTATAAAAAAAACTTTGTGGAAAACCTCCAGCCTAGGTTTCGAACCAAAAGGAAGAGTGCAAAAAGGCCAGTCATTAATGTGCCAATCAGCCTCCTGTGGCCTCAGCATACACCTCAGCGTGCAAGTCTAGCAGTCACTGGACTTCTCCTGAGTGATGTGACATGATACTAACAGAAGGAGGATCTGGGTCAATTTTGTGCTCCACACAACACAACCCGTTCTTCATGCTCCAACGGTTCACACTTAACTTCTAGAAGCAATGGACCTATCATAATTTGAAGCAGGAACACTCTGGCTTCTTTTTAATGGTAGAATAACACACATTCTGCCATTTCCATAAAAATCTTTTTTCTTGATGATTAGCAATTAAAATAATTCAGCTTTAATTAGCTCGTTTCAGTAAGCAGCACTGACAGTGAAGAGCAATCTGGAATACAATGACTGACTCATAGATTGTAAATGAAGCAGCTGAGGTGCCGCATGCAACCTGGGGAGATGTCTGGCTGCCAACAGCCCTGTCCAGACCCAGCGCCCAAGCACTCAGGCACTGTCCAGGATGCGGTGCTGAGTTCATTTGTCCACTCCATAGATAGTTAATTGTCTTCTATGTGTGTCAGTTTCTAGACTGGATACTGGACCTAATTTAGAGGGAAGGCATAAGCCAGCCATAGAATATTGAAGGTAATTGCTTTGACTAAAGGGTTTGACCAAAACAAATGGAAGAATGGGGAACTGAAATCTAGATCTGCCTGGAACCATCAAAAAACATTTTGTAGAAAGGATGAGTTACTGCTGGGACCAGAGTATCGGTCTTATGGAAGAGGAAAGGGCAAACATGCAATCAAGAACTGAAAAAGGCCCCCCTCTAAGCCTATCTTCCTTAAAAGTAATGTGGGACTGAAGGAACAACAATCAGACAGGAAGCAAAATTAATAAGTAGCAGCCAGATCATGAAAAACTATCAAGTTTAGATTTTATCCTCTATTTTGATAACTCTTGAGCCTTTTCAGTCTAAAGTACTTTGTGCAACGGAAACACTTATCAGAAATGTGAAGTCCTGCTGCTCAGTTGAGGATAGCAGTATGTTGGTGAGGAAGGCTGGAACCATATTTGTTTGTGACACCCACAAGACCACTGCCTCAGGAAGGAAAAGATGCAGTAGGCAGCCCACAATGGCCCCCAAGAATCACCACTTCATGGTATTCACATGAGCCTACCATATAATCCCCAGAAGGGTGGGCAGAATATAGCAGCTAAAAAATGGTGATTGAGCTACAAAATTAGGTTACAAACGTGGTAGCTTCTGTTGTCTTGGACTCTCTCAAAGACCTGACTCTGAGAGAAGTAGCAGCCATGCTGTGCCCATATAGCAAAGAATTGACATCTCTGGTCAATAACTCGTAACAAACTGAGGCTAGCCAGTAACTGCATGAGTGAACTTGGAAGCAAACCCTCCCAGTTAAATCTTGAAAGAAACCAAGATGTCAGGCCAACATCTTATTGCATACTTATAAAAGACCCTGAGCCAACATAACAGAAAATAAATAATAAGTAAATATATAACCCTGAGCCAGAGGAACTCCACCTAGATTCCTGATTCAGGGAAATTGTAAGATAAATGTTTGTTGCCTTGAGCCTCTAAGTCTTAGGGCCATTTGTTATGCAGCAAGAGCTAACTGGTACAGGAACCACTGAAGAATTCTAAGCACAGAGTGACAGGGTCAAATGTGCATTTAAATTCCAACTCTGGAATGAGCCAGGAGGAGAAATTAAATGAAGTAAGACCAGAGATAAAGACATCACAAGTTTGCAGATAGATGAGCAGTGGGGGTGAAAAGGAAGGTAAGTGGTATAAAGCCTGAAGAGGTAAAATCAATAAAACTGGGATTATTTTGTTCTGGGGGTTAAGAAATTTCTGGAACAATGCTTGTCTTTAGCTAAAGAACAAAGAAGAAGGAATAAGAAAGAATTTAGTGTGTGATGTGTAGACATAAAAGTGTCTGGGGGTCATCCTGATGGCAAAGACTAAGAGTTCCTTGGATACATGGTTCAAACCTGAACTCTGAAATGGGATACTTGGCATGGAAATTGCACTTACATATAATCACCAACAGCAATGCAATCTGCAAAAATAACATAAAGGAGTAAAAAGCTCTGGATAGAAAGTAATCAGGAGCAATGAAGACTATGTCAGACTTAGTACCTGTCAACTGCAGGTACTAAGGCAAATGTACCTGCCTCCCTTAAAGCTATCAAAGCCAATCATCTTTGAAACGGTGTAGTCTTGGAGGCCATCTCAAGAGAAGTTGGCTCTCATGACATTCTTTGGGAAGTGTTACTGCAGCATAGAAAGACATGGCCTTCAGAACCAGGCAGCCACTAAATTCAAACCTTGCCTCCACTGTTTGCTAACTGGTATCAACTGGACAAATTAATTATGCTATCTGAGCCTACAACTCTTGAGTTGTATATGGGTTAATAATACCAATTTTAGTGAGACTGTTGTGTTGAAGTGAGATGATTGTTAAGTGCCAAGTACAGTCCTGGTACAAAATAGGCAGTTAAGAATCAGTAGGCTGACCTTGTGGTAGTAATATAATAATGGCTATCATCTTCTATTAAGGGCACTCTGGCACAGTGAATGTCCTCATCATGCTTTTTATTAAAAGAGCACAGAGCATCCACACTAAAGTATTAGTACTCAGAGTCTAAGAGAGAAAGAGAAAAGGGTAAGGGAGAAGAGAAGAAAAGAGGGAGGGAGAGAGTGTACCAATCTTCTGACTGCAGATACTCTAAGTAATGGAAAGATTGGTGTCAGAATACATAGTAAAATAAGAGAAACCAAGAAGTAATGTCATGGAACATCCAGGAACTGGGGTTGCACCCAAAGCAGCCCTGAGACCCACAGCAACAGGAGATATTAGAACTTCACTTGTATGTTCCAGAAACATGACTTATTCTCCATGTATTTGAACCTCATTACCAACACATTTTTTCTCTATTTTGTCTTTTCTCTACCTTACAGCTTCTTGTCCCTCATGGCATTTGTTTCCTCCAAACTTTGACCCCCCCGTATAACCCTAAATCCACTTTATTCTTGTCCACTGTACATCTTTCTAATTTAGCTCTTGATATGACTGAACTTTTTCTCTTCCCTGCCTCCATGCCCCCTACCCTCCTAGTCTGAATTTGTGAGTATGAGGATTTGTTTTAACCACCATTTTAGTAGTCATCTCAAGGAAAAACTGAAGTCAGCTGAAGGAAGAGAGGGGAAGTTGTGTGACATAAAAATCACCCAAACTGCTCCATTAACAGGAGTTGCAGTTGGGCGGTATCCCACAAAAGGAACTATGGGCATGCAGCACCCTGACTGACATGCTGAGATTAGGGCACATGTGAGTGCATATCCAATGGGGTCAGGAGGCAAATCAGGTCAGAAACGTGGTACTTTAAGTTTAGTCAATATGAAATTAGTCATAGGAAGATGACATACAATGATATAACACTGGAAGTTTCTTCCAGGGGTCCCTCTTTTTCCACCATCCCAATGGGTCAGGTACAAAGAATAATCAGTGCAGTTAGTGCCAAACATAAAGTCTATGGTAGCTGCATTTAGCCCTTCTTTTAATTTTTTGGAAAATGAACCCTGTCTCTGCCCCAGTGACAAAGGGACAGACATAAGATTTGCTTTCTTGGCTACTCAAGCCTACTTGGCCCAGGTGCATTCTGTGGTGTGAAATTTGGGGCACTGCTATTATTCCACCCTGAGAAGAGCTAGTTGATCAAAGTGAAAGAAAGGGAATAGCAAGGCTTCTACTCTTCACTAGCAGCTGGCTTTCCTCCCAAGAAGCTACTGCTTCCCCACCGCCACCCAGGGCTTTCATTCCCTACTTCCCAGAAAGAGAAAGCCCCAAGCCCAATGGCAGTTGTTATGATTTCCAGGAGGTACAGAGCTGGGGACTCCCCACCCTCCTCACATCTCCCCCAATGTCCATCCAAATGCACATACATCTGTAGATAACTGTGAAAGTGACTTAGAGGAGAGGTTTATTGATTCATAGATTGAAGAGATTAGTTAAGTAAAATGCCCCTTTTATTACTCAGGAAAGTGGAGTCACAGAAATGTGATGAGGTGACTTGCCCAAGGTCATAAAACCTCTCATTCCTGGTAGAGAAGGAAATAGAATCCATATTTTACTATTCCAAGGCTGCTTTTCTTTCTGCCTTACAGGTGTGAAGAGGAATTGGCTTCCACTTTTATGTACTTCAATTTTGATTAATTCTTTTCACTCTCTACCCACTGTTGCTTATGAGGATGATATTCTGATGATGTGATATCACAGGCAAAGACCCAGCAGCCCAAACCCTGCCTTGCCTGCCATTTCTGCACTCCTTCCCATCAAGATCCATAGGAGTGAGGTGCAGTAAAATCTCAGAGATTGGAAATTGATGAAATTGACTCAAGCCCCCATACTCCAATGCAGAACTCTCCAGTGAAAGAGTACATGAAACCTCCTTTTTTGGGAAAATCCCCATTCTTTGGCATATACAGAGAAGAGGAAGTCTAGGAAACAATCAGGTTTGCACAATGGGTCTTGACTTACTTACTCACCCAAGTGCGTGTTAGGAAGCAGAAGAGAGGAGACTAGATAGTCCTGATTCAGCTGGAAGTGATACAGAAGCACAGAGAGGAGCAAGCGCATAAATTCATCCCCTTTCATAAACAGTCTGGATTAATACATAGTGCCATGGAACAAATCATTCCAAAACTTAGTAGCTTACAACAGAAATCATCAATTTTCTCTTGCATTTTCTGTGGGTCAGAACTTCAGATAGAACACAACAAGAATGGCTATTTCTCCGCTTCATAACTTCTGGAGTCTCCGATGAAAGACCCAAAGGCTAAGACTGGTCCCATCTGAAGGCGCTTTCACTCACATGTCTGGCCAAAACACACACAATGGCCTCTCCATGTGACTTCCTGAGACTGTCAAATGGAAGTCATACTGCTAGAGCAGACTGGGGAAATGGGAGATAATAGAAAAAGTGGAGTTTCCTGGACCCCACCTCCATTTCTCTGAAACTGGCATCTCAGACAGCTGGCATGCAGTGAACTATACTTCCTGAATAGGGGCTCCTGGGAAGGAAGAAGAGATGAGACAGCCATTGTGTGGGGAGCAGGGAGAGGAACAGAAGACTAGGTTGCTCCTCATCTTTGCTCTTTGCAATTTAAAAACCACTTTATATAGTTGAAGTTATATCTCATCAATTGAGGATCTTAATGAACATTCATTTGGGTTTGAACTGAGGGAAAAGGGGAATAGCGATGGAACTGGTAAGGATAAGATAGAGGGGAAAAGAAAAATGAAAAGAGGAGACCATAAAATTACCTGGAATTTAGCTGTGTTACTACACTTTAAGATCCAGTTCTTGAAAGCAGATTAAATGAATTTCCAATTCAGTATCAGCTTGGAGATCACAGATCCTTTTCCATCACTCACCCAGATACCAGACTCCCCAAAACAGGCTTTTCTTTCATACTACCTCTCACTAGAAATGCCTCTTCCCTCTGAGTAATTCTACAGAAGAAATTTAATAATTCATATTTTCTAATTAAAAATAATAATAATGACAACTAACATACTAACATGATCACCTTGCTATGCACCATATATAATGCTTAGACTATCTTATATAATTTTTGCAAAAGCAACTAGCAAGAAAAATTCTGGTAATTTGCCCCATCTTACAGATGAAGAATCTAGAGGCACAGAGAAATTCATTAACTTTTCCAAGACAGCACAGCTGATAAGACTTGAAACTGAGATTGAACCCAGGCAGTACTGTTTAGGGGAACTACATACAAGCTAGTTATTTGGGATGGGAGTGGGAGAGGATACACAAAAAAGAAAAAATTAACAGTATATTACAATAACAGAAAAAATGTACTTTTATATACATGTATATGCATGTATAAAACATAGAGATATCCCCCAAAAGATTTTAATTCGTTACTGGTTGTAATTTTTTTTCTGATGTAAACTGTTAAGTAGGTGTTGGTAATGAAGGATTGTTTTTTCTCATATGAAATTTAGCTCATAAAATTATCAAAGGGCAGATTCATGGTCTGCACTTTAAATATATATATATATATATCTCACATCATTTAATCATCACCTCCCCTCCCTGCTGCTCCAACTGGTCCCCACCCTCCCGTTGTGTACTTTCATTTGGTTGTCCATCTATTAGTGAAACCATTTGGTTTCTGTCTTTTTCTATCTGACTCGCTTCTGCTAGTATGATTTCTTCTAGGTACATCCAGGTTTCCATAAATTCATCAAATTTGTCATTTTTAATTGATGAGTAATACTCCATTGTGTATACATACCACATCTTTTTCATCCATTCATCTGTTTTGGGACATTTGGGTTGTTTCCATGTCCTTGCCTATTATAAATAATGCTGCAATAAACATCCAAGCTCAGGTGTCCTTTTTTACCCATATTGAGGTCTCCTTTGGGTAGATTCCCAGAAGGGTGACTGCTGGGTCAAATGGTAGTTACATTTTTATTAGCTTGAGGGTCCTCCATACTGCTTTCCATAGTGGCTGAACCAGTTTACATTCCCACCAGCAATGTAAAAGTGTTCCTTTCCACATCCACACCAGCACTTGTTGTTGCCTGTTTTTTTTGATGTGGGACATTCTTACTGGTGTAAGGTGGTATCTCAATGTGGTTTTGATTTGCCTTTCTCTGATTGCTAGTGACATTGAGCAATTTTTCATGTGCCTGTTGGCCATTTGTATTTTCTCTTTGGAGAAGTGTCTTTTTAGTTCTTCTCCCCATGTTTTGATTGGGTTTCTTGTTTTGTTTTTGTTTCATTGTGTGAGTTCCTTCTGGATCTTTGTTATTAAACCCTTATCACTTTTGTGGAGGGCAAAAATTTTTTCCCATTTGGTTAGGCTTCTTTTAACTTTTTCTGTTGTCTCTTTTGCTGTACAGAAGCTTTTTAGTTTGATGTAGTCCCATCTGTTTATGTTTTCCTTCAATTTTTTGCCTTCTGCAGATGTTTCCAGAAAGGGATTTCTGAATTGTACTTTATGGAGGGTTTTTCCCAAGTTTTGTTTTATGTATGTTATGATTTCAGGTGTTACATCTAAGTCATTTATCCATTTTGAATTGATTTTTGTACATGGTGTGAGGGAGTTGTCTTGGTCCATTTTTTTTTTTTTTGCATATCTTAGTCCAATTTTCCCAATTTTAGCACATGGTCTGCATTGTTAAAGTTTCTTTCTCTTATTTGAGACTATATCCAATACTCTGGGAAAAGGAATATGAAGGAGAAGGACCAATAACAATAAAAGATATCAGAATCTTTGTGCACTGGGACTCTCATATGTATAAACTGTGGCACTAAGGATCAAGAATCCAGAAGAGATGAATTCAGGAGACTCATGTGTACAAAATACCTTATTTGTATGAAAGTAAAGGGGGTAGGAACAATTGCTCCTAGATGTCCTAATGATATAAACACCTTCCCTTACTGTTTTTTGCTTATTTTGATTTGAGTTGTCTCTACACTAGTCATCTTCAACCTTTTCAAAGAGGAAATGAAGGCAACATTAGTCATGTTAGATATTCAGTGTAAATATGATTAAATCTTTAATACAAACTAAGATTCAGTTTTATTCTTAAAGAGGGGGCTACACATTGATGTTCTCAAAGCGGGACCTATTGTTCCAGAAATGTTGTCAATGACTATTGATAAGATTAAGAAAATGTGGTGTACAAACACTAGAAAGGAACAAGGAAAAAAATCTATTTTACAGATGGCATGATTGTGGACTTGAAAATTAATGAAAAATTACTGGAAGAACTTGGTTGCAGGAATGAATCTAAAATATTTGAATGCATGTATATATGTGCATATATTGCATTTTATATATACTATATGTGTATATATGTCAGTATATATACTGATTTATAGCAAGTATATACACTGATTTATAGCAAGGAAATAAAAAACCCAATAGAAATAGATTCTATTACAACAAAAACAAATTAAATAGATGGGGAATGATTTAATTGGTGGCAAGGCTTATTTGGAGAAAATATAGAGAGCACTGTTAATAAATCAAGACCTATAACTTCTCCTGATTAGGAAAACAAATAGTATTTCCAAGGTAAATATGTAGCTTTATCATTAAAAAGTCAGCAGGTTAACTTAAAATACCTAATAAATACAGAGTGCAATTCATCTGGTATAATAACAAACATAATGCCAAAAAACATTTTTTTAGAAAAGCATTAATGATTACTAACTCTCCTTAATATATATTTTACTTTCATAACTTTAAAACATTATACAGTGATAATTATAAAAGCCATGAAACACTAAGTTCATTTATTCTTTTTATTTAATGTAGTACGAATGTGTTATATCCTATTTTGATAAAATAGGGCTTTTCCCCTCTCTCCTGCAAGCTTCAGATGTATGATCAGCTTTCAAGGGTTGGTTTAACGTTTGTCTTTGTCTGACCCTTTGTTTGGTTTCACTATATTTCACATTTGAGTGGCACCATCCAGTGTTTACCTTTCTTCTTCTGGCTTATTTCACTTAGCATAATCCCTTCCAGCTCCATCCATGTTGTCACAAATGGCCTGATTTTATCTTTTCTTTAAATCACTGAGTGGAACACTACATTTCAAGCATAATAAAGTTGTTGAATTGGGGGAAAAAAGGATTTTACATTAATTCAAAGTCTAGGAATTTAGCATATGAGAAATCAGAAGTAGAGCAGTGAAGAAAATAATCACTCATAAATTCTAATGAGACAATTAAATATTGGTATGTAGAAGCATTTACCTACACATAATTATTAAGAACAAAGTTGGAGTCATCTCATCTTTCATAAATTTCTTAAAATTCTTGTCTCCGTTTCCTTCCTGGTAAAACAGGACTAACAGTGTATGGGGATGGTGATGAAGAATAATTTAGATAATGTATGTAAAATATTTAGCATAGTGCCAGGAACGCTAAACTATTACTGTGAGTGGGAGCATTAAATAGAAACTAGAGTAAACAGATTGGGTAAATGATCTAGAAATGCAAACAGGAAAACATGTGCATCCCAGCAGTGGAGATAAACAAATTTCTGATCATGGAAGCATAAAAGACATTATCAGGAGTAAATGAATGCACAAAAACTTTTTGAAAACAAACAAAAAATCCTTTCAAACAAAATGTGTTGTTGAGAATAAACACTTATCATTGGGCTTCAGAGTAACTTTGGAAAGAGGGTTGTCAGGTCAGTGAGGAGATGGGCCGAATTCCTGTTTGCCAAAAAACCCTTCCAAGGTTTGCCCAAGGCCTTCTACTTGAGTTCACAGAAACTCAAATCCAGCAACAGACACCCCTGTTCCCCATTTCATCAACGCCTTTGGCTAGGTTTATACAAATGACCACCCTCCAGGAAGGTGTGAAAGTGATCTCACAGTATTCAGCTTCTTAGTGGTCAACTGCCAACCAAACAACCTATCTTCACAGCCGCTGCTCATTTGGCACAGGTTCAGCCAGTTTAGCTTCCCTGCCAGTTCCCTGCTCAATGATCCAGGGTCCTTTTTAGCCCTTCACCCCTTCAGATTAATGCTCATTGCCTCACCTTTTGATAGAGTTGCTCTAGTAATCCCAAATTGCATATCCTCCTCACATACCCAACCCAAACAATATGCCTTCTATATTAGTGAGTATTCTCCAGAGAAACAACCAATGTAGAAAGAAATTTATTATAAGGAATTTGCTCACATGATTATGGGAACTGGGAAGTCCAGACCCAGGAGAACCAATGGTAAAGGCCCATTTTAATCCCAAGGCCTGGGAGGCAGGAAAGTGGAAGGTATGAATTCCAGTTCAAGTCTAAGTCTGAACTCAGAAGACCTAGCTCTGACACAGTAAGGCAGAGAAAGAGAAGCATTTCTACTCTACCTTTTACTGGCCTTCAACAGAGTACATAAGTCCATCCACTCTGGGCAGGGTCATCTGCTGTACCCTTCTACAGATCCCAATGTTAACCCATCCAGAAACACCTTGCAAACATGCCCGGAAATAATGCTTAACCAAATATTTGGACATCCATGACAGAGTCAAACTGACACATAAAACTAACCATCACACCCTTACATCACAGTCTTTGTGTAAGGACTATTTTCTTTTCTTTTTTTATTTTTAATAATTTACTTATATATGAATTTCACATCTTTGTAATCCCAGAGATTCACCCCCTCCCACCCTCCCGGCCCTGATGTGTACTTCAGTTTGGTTGTTAGCTTGTTTTGACTTTTCCTCATGGCTTTTGTTTATATTTTTTCCTTTATGCCATATATTAGTTTCTTCACTATTCTCCTATTCTCCACTTTTCCCTATCATTTGGACAACTACTTTATGGGCTCAGGCAACTCCACCAGGAGGCCCAATACCTCCTAGCTGAACTGAAAGCCCAAGACCCCTGCCCAACAATTGTAACAGTTTGTGCATTTCTTCTTGTTACAGAAGACAGCCACAGTTGTTCCCAACACAGTGCCTGGCCCATAGTCTACCAAAAAAAGTTTGTGCTCTCTGCTCCTGTCTTCCCCACAGCTGGTCACTAGCTTTGACGTCATTATCGTACTGAAGCTGCTCATGATGACTTAGTGGTTCTCAGCTCTGACTAGTACTGGAATATCCTGGGAAGCTTGTAGAAATACCAGTGTCCCTGCCCCACTGAAAGTCAAATATTCAGGAATCTGGGGAAGTTCACATAAGCAGAATTTTTTTCAAAATTCCCCAGATTGATTTGCATGTGCAACTAGGTTGAGAACCATCATCTTAGGACATTACTGAGAGCCCAAGTGAAAGATAATTTTAACTCTGAGTCTGACTAGACAGAAGAGGAAATGTGCCCTTGATGAGACGGTTGCTAGGCAGAGCTTAGGGGGATCAGGAAGCATCTCAGTTCCCCCCTAGTGCTTCACCACCTCCTTCCCAGCTGTGGCTCCCCTCCTCCTCCACCCTCATAAGGCTGAATACATGCTATTATAACTTTCCCATCTTCTTGAAGCATAGCAGTTTTTTTTAACTAATTAATTTTTACCTTGCAGTTCATTTTTGGACAGTATTTGATTTCTCCCCTCAGGTGTAGTCCCTGTAGTCCTCCCACCACCATAGCACCTGTGCTCTCTCACCACAGTCCCTTGTGCTCTTCCCTCCACCGTTTTGGTCCCCCTCCCTCCTCCTCCTCTGTTGTATGCCTCAGATCTGTGGTCAACTTGCAAATTTTGTCTTTTTCCTGACTCTTTGTATAGTTTCTTTTTAGTGAAACCATCCAATGTTTATCTGTTTTTTGAAGGGTAGTAGTTACAAACCTTTCTCTGGGAACTGGCTTTGAATACTGCCTCAGTAACTCACAGGAACCTACATCACTTGCTTGACTTTACTGCTAATCTGGGACATGGACACTGCAATTGGCAAGATAGTTCCTCATTCATCAGATATTTTCTTTAGAGCCCCAGGGTCTTCTTGTAGGATTGGGAAAGATGCAATGTGAGCTTTCTACAAAACTGCAAATCACAAAATTGTTAGGGCCCTCCCAAAATCTTAGAAAAGATCAAATCAGTGCCACACCCTGAATTTTCAGCTTCGATAGCCTGACTTTTTTCTACCTCAGAGAATAATGGCCGTCATTTTATTGCATCAATATATACCGGAGACTTTTCATATAACTCTCCTTACAACCAACAAACAAGAATTGGTTACCTTATTTTACAAACAAAGAAATGCTTCTTTAAAAAGTTTTGTTACTTAAATGTCCCAAAGCAGATGACTGGATGAAAAAGATGTGGTATATATATACACAATGGAATATTACTCATCAATTAAAAATGACAAATTAGATGATTTTATAATAACATGGATGAACTTAGAAGAATTCATATTAGCAGAAACAAGTCAAAAAGAAAAAAGCAGAAACCAAATGATTTCACTACTATATGGGGCATGGGAAAGATAAACAAAAATCCATGAAGAAAAGTCAAAACAAGCCAACAACCAAATTGAAGTATACAACCTGGGGAGGGGTGATGGGACAGGATGGGACAGGGTGGGAACAGTCAGGGAGGGGGGGGTGAACCCCAGAGATCACAGAGATGTGAAATTCATATATAAGTAAAGTATTTAAAAAAAAAAAGCTAAAAAAAAAAGTTTTGTTACTTATCTCAGGTCACACATGTGGAAGCAGAATTCAAGCCCAATTCTGCCTGGTTCCTAAAAGAGATTCTCCCCCAGACCAGTAGATCACAACATCTACACAGATCATATACCACCAGGGCCCTGAGCTTATTACAAGAGGGAAGCAAATCCATAGTATGTTAAGTATTATCTATAGACTGGAAAGTGAATGTGATTTACATATGTGTAGCATGTTTTCCTTTTCTGTAGATGCTGTTGTAGTTAATAAAGTCATTTTAAAACACAAATATTACTTAATAACTTCAAGCTTTGTGTCCTTTCTCCATCAACAGTGGTACAATTCTTATAGAACTACATGCAAAACTCCTATTTTGTTGAAAGGACCTCTGGTGCCTGCAAGCAGTGAAAGCTCCCTGTGACTGATCTGGTGCCATAACTTCTGTTCTTGGATCTTTGGGTCACTCTTTTTGGGGACTCCAATTTCTTAAATTTATGGTTATAAGAAAGAGGGAGAATAAGATAATCCAGTGGGTAAGAAAATATCAGACATTCTATTTCTATTTATCTTTATGCTCACCCTTGAAAATATCTATATATATATTTATATTCCATAAGGTACATATTATGACAGTAGAATATGCCGGTGGTTGTCAGTAAGTACACACTGTATGGCATAACGGTTAAGAGCACACACAGGTTCTAGAATCAGACTGACTACTTGTGTGAAAACCTGGGTTGAAAACCTGGGTTGCCTCTGTGTCTTCTAGGGAAAGAATGTTTTCTGTGCCTCAGTTCCTTCATCTATGAAATGGAGATAACAATACCTCCCACACTGGGTTATTGTAAGAATCAAATGAATTAATACATGCATTTTATTTAGAATAGTGCCCTATAGTAATTAGGATGTGTATGTTGTTTCTATGATAAAGACAGTGATTACCGTCATGCACATATTAAGGTATATTAAGGGTACAGTTTCCAGTTTCCTCCCAACCCCCCCCAACACACACACTCTTTTAACCAATAAAGGTGTGATCTTAACTGTTTGGCAATTAGCACCGTCGCTAGTCTACTAAATTTGTGGAAGCAAAGAAACATGACTCTGGAGCATCTGTGCAAGACCTTTCCCAAGATGCTTCTCCCATTTATGTCAGCTTCTAGATTTGGAGTCTGGGCTACCACCACGAGGTTGCAAGATGATACTGATACCACAATAGATGAGGTTTATTTTTCTTTGTGTTGTTCTCTGGCACAGCCCTGGCCAGGAATGGGAGACAGATGACTACAGAGTCTTCCCTCTGATCACTGGGGGGATGAAAAGACCAAGAAACAAGGCTCCCCTTATAACAGCTTCCCCCTCTCTCCAAGAAAGAAGAAAGGGGTCTGTGTACTCAGACAGTTCTCTAGCCAGCAGCCCATCAGAATAGTTGCTCATCCCTCCCACCCAGAGTATGAGGTACCAGGAAGTGGGAACATCAATTACAGAAAAAAGGAGAAAGAAATGCATTGAGTTTTGCTCAAACTGCCTGCTTTTCTTTGCTCTTTTGCTCTTTCCAGTGACAAGCTTCCACTCTGTATCCTCTTGCAGCTTCAGTGCCCACTAGGCCAGAGGTCTGCTCCTCTGGCTCTCCCACCCTCTGCAGGCTACCATCCCAGATTCCCTCCTTCCTAAAAAGAAGTCCCTGAAGACCTTTTCAAAGTCCCAGCCCCCATCCCAGGCTCCTCTTTAGCTCAGATAGATTTATAACTTATGCAAATAAATGTAGAAGGTTAGACAAATGATTATGTAAATGATCCTTCCCTTTTCTCATCTCAATTCTGGTAACACTAGAAGAAAGTAACAATAATACCTAAATCCAGCCCTTCGTGACAGCATGGATGACTCTTGAGGGCATCCTGTTAAGTGAAATAAATCAGACACAGAAAAACAAACATTGTATGGTATCACATGTAGACTCTAAGAAAACAAGCTCAGCAAAAGAAAAAAAAAGAAAAAAGCTTCACGGATACAGAGTATAGGTTGGTGGTAATCAGGAACTGGAGGGTGGGGCAAATGAGTGACTGTGGTAATGTTGCAAACTTCCAATTATAAGTAAGTCCTGGGTGACTACAGTTAATAATACCATATTGTATACTTGTAAGTTGCTAAGAGAGTAGAACTCAAAGGTTCTTATCACACCCACACAAGTAATTATGTCAGGTGAAGGATATGGTAATCATTTCAGGATATGAATGTGTATCAATTCATCACATTGTACACCATAAATTACATTATGTTATGTGTCCATTATATCTCAAACCTCAAAAAATAAGAACTAAATGATGGGGAAATAGAATCAACATGAAAAAGGTAAGGAAGTTGAAATTTAATCTAGAAAAGAAAATATAATGACTATTTCACAACAAGATTCTATTTCCGTAGAGGATAAGCGTTCTCTGACCTTCAAATTTGCTTAGAATCTTCCAATCTGTAGCGTGGTATGGACTCTGACTACCTAAATCCATTGTGTGTCCACTGAAATTAGTGGTTCATAGATAATAGTCAAGTGCACTAATTGCTAGTAACTTCACCAATAGCCCATACTATTAGGTTGGTATCAGAATATATTATATACTAAAAAAGAAAACCCTTAATTTAGGATCTAATAAGCAAAATATCCTAGTAGAAAGAACCATAAATTCAGCATTCAATTATTGTTTTTTATAATGTTACCATATTTTAAAGAAATAAACATAACTAACTTTTTATGAACCACATGGAAATAAGCAATTGTGCTTTTAAGTTGAAATGGTATTATAATTCTTACTCTCATAGATTGAACAAGATCTAAAGGAAAATTGTGTGCATCTTAAGTAATTTTTCAAGTCTGGGAGAAGTTACTGGAAGTCAAGTACATGATGACCACTGGAAATCTAATAATTTCAAGTGCTATTGCTGTTCAAATTCTGTCTCCAATTTTCTCCTACTCAAATTACCTATTTTTTTTTGTGAAACTGACCCACATCACATCCATATGCAAGCCCTAGGAAGCCACAGAATAGCTTATCCAAAGTTGTAAAAACATATGTTATTAGCAAACCATCACATATGAATTACATTCTATTACTTAGTTAAAAGTAGATCCTCAAATTAGAATTTTTAAGAAAACTTTTTAACAGCACCATCTGGTAAGGCGTGCAGGGGGAAAAGTCTATTTTCAATACACCCAGTTCTTAGGATGAGTTATTTAAACTTACTTCATATTCATATTTTCCAACAGGATATATTCCAAAGGGCCAGTTGGAAATCCAGTGGTATAGAAAAACTTAGATTTTCTGCAGTTAAGATTTAAAATTTTCAAATATTTAGTAGCAAATACTCTTGAATTTGGTATTATTTTTTATGTAAAGTTATTATCTTTGATAAAGAGAATTTGCTAACTGCACCAGAAAATATAATGCAATTTTAACTCTCTAAATATTTTAATTGAGTCAAAAATCAGGAAAAATGTTATTAGACTATGTGTTCTATGTGGGGGTTGTTAAGCAAGGTAAAAAAGTTAGAACACCAGTGGAAATTTAGTTCTTATACCGTTTTATATTAAACTCTGTTAGATTGTTTTTAAACAGACAATGTATAAACAATCTTTCTACAGCCACCATTAGTGTTCCTAACACCAGTTGGTGTATGAAGTAGTAACTCCTTAGCTCGAAGAACATAAGAATCGCCCTTATCAAAAGATCACAACAAATGTGGCAAGGATATGGAGAAGAAAGAGTTCCCATGTATTGTTGGTGGGACTGTAGACTGGTCCATCCCTTATGGAAAATAATACAGAGGTATTAAAATATTAGTATCTCAAGATATAAAAGCTATATTTATATGTCCCAGAAATTCCACTACTAGGTAGGCACCTGCATATTACAAAAACACTAATCCAAAGGGATATATGCACTCCTATGTTCATTGGAGTGTTATGGCAGCAATGTTAAATAGCCATGGTATGGAAACAACCTCAGTGGTCAAAAACATATGAGTGGATTAAGACAATGTGATCTATATACACACAATAGAAAAACAGTCAGTTATTTCAAAAAAAATGAGGTCTTATCATTTTGACTATTTAGATGGAACTGGAAGAAATTATGCTAAGTGAACTAAGACAGAAGGAGGAAGAAAAGTAACACATTATTTCATTCATATAAAAATTCATATAAAGAAATGATATAATATATACACATATATACATAAGTATGTTAACAACAAAATAATTTTAAGATTTTTATTTAAAGAGGAAAACAGAAATGAACAAAAAGAAATCAAACCCTAGAAATCTGGAGAATTGAGGTTGGGCATGGTTGGGGAAAGGACTTTCAGGGAAGAAGGCACAATAGACTATGATGGAGGATTATGGGTACTTTGTAATGTAGTGTGTTGTGGTAACACACATCTGTAATGTAGTGTGTTGTGGCAGCACTAAATCATATACATTGTTGTAGACCAAGTTACCACAGTTAAAAAAAAAACCCAAAAAACTAGAGTTACAATACCAAAACAAATGTCCAACCCCTTTGTCTCAATTCAGGACATTTCTGATAGACTGTCTGAGCCTAGGTCTCAAGGGTCTTCTGATGCACCTGCCTCAGTTCAAATTTTCCTGCTCAGTCTTGTTCTCTACTCCCTGACAGGAGGTGCTCCAAAACTACCTCTTGTATTAAAATCTTTATCTCAGTGTCTCTTTCCTGGAGAGCTTGGTCTATGATTTCTGCTAAGAGATAGACCTAGAAAACAAACTCTAAAATATGGTTTTGTGGAAATGAGATCCTGAACCAACTGCAATGAAGGCATCAACACTGCTGGTAAGTTGAAGTATTGATAACTCCGAGCTTAGTGTTACTATGTGAAAGTGAAAACTTCCATCAGTGGAGAGCTGGGATGGGATATCTGTAGAAGGTAATGAAAGCAATATCTCAGGCATTTGAGAGGTTTATAGGAAGTTGTAATTACATGGAGTCAGATGGTTATTGCTGGGGGCTATTGCTGCAGTGGAGAAACATAATAAAAGGTATGAAGGTGATTAATTACCAATGTAAGATGAACTATGATCATAGCAGGATTTCCCTGGTAGCATATAAGAGGCTCATCTTTTGTAGTCATGGGGAATAAAGGGGGCAGATGGCCAGACCCAGAACTTAATTATCAGGGACAGAGTTTGAGACAGGGTTGAATTCTCACGGTAAATAGGCAATGCCAAGTTTAGGAGCTGATTGGAAAGATGGTGAAAACCTGTGACTTGTAACAGAGATATCTGGACCAATGACTTTGAAAATCTCAGATTCTTGAGAAAATAGAAAGGGAAGAAAGGAGGGGTAGTAACCTAGCAGGGAGGGGTCCCAAAGTCTAGCATAAGGACTATGGGTGTTCCCATGGTGGACCTATTCTTCTGAATCATATACAGTGTTGTTATATGTTACAAGATCAATGTTACCTCAATAAGAGAAAAAAAGGAAACCTCAAATTCTGAAATCCTCTGAGTAGGTTGGTTTTGCAGGGGCAGACCATCCCTCCTTATGAAAAACTTGTGCTCCTCCACTTAATCAAGCAAAATTCAAATGTTTCTGTCTTACAAGAGAACATATGCCCAGCATCAGGAATTACTTTCCTTTGACAACCAGAACAATCATTATAGTTTACTCACAGAATAACCCTGTCAGTGAAGTGTTGAGACTACAAGGGAAGGAGGGTCTTATATCCTCAAGGAATTATAGAATCCAGCCAACATGAACTAGAAAAAACCGTAAGAATGGATATTGAGGGTGCTGGAGGAAAGGCAACAGAACACAATCTTTGGTTGAGTATATTGATATGCAAATACTCTTCCTGAAACAAACAAGATTTAATTTTAAAAGACTCTAGGACACATAATTAAATATTGTGCTGGGTTGACTCTCAGAGGTTTAAAGAAAGTACGATAGAAACTTCATGAGGTAGAAATGCCAATGCTTTTATGGAAGATGGTGGGAGAAGAAATCAAAAGACCCAGAGATATAGCTTGAGGTAAAAATGTGAAGGCAATGGTAAAGAGTTTAGATGGAAGGAGAAATATTAGAAGACAGGGGACAGTAACAACCAGGGAATTGAGAAATGGACCTACGGGGTGGGTACAACATATGAAGAGCTGTGTGTCACATGTTGATGCTATCCAGAACTATCTACCACAGAACATGAATTAATAAACCAAATAAACCAGGCTAACTGACATCAAGCAGTTAACCACTACCACGGCCCACCTTAATGTTAGCATAAATGGCCCATGAACAGAGTAGGTTTGTTAGTAGGATGGAAGTCCTGCATTAGTCCAACAGACTGGTATCCCAGTCCCCTAGGCTGATCTTAACTGCTGAATGTACACCTTGCCGTAGGCACTGGATTCTCTCTCTCAAGGCCTACCAACCACGTAGTGCTCAGTCATTGACACAGGAACTCTCCCATCAGCAGGTCAATGATTCATTTCGATGGGAATTGACATTTGTTCCACATGTGGGTTCTCCTTTCCTGACTACTGAGCTTCATTTCTGATGACTTAGAGAGGCTCCAAAGCAATGATAAAAGAGCCCACATAATATTGCATCAAACCAGCAGACACTTTAAAAAAAAGATGGTGCAGAGGTGGGTCTATGCCTGTGGATTGCCTTCTCTGTTCACATGCTACTCCACCCAGAAGCTACTAGCCTTCCTAATAGACCAAGGGACGGTCTCTTTAGAGGTACCACTGATGGGGCAGATTGGAGATGAAAACCTGACAGAAGGGAGTACCATCCTTCAGGATGCAGTTCACACTCTAAATCAATAACCCTTGCATTGGCACTATGTTCCCAACAGGTTCAATGCAGGGTTATAGGAACCAACAAGCAGAAGTAGAAATGGCCCCATTTACCATCACTGCCAGTGACCTGCTCGGAGAATTTTGCTTCCTGTATCAGAAACAAACACTCCGAAAGCAAGAAGTTCCTGGCTCTTAGAATTCTTAGAAGCAAAGTGTTTCAACCAAGGACATAGAACCTTTTAAATCTTTATGTGTCTCTTACTCACTTCTGTTTTTTTGTGGCTAGCATAATTAACAAGCTTGAACTTGTACTAGAATCCCATAATTTGTGTGGGATACTTCAAATAATCTTTTTGACAATTTCAATTTTTTTTTGGCCAAGCTCTTGCCAGATTGGTCTAAATCATTCTGCCTTATAATGTAAATGACAAAAAGCTGATAGCTGCCAACTCTGCCATTTTCTCCTTGCACGCCTTTGCCTGCATTATTGTATTGTCTTCAGTGGTGCTTTATTTTAAGGAACACTATGAAGGGTGCTTTATTTCAAGAAAATTTTTGGTGAGAGTTATATTAATTAAATAATTTTGTCTAAATATCCATTGACTCCAGCATCCATAATTTACAATATTTCTCAATATACTGAAAGGCAGTTAAAGAAGGGAGATGCCCCTGTTGACCTCTCTGTGCTTTAGAACTTGCCCTCTTCCCTCAGGATACTTCACTCCTGACACTTGGCTGTATGAGATACAATCTGGGAACAGAACTGTCCATAAGTACATAAAATATTAATAAAGACCAACTTCTCTTTTTTTAGATGAAAATAAGTAGAAATTTGTGATTCTCATATTTTCTGCCTATGTCTCTATGACTATCCTTCACACTGCTCCAGTTCTCTGATCCAGTGAGCAGATTTGTGCACCCCAGATTCAGTAACATCCCTTTTGGCCAATGCTGAGAGGTTCTGCTTCTTGAATTACTCTTCACTGACCATCTTTCCAGCTGGTAATGCATACATTCTTTATGAGTGTTTTCAGGTCTTAGCAAGCAAGAGTCGATTTGAAGTTCAAGTAGATCTTCGAGACTGCTTTCTACTAAATGTTGATTTAAAACCCTAGTTTCAAGTTCTTAGTGGGCACCTTCATGAAATACCTACAACAGCTACATGTGAAATAGCACTCAAAAAAATGTATGAGCAATTCAACATCAAGTTAAAAAATATATCACAACAGACAAACTCTGTTTAATGAAACTAGATTCTCAAGCCTGCTAGTGTTTCAGAATTACCTATGGAATCCAGAAAAACAAAAGCCAAACAGAAAAGAACCACTATTGTTGGATGCTCACCTGTATTATTTAGGATCAGTATCAGCTGTGAGCAATGAAAGGCCTATGCTAACACTGGCTTATTTCTGATGGGAAAGATTTCTCGTTCACATCAATGACGATTGGGAGGCAGAGTCACTCTTCTCTGTGAGGTCCTGAGGACTAAGCTCTTTACAGCCCCCTTCTGCTACTGCTAAGGCATGACCTTGGTCCCTGTCGCCCTCATTGATGGTCAAACTCCAGTAATCACATCTGTGTTTCAGGCAACAACATGGAAGAAGGGATAAAAGAGAAATGGGCAAAGGTTGCACATCATCTGACCCTTAATGTTGGTTCACCAAAGCTGTCATGTGACACCACCACTGTACCCTGTTATCTAGATCTTAGTCACCTGTTTGCAACTGTATGCAAGAGAAACTGACAAATATGTATGCTGAGCAACCAAATGATCAGCTTAAAATTAGGAAGTTTATTATTACAAAAGAAGAGAAACATTGCAGGGGACATGCAGGCAAAAGATTCAGCCAAAATTTACAAGTCAACAACTCCTAGGCTTCGGCAGGTTTGGGGAATCTGAGCAAGACTGCTCCCCATTCCCATTCCCATCCCCAGTCAGCTGCTCATGTCAACTCAGTGCTTATCAGATGCTTTCAGACACTCCTTCTCTCAAGCTATTTGGCAGAGTGCAAATTAGTATTATAACAGAAAAGCCTTGGGAGTCTTTGGACAAGTATTAAAAACCCTTTCTTTCTTGAGTTCCTTTTTCCAGAGTTCTAACAAAATACTAAGAAGAACAGATATAATCATCCAAAATTTTTGGTATACCACTAAGACAGTAATCTAAATGGAGACTTTCCCTCTACTTTTGTCAACTAACTTTCGTTTAGAAAGAAATTTATAGTAATAAGCAGAAGAGAAGATGTTTGGTTTGAAATTTGTTTAGAATGTCCTGGAAATATATTAGACGCTGCCTGACTCTAGGGGGCGCTACTCACGTTATCGCTATGTGAAAAGTGACTCCTTCGGGCACAGAATGTAAGGCCTGTAAAGTTGTTGCCCTGCCAAGAAGTAGTATAAATGCCTGTTCATCTCCAAATAGTTACAAGGTGGCAAGATAAACAAATGGAACTGACGTCCGGAGAACAGTCAAAGGTTATTCTGTGCCGGTAGAATGCCGGTTTTAAACACAGTGACAGTGAACTTGATTTACATCCATTTCATTAATGACTGCCAGAAGGGTACTATGTAATAAGCCTGCAATACTTCTAATTTCTAGATGTCTGTTTTAAAAATAAATGGAAGACCAATGAAATTTCAGGTTCCTACAGTGCTGTGCAGTATTATTTGCATAAACAAAAATCATTAATCACGGGAATTTAGGACTCCTCACTATTTCTCTCTCACACACCTGTTCCTGCTGGAAATGACTAAGTAGATAGCAACAGCAGCTGCAGAGTGCCTTTACTGATTTCAGGAATATCATAAGTCTCATCCTTAAATCTTCAGTATAATGGCAGAACTTCAAGGGTGCTTCTAATATCTAGTCCCATTTGAGTCGATTGTCATTAGAACATGTATTTAAAATGTCATTCAGAAGCTGTTTGTGAAAAAAAGAGTAGGTGGTTTGAAAATTATTAACAACAATAAAGCTTTTAAGCAAGTGCATTTTCAAGGATAGGATAAGATACCCTGGCTAGATTTCATCACATATCAACCATGGTTGTGCGTGTCAACCTACATACACATTACTAGCAAATTAGAATTAGTTTTGCTTCCTTTGATGTAAATAAGAATAAATGAATTCATATTTCTTCTTCCAACTTGGAATATTAATTTTTATCCTTCATTGGGTCATGGGTGCTTTTGAGAATATGATGTAAGATATGGCACTTCTGGTAAGAAATGTACCCAGATACATATATACAAATATTAATATAAAATTTAAGACATTAATGACTCATAAAATATATTCATAAACACCCCAGTCTTAAAATCCCAACCTAGAAGAGATTGTGGGGTGAAAATGGAATTTAAGGTCAACCAAATGAAACTGCACAAGAGGAGAACGGGGACCAGCTGGAGCGGGTGGGAGGGGGAGGTGATGGGTGACCCCCAGGGATTGAAATGATGTGAAAAAAAGATAAATAAATTTAAAAAAAAATTAAAAAAAAAAAAGAAAATGGAATTTAAGAACTCAAAATTCACTCAAAGTCCAAACAAGAAAATGTTAACATTTGTTGTTTGGGATGAAGGCTATAGAAATTGAAGTCATTTCGGAGATCAAGTTACTTTCAGAGTCTTTCTTTTTTTTCCCTTCCCCCCCTCAGGAATCTTTTCTATTGATAGCTTTAATTTCAAGATCCAATATATACCAAGACCAGCAATATTCACCTCAAAGCTTATTCTGAATTGAACTATAATCCAAGGCACAAGGTAAGGGATTTTGTTTGTGTTTTCACAATGAATTCATTCATGATTTCTTTATCAGAAAATTATCTTTTGATAATTTTGTTTGGGTTCACAGATGATATTATGAGAACAGTTAACTTACATCACACTGAAGGACAAGAACTAGAGTTTATTTATATATTAACAATTTTATTGAGGTATAATTTACATACCATATAATCCACCATTTTAAAGTATACGCTCAATGATTTTTAATATTCATAATCACATGACCATAAGAACATTATAATTAACTCCCCCCAATAAAAAACTCTGTACTTGTTAGCAGTTAGTCCCATGCCTCCAAATGCTTTCTCTATAAAGAGATTTGCCTATTTTGAACAATTGATATAAATGCCCATATACTATAAGGACTTTGTAACTATTTCCTTCACTTAGCATAATTAAGGTTTATCATGATGTAGTATATACCACTACTTCATTTCTTCTATGGCTCAATAATATTCTATTATAAGGCTATTCCACACTTTTGTTAATCCATTGTTTATCCATTGTAAGGATATTCCACACTTTTGTTTATCCGTGGATGTATTGATGGATAGTAGAGTTGTTTTTGGCTTGACCGTTATGAATAACTCTGCTATAAATACCTGTGTGTTTGTGTGGACCAGTTCCTTGGCTTTTAACCATACAAAGCAAAAGTTTAAAAGTAAAACTTTCTTATAATAAAAATTACACAAAATCTGTTTTGCAGTAAGTTTATATTTTTCAAGACTCAGCCATTTCCATATCCAACATCACAGAGGTTTATTGTGACAGGGAAATTGGCATCATTACTCTATCACAGAAACAGAGGAAGTTAGATGTTCCCAAAGATTCTTCTTACACTTAATCAGCAAGTTCCTTTATAGTTCTTCTCCATGAACAGAAGAGTAAAGACGAGGCTGTGGCCATGCCCCAATCTTAAGGAAATTTTCAACATCACTGACACAGCAAGCATAGTTGTGCATATGTGAGTGAGTCCTGCATAAAGTAATATACTGAGCAAGGCTGGCCAAATTACCTGCATTCCCCATTCTGGTCTGAGTACATAGTTCCTTCAATTCCCAACTGTTTTTTGCTTGTAACTTTAATACTTTTGCTTTTGATACCCTGCCCCTCTTTCTGGTCACACCTTTGCCTTTCCTTGGGAAGCTTTACCATGCTCATTCACAGAGACCTTTAACTACTGACTCTACCTTACCTACCACCTCCACTCCACCTTCAGACCATGATCTGAACTTCATCACAGGCTTCCATACTGGATTAATGCTCCTCAGAACTCTGGGTCTGCCAATGACTGTGCAGAATACTCAGGGGGTTTACAAAGAATGTTTTCTGAATGAAAGATCCATAAGTTTTCCTTCCAATGCTGTGTATACGAAGTTGAAAGTGCTCAAAATGAATTTATGAGTTAGTTGCATTTGTCAGTTATTAATTAATTGATGATATATTTCTTTGATGATCAAAACACTTGGGAACCTCAGCTTACTCTTAAGGCTCTCTCCTTATCTATTATGGAATTGAAATAATTTATCTGATAGGGACAGACTCAGAGGCACAAGAAAAACATTCCTAAAGATTTAGCCCATTAGAATCACCACAGAGAAGACCAACTATATTTCTAAGTCTTTTAAATTTATTTCAGAGGAATCTTAGTCTGAATCTCTGGATTAAATTTCAGTTAAATTATCTGAACATTACCTGATGCCAGTATATGAGGCATAATCTGGAAGGTTGAATCACAATTTACTGCTGAGGGGTCCTGCCAAATTTTGCCATTCTCTCAGAGGAGGGTTTCCCTGTGAAGCTAGTTTTTTTAGATAGTCACATGGCTCCAGTTGGGGAATATCGGGATTCTCCCTGTAATATTTCTGCAACTTCTCTAGGACTCTTGGTAACCCAACTGTGGAAGCATAGAACATGGGTCCACCCTTGTGTCTTGGCCATCCATACCCATGTAAATAGATAACATCAATGTGCTCTGGGCTGGCAGCTATCCCGTCTCCCAAGATACGGAAAGCTTCATTTATGAGCGCGTATAAGCAGCGCTCCAGGATCTCATCCTGGCCAATGACTCGTGGTTTGATGTGATGAGTTTTTCTGTATTGTGACAGAAACTGGGAAAGCCAGGGATCAGGTTTGTGAATCCTACCCAGTGGCTTGTCATATTGGTACCAACCCTTACCTGTTTTCTGGCCAAATCGTCCTGATTCGCAGAGCATATCAGGGATAGGACAGTATCTCCTGTTACCTCGCTTTCGGGGAGGAGTTCCAGGGGGGCATGTAGGTCCAGTAAGACCTTGCCCTTTTCGAGATTTCCAGCCTACATCCAGCCCAGCGAGATCAGACACTCTAAAAGGCCCCATTCTGTAACCAAAGTCTTCCAGCACTCTATCTATCTCCTCTGGTGTACTGCCTTCTTCTAGCAAGAAATATGTCTGATTGTAATAAGGAAACAACATTCGATTCCCAACAAATCCAAAGCAATTGCCTACAACTACTCCAAATTTTTTTATCTTTTTTGATAAGTCCATAACAGTGGCAATGGTAGTGGGAGAAGAGTGGCGGCTAGGGATAATCTCTAACAACTTCATGACATGAGCTGGAGAGAAGAAGTGAGTACCAATGACCAAGTGGGGGCGGTTAGTGGCAGAAGCAATCCCATCAATGTCCAGGGCTGAAGTGTTGGTGCACAAAAAAGCTTCTGGCTTGCATACAGCTGACAATTCAGCAAAAACCTGCTTCTTCAGATTCATCTCCTCAAATACTGCTTCTATGACTAAATCTACATTATTAAGCTCCTTCATAGATGTAGTTAATTTGGGCTTTGGTCCTGACCAAGGACGACCACTCTGCTGCATTTTGGCTGCTTCCTTTTCCAAGATGGAATTTATTATCTTATTTGCGGTCTCTAACTGTTTTTTGTCTAATTCTACAGCAATCACAGGAATCTTGGCCTGTACCAGAGAAATGACAATGCCACGTCCCATTGTTCCCAGGCCTGCAGATAAGAATAAAGGAGAAAAAGAATGATTAGATAGCCCTGGAAACTGGGAAATTTCTCAGTGGATGGAAGGTTTCTATGGCAGTGCAGCATACAAAGATATCATATTAATTCAAGCAATACAAATAAATTGAATACTAGTAAAGGCTGGCTAGCCACTATGCTAAGTGCTCTAGAGGATATAACAATGATTAGAATTCATATACACAATTCAAATTAATAAACAAGTTCATTAAAGTTATAGGATCTAAGATCAATATACACTAGTTTGTTCCAATTCTATATACTGGCACTAAATATCAAAGTTTGAATATGAATATAAAATTAGGAAAATAATTCTACTTACAAAAACATCAAAAAGAATAAAATACTTTAGAAATATTTTAACAAAAACTACAAGACTGATACACAAAAACCCAGAACATGGTCTTGAAAGGAATTAAAGAAAACTTAAATAAATATAAAGTCATCCTTTTTATGGGTAAGAAGACTTAATATGGTTAAAATGGCAATACTTTTCAAACGAATTTGCAAACCTAAGATCATCCCAATCAAAAGTCCAGCTGTTTGGGGGCAGAAATCAATAAGCTGATCCTATAATTCATATAGAACTACAAAGTAATCAAAATAATATTGAAGAAGAACAAAGATGGAGGGTTCACTCTTCCAAGTTTCAAAACTTATAACAAAGTCTCAAGTGTTCAAGTTAGTGTGGTATAGGAAAAGTTAAACAAATAGAACAAAATTAAGAACCTTGAAATAAACTGGTACTCTATAGACAACTAATTTTTTTACAAGGGTACCAAGATAATTCCGTAAGAAAAGGCTCCTCTTTTTAACAAATGGTTCTAAGACAACAAGACAGTCAAATGCAAAAGATACTGGACCCCTACCATAATCAAAACTAAATCAAAACTGACCATAAAAGAAGTAAAACTATGAAATTCTCATGAGTAAATCTCCATGATGTTGGAGTGAGCAATGATTTCTTATGACACCAGAAGCACAGCAACCAAAGAAAAAATTAGATCAATTGAACATCAACATTAAAAACCTTTGTGTTTCAAAGTACACTAAAGAAAGTGGCGAGAACTCACAGAATGGGATAAACTCATGTGTGACAAGGGATTTATAACAGAATATATGAAGAACTCTTAACAACAGCTCAGTTTAAAGTTAGGCAAAGTGTCCCATAAAGATATCTTTTTTTATTTAAGGTGGGTAGATTTGTTTCAAATTAAGAAAATATTTTCACAAAATCTCACAGGATAAACTTGATCCACATCACAAATACATGTAGACAAAGACAGGAAAATTATAATATGTGCAATGACTTGAAATGTCTGTCCTCAATCTTTTTAAAAATTTTTCTACATAAACATCTTTAAAGAAGATATATGAATGGGCCATAAGCATGTAAAAAGATGCTTAATATCATTAGCCACTGAGGAAATGCAAGTCAAAACCACATTGAGCTACCACTTCACATCTGCTAGGATCACATATATTAAAAGATAAACAATAATAAATTTTGATGAGGATGTGGAGAAATAGAACCCTGATTGCTGGCAGATTGTAAAACGATGCAACTACTGTGAAATACAGTTTATAAGTTTCTCAAAATGTTGCATATGGAGTTACTATATATTCCAGCAGATCCATTCCTTAGTAGGTGGGGAGGAAGGTGCATATATACATCCTGAGAATTGAAGTCATACAGCCACACAAAATTTGTACTTTGTAAATGCTCACAGCATTATACAAATTAGTCAAACTATCAATGGATGAACAGAAAATAACATGTGATATATATCCATACAGTAGAAATTTTTTGAACAAAAAAAGAAATGAAGTACTGAATCATGCATCAATATGGATAACCTCTGAAAAATGTGTGCTAAGTTAGGCAGTTGGCATAAATGCCACACCTTGTAAGACTCCATAGATGTTACGTATCCAGATTAGATGAATCCATAGAGACAGAGAGATTAGTGTTTGTCAGGGAATGGGGAGATGGGCAATGAGGCATAACTGCTACTGGAGATGGGGTTCAGTTCTAAACTTGATTGTTGTGTGATGGTTGCACAGCTCTGTGACTATAAAAAGCAACTGAAATGTATGTTATTTTTGCTTTGGTGAGGTGGCTATGCTGTATTTTTAAAAAATTAATTGTGGTAAAATACACATTCCCTAAAATTTGCCATCATAACTATTTTAAGTATATAGTTTAGTGGTATTTACATTGTTGTGCAACCAGCACCACCATCTGTCTCCAGAACTCTTTTCATTTTGTAGAATTGAAACTCTGTAACCATTAAACAATAACTTCCCATACCTCTCTCCCCAGCTCCTGACAACCACAATTCCATTTTTTATCTTTAAGATTTTAGCTAGTGTAGGTCCTTTTTAAGTAGCACCCTATCATTTTTTTTCAGTCAGCATACTATCCTCAGTGTTCATGCATGTTGTAGTATGTGACAGAGTTCCTTACTTTATAAAGGCTTTGTAATATCCTGTTGTGTATATATATCTACCACCTTTTGTTTACCCATTCATGTCAGCTCATGTCAAGGGACATGAGTTTTTTCCACCTTTAGGCTATTTTGAATGATGTTGCTATGAACGTGAGTTTACAAATATCTGTTCAAGTTCCTGCTTTCAAATTTGTGTGGACATGCTTCATTTCTCCTGGATATATACCCCGAAGTGGAATTTCTGCATCAGATGATAATTCTATTTATAATTTTTGAGAAACTGCCATACTGCTTTTCATAGCAGTTGTACCGTTTTACATTAAATTATAGTCTTCAAGAGGGTGAATTTTTACCATATGCATTGCATTTCAAAATTGTTATTAAAAAATCTGAGTAGTACCAACTCTCAGGGAATTTATAATCTGGTGGTGGGAAGAAGTCCATAAATATCCATTCTACTGGGTAATGTAAATAATGTGATGATTTCTTAGTGATTCAGGGAAGATTATATTTGATTGATCGAATAGTTCAAGAAAATCTTCAAGATAATGATACTTGAGGAAATATTTGAAAAAAGAGCACATTGAAATAGGTAAAATTGAGGAAGTTGAACTATTCAGTTTGGGGAAGGGAAGAGAAGAAAGGTTGAAATTTTAAGCACAGGCGAAAAGGATAGAAAAGGCGAAATATTGTTTTATGGCAAAGATGTTGCTGTTCCTGCCTATATGATTTCATTTGGTTATTCAGGTGGAATTGCATAGTCCCCACCCCCCTTGCATCCTGGGTAGGGTCTATGGCTAATTCTGGTCTATGCCTGCATCTGTGTTGCCTGCAAAGGGAGATGTTTTTCCATTTTAAATAGTGGAAAAACAAAAGATTAATAATTTTTTGCTACATGAAATTTTAACAAATTCAAACTTTAGAGTTCATTTAAAAAGTTTTCTTAATTGAAACACCACCTCATACATTTGTTTCTATATTGTCTATGGCTGTGTTTTTACTCAATAGCAGAGGTGAATGGTTGTAATAGAGACCCTCTCACCCACAAAGTCTAAAATATTTACTCTCTGGCAATTTTCCGAAACAATTTGCTGACCCTTGTGCTAAGAAATGGCTCAACCACTACTGAGAAAGAACCTGGTTCTAGAAAACGCTAGTAAAACACACAAGAAATGATTGTGTTAAGTCACTGAGACTGTTGGGTTTTCTGCCTACTGTGAATGAAGCAAAGTCATGCCTGTACACTTACTCTTCTTTATATTGACTATCTTTGCAGACTAGCTTTGGCTTTGAATATACAATTTTTCAGAACGCACTGATTTAGTTTCTCTGGTGCATAGTTATGAATTTGCTAAATTATTTGTTATAAGTCATATACAATAGAATAAGTACATGAAATTATTAAAAAACTATTTTCCCAAATTCTAAACATCTGCATTTCACTCACTAACAAGAGGGCTGAAGGTTATAGCAACTTGTAGCCTAAACTTCAGCTTGAGTAAACAGAAAAAGGAAAAGTGTGGAGTTCAAAACTCTGACCTAGCTTTCAGTCCCAAGTTCCACATAAAACGTCTAACATTGTAGAAATCATGATCTCACAGGGACAATAAGGATTAATGAGAAGTCATGGGGCAGTGCTTTGTAGAATGTAATGTAATACAGGCAATGTCTCAGAACTAAAGCCAGAGCAGAGCAAGTAAACCACCTGCTAAAGGTGGAACCCAGGGCTTTCATGCTCACCTTTCACAGCAACTCTGTTGAGGGATCTTTGGGGCTGCAAATAAACTCACAACCTAAGTCACAAGGGTAAAAGAAAAAAAAAAAACCCAAGAACGGACCAAATTAATGCTTTTTTACAAAGGGTCTTCTTAAAATTTAGTTCTTCATTAATCCTCTATGCTGACACTTTTCATTTAATCACTGAAATTGACATATGAAAATGACATATGTCCTCCCAACAGTAGTTAGCTTCCTAACTTCTCTTCTCATAGCCTGTGGCCTCAAGATGTTCAAAACAGACAGGAAAACTTTCAAGCTTTTACTGTTGGTTATTATATATTTTTCAGTCACTTTTTGGTTTATGTTGAATTTAGGACAGAGGCAAGGAATGCTGCTCCTAAATGAAAGTACTGCCTTTGACTGCTGAGGAATTAAGTTTGGTCAGGTACCTCTTCTACTGAGTTAAGCCAGCAAAGAAAAAGGGATGCTTTATCTACTGATTCTGGATTCTTCTTCCCTCCTTGTGGCCCTGAGAACCAGCTGAGGTGGGAACATGAGTTTGTAATAGCTGGGTCATGAGCCAGGCTGGATCATCAGAGTTGGGGCTTTGCCAGGGGGTCAAGAGAAGGCAATGAGTCATGGGGTTGAGGACACCTGTGGGAAATGACTGACCTGATGACAGTGGAAAATTAAGTGGAAAGGAAAGAAAAAGGGAGCAAATGAAGTAATGGATACAGTTAAAATAACTGACTAAGAGACCAGGAAAGATGCCAGGTTGTGATGCAAAGGTGAAATTTCAAAGGTGGAGAAATGTCAAAGGGGAGACAAGACCTCTGGTGAGGCCACAGGTGTGAATCATTGGGAACTGAAGTGAGGTGACCATTGCTACCTTTAAGGAGGCAAAAGAATCCCAGAACTGTAGAAGTGGATCAATGGTCCACACAGACAATGAGGACAATGAGGGCAGCTGCAAGGCTTGACCTGGAATGGATCACACTGTGAGCTAGGTACCCAACTTCCCAGCGATGACAGTAATTGGAGGTAATTGGTCACAGGGGATAAGGTAGCAGGACAACTATGGAAATTACAATAATGTAAGAAATTTCTTTTTAATTAAAAAGTTTTTTAAAAAAATCACTACTGAACAGTCAGTACTGAAAAAAGCACAATGTGCTCGTATTAAAGGCATAACATTTTATACCCAGTCTTGACTGAGACAACAAACAAGATTCAGGGAGGGCTCTTTCCCTCCAAGGGCTAAGAAAGTTGATACTTTTTCATCTATGGACCTACTGTCCCTTAAGATAGTTCATAAGTTGATACAAGCAATATTTTGCTCACCATCTCAGGGGACTTAAAATCAACCAAAGATAATTCTTGGGTCAAGCGAAGCATAGAAAAATAGTACAAAGAAGCCAACCAGAGAGCTAACTTCCAAGGAAAGAAGACATTTTGTTAGGGAAAATTCCAGAGGGCAGGGGGTAAAGTAGGAGAGTCCCTGTTTCAGCTTCACATGGATTTGAGAAGAGTATTTTTGAGCCAGGAGAAGTGAATGTATCCAAGGACCTGAAAGACCTTCATTTCAAACACCAGGCTTTAGGTCAGCTCACACCTTGAAATGTGGTACAAAAAGATAATTATTATTGAGAAATCCAGAAGTCAGAGATTCATACAAGGAAGAAGTAAGGATGAGTGAGAAACGCCCAGAGTCTGGAGTCAGACAGAACCAGTGTTACACTTGTATTTAGCTCAATGTCAACAAAGTGCCATCTCTAGCCTTCTCTAAGGCTGCACATGTAAGTTGAAGATGGTTTGTGAGTGGGGGTAATTTAAGTTAGCTAAAACATGTGATATGCTTGGCACCGAATCTGGCACCTAAGAATACAGTAATGATAGTGGGTGATTCAGCTGGATGGACAGCCAGGACCCTCTAGTAGTGACATAGTCGAAAATTGGACTGCACACCATTACTACCCTGGTAGGTGGGGTCTGACAGATAGACCACGTGAGAGAAAATGGGTAGCTTGAAGGAGAGAATGGCCAGTAGTGGCCAGCATGGTCGGCTGCTGGAGAATGGTGGGCTGAGGGTGAGACACCACCAAAGATGGGCCTGGTGGGAGTGACCAGAAGCGATAGTGTGGCCGGGCACGCAGAGCGCTGGCTGAAGCAGTCCAGTGGGCAACTGTCCAGGTGGGCAGCATTGTAGACAGGCCCCACAGAACTGTGGGCCTGGAAAAGATAGGTGTGTGGCACTGGATTGAGAAAAGGCGCTGAAGAGAAAAAGAAAAAACCTTGTTTTATTTGAAAGGTGGTACCTCGAGAAAACCAGACACTGGCATAAGCTGATTCTACATCAGTATTTGCTAGAAAAGTTTGAAGAAACTTGGGGAAGCTGAGCAGCTTGAGAGAGAAGGAGCAAAAGGAAGACTTGGAAAAGTTGGAGCTTAAAACGTGGGATTGCAACCAACCGTGGTGGTGTGCGGCTTTAATCCCAGCCTAGGACGGGAGTCTGAGACTGGGAATCGCTTGAGTCCACGGTTTTGAGACCTGCCTGGAGCAAATAGCGAGACCTAGTCTCAAAAAGTAGTTGGGCGTGGTGGTGAGTGCCTGTAATCCCAGATACCTGGGAGGCTGAGGCTGGGGATCGCTTGAGTTCTGGGTACCCCAAACAACAAGAGTCTGCAGTTCCCCAGGCAATGTAGCGAGACCTAGCCACATGGGGAAAAAAAAAACAAACTTGGGATTTGTGTTCGCTGAAAGACTGGACTTTGTGGGATGCCTGCCTCAGGTTTGGAGGGGCGAAAGGGTACCATCTTAAACATATGTTTTGGGGACTTTGAACTAAACTGTGAATGGAGTAAGATAACTGGCCACCTGTGGCATTAATGTCTTTTGGTTGCTCTTGATAATAAATCATGTTGTTTAAATTGCTTTGTGAGTCTTGCAACAGGTGCAAGGGTGGGAAGAGCCTGGGGGCAAGGAAGGATTTTTAAAAATCCACTTATTTTTCCTTTGGCTGATGACTTGAGTGGCTTTTGCCCTTTGTACTCCTGATATCAGTAACACTTTACACATGCAGATTTGGAGAAATTTCCCAAATTACCCCTTATTCTTACCAACAACCCCAACTGAGGAGATGGGTCGAGCAGATGCTGTTTTCCAGGATGCCCCCGAGGGAGTGGACCACTTATTGGCTTGTCTCTCAGCAAGGAAGGCATACTGCAGAGCTCTGGCCTGCCCAGACTGCTGAAGGTACATAAACAGCTCTGCCTCCTTTTTGATGCCCTCCTCGTAGGGATACTGCACTGCAGCCTGGACTGAACGGACACAAGTCACCTGAGAAAGGCACCCAGGATACTTCTTCCTCATCTTTGAAAGAGCCTCACTGAAAATGGAATCCATATTATGCAAGTTCGGAATCGACTTATTGCAGATTCTACGGGATTCAAAGGGCTGATCTGAAATAAGAAAGAAAATTTGATTTTGGGAAACATTCCATACATACACAAATGGGACATAAGTATATAATAATAGCAACAAGAATAACCTATTCAAATCCAAAGTATAAAATTAAATAGTGTTCAAGATATTCAATGAAACACTAATACTGAAACCACTGATAGCTTTGCACCTTAGTTCTATTAGAATTTAATAGATTCAAAGCAATTTCAAGTTAACTCAGGCATAAAAGTTACATGTTTCTTTCATTCCAAAATCAGAACAACTTTATATTATATGACAAATTAAATATTAATCTGTCAGTAAGTTTAAGTAAAATAATTTGAGTTAGTACTTTAGATTCAAAATAATCTTAACTCCATTCCTAATAATTACACAAATTTTTAAATATCGGAAAGATCTCACTGTGACATTGGTATAAAGATAGATGTACAAATCAATGGTAGAGCATTTAAAATTAAGAAATAAATCCTTACAGTTATGTAAACTAATGTTCTTTCTTTTTGATTGAAAAAACATTGCATTATAACACTGCGTACGTTTCAGTTGCATTTCACTGAAGATAAAAGTGTTTATACTACATTAAGTTCACTACTAAAATTCCAATCCGGGATGATGTCATCAAGATGGTGACAGAGGAGGTTTCCTGTTTCACTTCCAAGGGGAACATCTAACAGCTAACCATAGGCACACAACAGCAAGAGAGTCCCATAGCTCAGGGTGAAACTGAAACACCCTTTGGACATCAAACTGCACCAGAGGAGATACAGAAGAGATCCACACTTCACTGAACAGTATGTAGGTGGAGAGAAAACTGTGGTCTAGGAAGGAGATACAGACATTGGTACTATGGACTCAGTCATCACCCTGAGGTGGGAGAGGGAAATGGCATTGGAGGGACATTTCATGCCCTTGAAAAAAGGAAACCTCACACAGGGGAGTAGGGTGCTCTTCATAAGCTATATTCTTGGTATGTAAAAGAACCAAAATGGTCCTGTAGACTAGACTCTCATCCCCCGACCTGTTTGGTCTGGTATTGACAGTATACAGACTATCAAGTCTCAGATAAGTAATCCCAGAAAGGAGGGATATTGGCACAAACACAAGCAAGGCAGGTCCCTCCAGTGACCTTTCTAATAGAGGAAAGCTCACTCAGTCCCACCCCAAATCTGATGATTCAGCATTTGCAAAAAACAGGTCTCAGTGCCTAAGAAAGCAAAGGCCAAAAAATCAGATCAAAACCACAAGGCTACCTGCAGGAACACAAAAGGAAGTTCAACTCTCTAAGTTACTGCTACAGATACATATTTTTAAATAGACACACGGTAGAGAGACACATGGCCCAGCAATTAAAGAACAGAAGGTAGAAATCAAAGCATCAAGATGACCTGCCCACCAGCAGGAAGCTGCACATGGCAGCTGTCTGCACACCCAAGAATCAGTAATTGGGGTGGGGGGGCACTTCCCAGCCGGGGACAGACCAGTTCAGTTTGAACCCCTGGGCATGACCCCTGAGCAGTTGAGAATGGGTGCAGGGGTTGGGCAGGGGGGTGGGAGGAGGGGGGTACTTTGCTCCCATCCACCAACAGGCAGAGGCACATTGCAGCCATCTGCAGGCCCAGGGAGTTGCATCACAGTCCAGGATCCTATCCCTCCCAGGGAATGAGGGCAGGGAGGTGACAGCATGTGGGGTAGAGGGGGGCAGTTGAGGGAAGGGAGAGAGTTGGGGGGAGGGGAGGTGTTGGGGAAGGAGGGTCAGGATGGCCCTTCTCACTCTGAAGAAGAATATGAAAAGCACAAATGATACAAATACTGACACCAAAAGTTTTGAGCAATATAAATTTATTTTTCAACTCAGCAACCTTATTTCTCGGAATCTAAGAGAAATGAAAACCTATGTCCTTATACAATATGCATATTTACCTCATAATATTCATAAAATTGAATCTCACTCATAATAGTTCAAAACTGGAAACAAATCAAATGTCTAACTAATGGACAAATAAAGAAAATATGATAGTCTTACAGTGAAATACTATTCAACAATAAAAAGGAAGACACTATGGATACATGAATAATACAGATGACCTGAAAGAAGCCCAATGCAAAAAGACTACATATTCTATGATGCCTTTTATAGTACATGTACAGAAAAGAAAAATCTATAGAGACAAAAAGAACAATGGTTGCTTAAGGTTGAGGGTGGCATGAGGATTAGGTACAAAAAAATTACAAGAGATACTTTTTGAGGTGGTAGATAAGTCCTAAAGCTGGAGATGCTTATATAACTCTAAAAGATAAATTATGCCTCATTTAAATTATTTTTAAAGGTTTCAGTGTAGTGACATATCTGAAGAGGTTCAGTGAAGCTATACTTCTGAATCATATACAGTGTTGTAAACCAATGTTATGTCAATAAAAATAAAAATAAATAAATAAGATGATGCTCCTAGAAAATGAAACCTACAAACTAAATTACCAAGAATCTACAAAACCTTTAAGAAGATAAGTATAACATTTTATTTAAGAGCATAAAATGAGACCTTAATAAAGAGAACTAGATCCTATGTTCCTAGATATAAATATTTAATAACATAAAAATATAAATATATTCCCCATATATTATATATGAATCAGAGCCCTTATGGTTCTTATTATTTTTAAAAATAAATGAACAGAAAGATCCTAATACTTGTATAAAAGAATGAATGTGTAACAAATTATATTACCAAAATTGTTCTCTAAAACAGGACACTGAAAACTTTTTTAAAAAGTGCTATTGGCCGGGCACAGTGACTCACGCCTTTAATGCCAGCCTCGGAAGGGAGGCTGAGGCTAGGAATCGCTTGAGTCCACAGGTTCGAGACCTGCCCCGGGCAACATAGCAAGACCTAGTCTCAAAAAAGAATAGTTGGGCGTGGTGGCATGCACTTGTAATCCCAGCTACCTGGGAGGCTGAGGCTGGGGATCACCTGAGTCCGTGGGATCCCAGAACCAATCTGGGATCTGGACTATTCAGATCTGATCTTGGATCGGGATTACCCCAGGCAACACAGCGAGACCTAGTATCTAAATAAATAAATAAACAAACAAACAAACAAATAATAAATAAATAAAATAAAAAGTGCTATCAAACATTGCTTCAAATATGAAGCATGATGGCAAAAATATACACCTTAGGTAAAATGACAGAAAACCTATCAAAGCAAAAGCAGTTTCTCTATAAAAGACACATGAACGGGACAGGGGTGTGTTACTATGTCTCCAGGGGAAAGTATGGAAGGTTTGGGTGTAATCATGTGCACAGGGAAGTGTACTTGTGAGGTATATCATCTCAACTTTTTTCTTTATGAATTAATTAATTTTTTAATTGAGGTAACATTGGTTTACATTATTTTTGATATTTTTGAAATAAAGGCTCTCCCCCCTCAGATAGCGCCACCAGTTACCCATAGTCCACCACCACAGTCCCCCACTTTGTTGCCACTCCTCCCCAAACCCTCCATCCTCCAGATGCTTCAGTTCTAGTCGGCTTTCAAGATCAGTTCTTAAGATTGTCTTTATCTTAGTTTGGTTTTTCTAAATTTCACATAGAAGTGACATCATCTGACATTAATCTAGGAGGCAAGAATATTTCCTTAGTGCCTGATTACTAAGTAGAATGGAAGAGAATGAGTTTTCTTGTGTTCCAGATAACACAAGAAAAAGGACAAATGAGGGCAGGTGGCAATTAGCAGCCTGTGGTCCCTGCCCTATCATATCCCCTCCACCCTGCCCCCTATTGTTGGAAAAACATAAACTACCCCACAGGCTACCTATTATTACTCATTCAGTTATCCACTGAGTTAGCCCAATTCTTGGTTTCTAGACAGGCAAACACAGCAGAGTAGGATGGAGATCTTTCCAGGAAGACTGCTGATTTAATTGCCTGGTGGTCCAAAAGAAAAGTTGGAGTGAACAATGGAATGAGGACCAGTAGATGATGAGCCAAGAGAATGAGGAAAAGGGGCCAAGTTGTCAGAGCTATAAGATCAATAAGCAGCTGATGAGTTTGCCTTGGGGCAGGGCAGTGATGAGCGAGGTCTCTATCCTTGTCATCCCATGATGACCAGGATTGAGGCGCAAACTACAGCACACATCAGAGTTATTGGAGAAATCAAAAAAGTTCAGTTCTTCATGTGCCATTATAGACTCAGTTAAGAATCTCTAAGTGTGGGACCTGGGTGTGAGTACTTTTTATAAATAACAGATGATTTTGACATAGAGCCTCTAGGAAATCCAAGCGCACAGTTAGGTAAGCCATGTATCAAGGTCTGCTGAGGCTGCTGGCAATTTTGCCAGGGCCAGACATTGAAAAGAAAAAAAAAAAAAGAGAGGAAAAAAGAAGAAAAGAAAAGCTTGCTTAATGAATGCGCAGTAGTTATTGCTGTTCAGCATAGTTTTGTTGTCAAGGAGACACTGCATGCTGCACTTGGGCATTGTGGGAGCATCCACACCCTTTCCAGACCAGCCCAGGGCCAAGCCAGGCACATCCACTGGAGACCCCTGGATCAGAGATGAGCTTCCCAGCTTGATTACCCATCCTTTCCTTGCCACAGCTATAACTGAAAGATGCTATTGTCTCAAAATTTTGGGTTGACATGTACAATGTATCAAAAAGTACTTGTAACATACTGAGTAGTTTTTGAACCTGACTAATTAAAAAAAAATTTTTTTGAGACTACCTCTTGTCTCGTTATTTTTGCCCGTGTAACAGCAGGCTCTCGTTGCCGGGGGTACCACAGACTCAAGCAGTCCCCAGCCTCAGCTTCCTAGGTAGCTGGGATTACAGGCGTGCGTCACCACACCCAGCTGTTTTTTGGAACTAGGTCTTGCTTCAGGCCCCAGGCGGAACTCGAACCGCAATCCCTAGCCCTGGCCGCTTCATAGGCTGAAGCTTACAGGCACGAGCCACCGTGCCCAGCTAATTTTAAAATTTTAAGGTCAGCACCAGCATTAGTGTCTAGGTTAAAGGGGAACAGGACTCTTTACTAATTCAAATACGCTTACAATTGAAATATTTCCTTCCCAGTCACCTTTTTTCTTAATTCTTCAATTTTCTAAGACAAAAAAATTTCAAGTTTTTATTAGAATCAAGTGAGTCACATTACCAAAGAAAGGAGACAATTATTTTCCCTCTTAACTTTCTGGTGAAACAGCAAGAGGACATTTTTTTTCTGCCTAGAGTAAGGAGAGACACAACATGCCATTGACTGAAATGGTTTCCTAAGACATAAAGACCCTCTTTTCTCTAATTTTGATAAGCTATAGGCTGTGTCTGTCACAGAAGCTCTGCCTAGAACAGACAGAATAACTGCCATGTCCAGGCTGGCAGGGGGTCCTCCATGACCTTCGGGTGGACATAGAAAAGCAGCTCATTTTAGACATGTGTTTAGGCCTGGGTGTCAGGCAAGGTCACTGCTCTTGGGAGGCATGTTTATATCATAGACAGCAAAAGCAAATTATAAGGCACAGAGGAAAGGAAGGGAAAGACAGATGAAATAATTGAGGTTTTCTCAAAACCACAAAATTCAAGTGAACAAATAGACCGAGGTCTTTAAAAGGCAAAACTGAATCACTTGTTTAGTGATGGCTAACACTACCCAGTGCAGTCACTGTGACAGGACCAGCGCTCATCATGAGAGAAAAACAGAACCTCAGGTTTCTGAATGGGGGCTCCCAACTCAATGTCTTTTGCGCCTGCCTTTAAATAACAGCACACACTTTTCAGCTCCGGGTGAGAAATGTCACACGGGAAGACAGGGGTTCTTATCCAGTTGGGACAAGCAGACTGCTGGCCAAATGCAAGTACAAATAAAGAGCATTTTCAAGACCCTCCCCTCCCTAGTTTTGCCACAGCAATCTGGTTTGGCCAAGTATTTCTTAACTGCTCTGCTCAATCTATAGCACTGCGGTAGTCTGAGAGGCTTCCTGGAACAAGAGCATTAAGACGCTTGAAGCTAATTAACTTCCACAGTCAGCTCTCCAGGACGTAGGTTAAGTTTGCGGAGAAATGTACAGCTACTTCCCACATCACATTTTCAGATACACGCTAACATCCTACAATCCCCTCCCACCCATAACTGGTTCTAAAACCACTGAGTGCAACACTGACCACTGGAAATTCCCTTCTGTTCTTTCTTTTCCTATTGAATGGAAACAAAATAAGTGTTCTTAACCCTTTCCTTTTGTTATTATTTTTAAGTCAACATTTCAGCAGCACGGAAGGGGGGTAGAGTTGCAGGCAAGCATAAGATGAATTAATGAAAGACTTTAACAGACATAACCCCTCCACACAATGACCAGGCACCCTTCTTTTTCTCCTAAACTGAGTGACTCATTTATTAGGAAAGCATAAACTTTTTTTAAAATCAAGAATCTAGCACCCAAATACAGCGACTACAAAATGTTAAAAAGGTTTTTTTTTTAAAGCAAATAATACTATATATACACAGACCCACATATTTATACGCAATTTGTTACCTCGCTATTTTCTACTTAACAGTACACGTTGCCCCAAGTTATTCAACTTGCTTCAAACACAGGAATTTTAAAGGTAGAATGGCTTTTTTATTGATATTTATTGACTTTTACATAAAATTATTTAGTCGTTTCTGGTATTTTCCAACAATAAAGCTTCAGTGAGTATCACTGTACACAATGCTTTGCATACTTTTGTGACTGTTTTTCTAAGGTAAATTCTTAGGCTAGAGGAGCTAAGTCAAAATATATAAGTCTGCTAGAGGAGCTAAGTCAAAATATATAAGCCTGCGCAGACTACCCAACTGCCCCATAGATGGAATGGATAGAAGGAGTGTAAAAATCTCATTTAAACCCAATCTTACCAAAGTATTTTTCTATCTCTGAGAATTTGCTTGGCAAAAAGTAGTGTTTTTCAAATCACTAAGGGTTGTTTTATTAATCAAGTTTAAAAAATATTTAAGCATTAAACACATACTTACTATACAGCCCAGACATACTGCTCTAGGTTATTTTCACAAGAGAAAGGAAAATATGTATCTACAAAGACTTGTGTAGTCCCAAAGCAGAAAACAACTAAAGTTTTTTGCCATCAGATAAAAGGATAAGCAAATCATGTGGGTATGAGTATAAACTGTTGGTAACTGTTGAATAATAAAAAGGAATTTTACATTAATACATGAAAAAACACGAGGACCCCCCAAAATATCATGTTAAGTGCAAGAAGCCAGACATGAAAGTGTACATCATATATATATATATATATAAATATATATATATATATATAACTCTATCTATATGGAAGTCTAAAAAATTGTAAAACTATCATAACAGAAAGTAGGTCAGAGTTTGCAGTAAAGAAGTGAGGCGGGGGGAATCTACTGGAAAAAGGCAGGAGAATATTTTTCAGCTAAATCAGTGATTAAATAACTATTAACAATTACAAAAATCCATCAAACTGTACACTTAAGAAAGGTATGGATTTTATTATGTATAAATCACCCCTCAATAAAGCTGGACAAAAATCAAAATGAAAGCAAAGTCATTTAACAAAAATTTGGAAAAGCTTACTTTATTTTTATATTTATATTTTTAAAGTTTGTATTCATATATTCTCTAATACTGATACAGAATCTACATGGATTTACATTTTAGACTTTTTATATCACAGTTTTACATATTGCTACAGTTTTCATGATTATAATTTTAAATAGGCATACATACTTTTCTGAAGCCCATAACCCTGTTTCTACTGTGAGAGGATTACCAAATTTTTAAGCATGATTTGTTCTCAATATTTGGGTGCCATCTAGTGGACAAACTATGTAATATTGCTGCAATTGAGTAAGCCATTTTATAAATTAAAAGTAATTTAATGTTTATACATTTCATTGAAAATTAATTTTAAAAACAAAATAATTTTAATGAAAATAGAACAGTGTATAAGTGTTCTAGGTTGTGATCTTCATCTATCTTTTAAAATCACTTAACTCTCAAATCTGAATTTAGGGAAACCAGTAAAAGACAATAAATTTTCTTGTTGAAATTCTTTAGAAACTGAAATCATAAAAAAGAAAACCAAACTGAGATCTTGGTGTAAGTGATAGACAAACCTTAAACCTTAAACCCCAAACCAAAAATAATTTAGGGATCTCCAAATGCAAACAGCCTTTGCTGCCAACCCACCAGGGACTTCTAACAATAAGGCCTCCCTGGAGGCACAAAGAAGCCTCTGATGAAACCCTGAGGATCGTCTGGAAGGCAGAGAAAGATAACAGGAAGCTCATTCCCATTAGAGCAAAGACGTGCGGATTCTGAGTCACAAGTATTTTCTCCCCCAGCTCCCAGGCCTCTCAAGTGCAGGCTTTTACTAGTGCATTGAAACGGCAACTGGCTAGAGCCACAAAAGATTCTTTAAGGGAAGTGTTTGGTGCCGGCCAGGGTCAGCAAAAGAATGACTTTTTCAACAAAATGCCTTTGAATGGCAAGGAGCCATTGCCGACCACCTAGTGGGGGATAATCATAGCCACCCCTCCCAATTATTCTTTTGGGCACTCTTTAACCCTCTCCCTCCTGCTCCAACCTCCATGAACTGAAAAGGAACAGCTAAAAGATCTCTTAGAGGACAGTCATGAATCCATAAAGTGAGAAACGTGTGTGAGAGAGAAAACAGTTCACGGAGACAGAATTGGTTATGGTGCAAATTATGCAGATTTTCTTCTATTTGCTTGTTTCCCTTAAATTTAGTTCCAGTTCTTAGTAGAAAACACATTAATTGAATAAACACTCAAAAAGCACACAAAAAAGTGTCCGTCCAACTGCTTTCCTGACTGGCAGCTCCATTCCCAGAGGCAGCAACTACCCATTTCTTAAGAACACTTGAAGAAATACTTCCCTAGGCAAGTACAGGCTCCTCATGCAGACATTCACCTCCAACCCCATTTTCATATTAGACAAATGACAAATGATTAAGCGCTTTACACAGCGATGTATCGTTCACTTACTACAGCCTGTCGCGGTGCTCAAACCACATCAGTATGGCGTTTCCCATTCATTTTCAAGTTGGGCCATATTCCACAGCATGGATGTCCCATAGTGATGTGAGTTCCCTATGAAAGTGGACATACCGCTTGTTTCTGATCTTGCACTATTTTATTATTATCTTCTTACCTGAAACTCCCTGGGCCAATTTGACAGCTTCTTCAACTGGGTCTGAGTTCACAACTTTATCTAAAATGCCTAATTTGAATGCTTCGTTTGCCAAAATATGTCTCCCTAAAACAAAAGAAAAGACAAACCAAAAAACAGTGTGAGATGAAGGCAAAATTACTTTCGCTGGGAGGAGAGGTCATCTGTCTAGGAAATAAGCAATTTTTAATAAATAAGTCTATTAAGCACCGCAGTGGCTGTTATAGTGAAAGTAGGCAATCAGGGAAAGGAGAACCAAAGCCCTGGCAATTGGGGAATGGTAACCGCACTCCACCTTTGCTCCAGCTAGGGAGGCTGGCAAGCAGGGAAGGAGGAGACCAGGGCTGGCAAGAAGCAGGTTTCTTAGTATAGGTGCTGACTCAGCGAATTCATATCCAAAGGCTGAGCATCCCTAACAGGCAAGTAAGGTTTATATACATTTTACATGTACAGGTGCTCGTGTGGGCTATCACTGACGGTAGTTCATGATCAGACACAACAGAAGAAGGTCTGAGGAGACTCAAGGGGTAACTGGGCTGCACCAGTAAATGGAGTCAGTAAGTCCCGGGTTGTTTATCTCGATCCCTAGGCTGTAGTTCTTAGGTCACTGTGCTTCAGCAGACTTTATCATGCTTTCACCTGGTCATCATACTTCAGTAGTAGAAAAAGCATGATAGAAGTTACACGAGCTAACAAGAAAATTTGAATTTAAACTCTGGCTCTACAGAGAAGTACCAGAACCACAATCTCTTCATCGGTAAATGGGAATAATTGTGCTTACTTTAGCAATTTTGAGTATTAAATTAGAATGCTATATTCTCATTATCATCTATAAATCTCAAGAGAAGCACTTTATAAACTATATTTCTATATACATGAGATGATTGATTCGTTGATAATAATAACAACAGTGACAAGCAACAGGGGAAGGCTGTTTTGTACCGGCAGGGTCTGTTAATTACCAAAAAAAGGTGCCCCCGAATAAATACAGTTGGGTAGATTGGAAAAAATTAAATTGGCATTAGATAAATAATAATCAAGACACAGGACGAATGGGATGTACTTATGGCATCTTTGGGTTCCCCAGCCTCTTGACCCCTGTCCCACCTTCATTCCCACTCCCTTAGTTTATGGAATGGCAACGCTGTAGGGGGAGCTCTGCCTCCTACCTACAAAAGCTTAAAAGAAAGCTGGTAAGTTCAGACAGGTGAGTAGCTTCAGGGGTCAAGTTTCAAGTGAGTGAGAGGTGAAGGGGACCACAAAATAGAACATGGAAACCTGGGTACTGAAAGGCTGTTTGGGACAAGTGAGCAGAAAATATGAGCTACCCACAGCATGGACTGGACATTCTTTCAGCCATAACGATTATTTCTCTTCTAGATTTCATGAAAGTTGGTTTACCACAACTGCTTTTTAGAGCCAGTGAGATTCCAGGTCATTTTATTCTATTTCAAGGACTTAAGACACAACCCATGCAACTCGAATCATTGAGTTAGGAATGAACTGAGATGAAATCAAGTGTGTTTTTTTGAGATATACACATTTTCCTTCTTTGCTCTCTTCTTTACCTTTGTAGATGAGAACACCAATCCAAGAAGCTCTAAAAAGAGTTCTGTCAAGACCTTAATTAGGAAGACCCCCAAAGCAACGGTGGCTGAGAAAAATCTCAATTTTTCCCCAGTTTTCTTTGTGGGTCCTCTCCCTCCCCAACACACACACACACACGTTAGGGGAAAAATTCCTACATGGAACCATTTCCAGGTTTCATTTTAAAGTTTCCCTAAAATTGTACAGACTACTTAAATGATGGTTGCATGATTCCAATGTCAGCCTTCCTCTAATCCATGGTGACCTTTTCTATGCAAATAAAATCCATCATATTCTGTTTTCCCTCTTCTCTCCATCACATTAAAAATAGTGATATTTCTGCAAGCAGCAATGTGTTGGAAAAGGCCAATCTAGTTAACTTCATTTCTTTTTGTTAAATAAGTCAGATTTCTTCCTGATTTCCCCTGAGATACTCTTGCCATAGAAATTTAATACTAAAAACAGTCCTGAAATTCCTCAATATTCTTCTCTATGTCTTAATTTCTATAAACCTTAGAATTTACAAATTCATTTCAAATAATAATAATTTTCTCCTGTATTTCTGCTTCTTTGTTCTCTTTCTGTTTTGTCTTTGCAGATTGAGCTTTGAATTCCTGTTGTATGTTGGATTGTAGACATCCTTTTATAAAGTTTACATTATTTAAAATAGTTCATTTATAAAAGCATACTAATGTAAATAAAAACAATTTCAGAATTAATTTAATAAAGAAAAAAATTTTCCCTTTCCTTTCATGTTCTATAGAATTTATAATACTCCTTCCTCTTTTTTTAAGGAACAAAAAACATGTTTATGCATATACTCACTTTCTAATTTGGATGATGTATATACAGTTCTGTATTGCAGTTTCTGTATCAACATGGATTTTGATGATCAATTCTCAAACATTTTAGTCTTAGACTTTTAACTATGAATGGAATCAGCTCGTGACAGTGTAATTTAGTCAATATTTTATACTCAGATTTGTCTGGCAAAAACATTACAAAAAAACTGAGAGTTGATTTCATGAAAAAATGTAGTAAATAAACAAATATCACTTTTTTATAATGAGATCAATAAAATACCTCGAAACTTATTGACTACTTTGTAGCTTCAATGTAATAATCATCATGCCTTTTTTTCTTACTTTTTATTATGTTCTTTTACGGTCTTAAAAACTATGAAGGATGCCAGAGATTTTTTTTTAATGTAACTTCTATCAATGTTTACTGTTCTGGAAATTAAAACTAAGAACTCTAGGAATATTTATCAAACCACTTTAAAATAGCAATGATAAGTCTATTGTTAACATAAATGAATTTTAAACAAAATAAATATATCTTCAAGAATAAAAATATTAGCAAGAAGTGAGTCACTGTTTTATATTTTTGCAAATTTCTTTAATGTCCGGCTTAATAGAAGACAGCTGCACTCTATTATCTGCTTCTCCATGCAATCTGTTGTGATAGGACATGGCACACAATAGTTTCTAGAAAATTCCACTGTGCACTTGTGTGAAAATGAGAGTGGAAAAGGCAAGCAATGACTAATTATGAAAACAGTTCTGACTCCACTCTCTCCTAATGGTCTCAGGCACCCTCAGAAGTCCCTGGGCCACACTGAGCCAGTGCCTGCTTTAAATGATCACTTTAAAGACTGCATAGCAGCCTATTATGTGTATGTCCCATTAGTAACATTTTTTTCTGGCTGAAGAGATTTCAGTTCTTTTGAAAGTAACCTTTGCTGTGTTTTTCTTTCATCCTTTGAAGCTTACAAGATTCTGTTTCCTGGAAGCATAAAATCATTACCAAAGTCCTTCAGAGCATTGATCTCGCCTCATCAGTTTTTCCTGGAAAATGGTGTGCTTGCTAAAATACAGCCTTGGATTCTATTTAAAACCTGAAGAGCGTCTCCTATTTTTTCCTGTGGCTACTGCTTCTCACCTTTTGCTTCTTGCTTTGGGAGTTCTTATTTGTAGCAGAAACCTCTATTATGCACCTTCCAAGTCTGCTGCCTTCATTTACAGTTTATGGATCTTTTTGTTAAATTCTTCTGAATTCCATAAATGTGATTCTAGCCTGATTCAGTTGCCTGATCTACCATGACTTCTTTTATTACTTCAAAAGGAAATTATTTTATTGAATGTTTTGATTTTAAACAGGTGTTCTTATTTAACAAGTAAAAGTTTGTGCTTAATCTGTTTTAGCAGATTCATATTTGTTTCATTTTTCAACATCACAGAATATTTTAATAGGTTTTAGCTTTGGGGTTTAGTTTTCAGATTTTTGCATGTTTGTTTTGATCATGTTATGATATTTGCTGGTGTTTATTACTGCTCCCTGGGAGTCCTGGATACTTAAATTCGCCCTCAAATTCTTTGTTCAAACATACAGAATACCCATCTGGACTTAAATCCACAAGGCGGGTTGGCAAAAGGTGCCACCCCCAACTTTTCACCTATCCCCCTCCTCCCCTAAACTGGGATTGGGGAATTTTCTAATTTCCACAGTGAATTTTCTAGAAACTATTATGTTATCTCTTCAAAGGCTAGAGCCTGAGGATCCCTCTTTTATGACACCCAAAAAACAATTCATAAGAGCTGGGGCTATTCAAACAAGTGGAAAGGGACCTAAAAATAAAAGCAGAAGGAAAGCAGGAAACTGTAGTCCTCATCACCTCATTAGACAAAGAATATCTGGGAAGGAACTGAAATGTGCCCAAGCTTATCTTCTGTGATTACTGCAAAAGGTCTGGTTGTTTTCAGGTTTAAATTTAAAGAAATTGAGGAAATTAAGGGAATTAATGGAAAATCAGTGGTTAGAGTTGAAATTGCTGCACTTTCCAGAATTACCTCAGGGATGTCAGATCAAAAAGGTTGTTTACCTATTAATTTAATCTAAATGTATTTATTTACTCATTTCCAGTGGGCACAGTATCTATTAATGGGTATTTTTCCTTCATTCACATTAATAGGGAATTTTTGATTTTTAGTAATAATTTATTTTTATCATCCTATCTTAGAAAATAGGTTTTTCCAAACCCAAAAGCAAGAATCTTAATCTCTTTATTATTGACAGCTACATGTTAGTTTCCTATACAAACTACCACATACCTACTAGCTTAAAACAACACATATTTACTCATCTAAGTTTGGGAAGTAATAAGTCTAAAACATGTCAGTCAAACCACACTTCTTCTGGAGGCCCTAAGGCAGAAATCTGTTTCTTTGTCTTGTCCAGCTTCTACAGACTGTCTACCCTCCACCCTCCACTAATCTGGGATTAGGACCTTTTCTTCATCTTCAAAGCCAAGCTGTGTAGTGTTTTCTCACTCCTCTGACTTTTGCTACCTCTCAGGTAGTAGGAATCAAAAAGGGCCCTAACACCCCCAGAGGAGCACACCTGCATTTCTTGCCATCTCACCATGCAGCTGGGGCTGATTAGATAAGGTCTGGCAGGTCTGTGAGGCCTGGGAAGATTCTCTTAACAGTACTTCCATTCCCAGCTCCCCTCCCTTACACATCCAGGGGAGGGAAGGAGAGAGGGATAGTTCCAATTAGTTCCCAGTCAGGAGAAGTGATGGGAGCAAGGTATGCATAGTTAAGAGAGTCCCCTCACCAAGATATCTTAAAAGCATTTCCGCTTTTCTGGTCAGGACAGCTCTCCCACTTTACTGAGGCTGCCCACTGCTTCCCAAAGGGTTTTAGCCTTCTGCTTTCTAATAAACTTTGAAGCTGTATTTATTCTGATGCTCCATGACATTCTTTTCTGAAGAGACATCATGGACCCAGGGGTCATGGCCCTCAACATAGGGACCCTGTGATGAGTCAGTTTCACCTGGAAAATCTAAAGTAACCTTAAAATTCGTGTGTGTGTATATATATTGTAATGTGTGTATATATATATATATATATATATATATTAAAAGGACTTTGCTATAAGGACTTTGCTAGCAAAGTCCTTTTAAAATACGCACAGGGATTAAGATGTAGACATCTTGGGGGGGGTCCCATTGTTCTGCCTGCCACAGTTACCATTTATGAAACATCTCCCATATGACAGAAATTATATCAGAGGCATGCCAGGTATATTCCATAACACAACTAGTATTTGTTCAACTGCTGAGAAGAGTGCTGAAGACCTCTCTGATAAACTTGCAGGTCAAGCTAGTCAGTTGGCTTCTTGACATCTCCATTCTTCTATTTTTTCCCTACAATCTGTTCTACCAGCAGATAGCCCCGTGTTGGTAACAATACTATGCTCCCAGTTTCTCTAGCTATTAGAATCAGCCTTCAGCCTCTTCTTTCTTGCACATCTCATATTTCATCTTCCACACAAACCTGTGAATCTCTACCTACAAAATATATCTAGAAATGATTATCTCACTATTTACATTATTCTAGTCAGGCCCATGCTCCCACCATCTCTTCCTTGGATTATTATAGCAGCCCCTGATTCAGTCTTTCTATTTCTGTACTAACCTACAAATAACACATTTTTAATAGCCACAGTGACCCTTAAGAAAGTGTGAGAGCGTGTGATTTCTCTAGTCAAAAAACTCTAATGCCTTTCCACCTCATTGAAAAGAAAAACAAACTTTCTTCCTATGATCTTCAAGCACTACAGGAAGCAGGAAAAACTACTGTCAATTCAGTCAAGCTCTCAAGGAACTCATTATGTCCATTATGGATGAGAAAAATTAAGAGCAAAAAATTTAATGTAATTGCTTAAGTTAATGTATGTAGGGTATGGTCAAGCAAAGAATTTTAAAAAGCTTGGTCCAGGTCTTCACATTGATGTAGACAGCTGTTGTCAGAGTTAGTACTGACCTGAGGTAATTAAGTCAAGAGCAGTGGGAACTCCAATGAGTCTGGGGAGAAGCTGGGTTCCTCTGGCACCAGGAAGGATTCCTAGAGTGACTTCCGGGAAGCCAATGCGAGTCTATCAAGTGTGGAAGACATAAAAGTGATTAGAAATGGGTGATATGATCAGAGTCAAGGAAAGTATTCCTCTTTACTTCCCACATTTTCCAAGGCATTGTTTTATAAAATTTAGCAAGAAGCTTTACAGGCCAAACTAGTGCACACCCTCTCCTTTAATTGACAGTATAGAGAGAACTGTGTTGTCCCTAAGCCTTCATGTTGAAGCACATCTCTGGCTTCTTACACAATGTTCCTTTGATTCTATTATGACCTGTCTGAGAAGCAGAAACAGGACTCTGCAGGAGCTGCTTGATGGAGTCCTGAGAGAGCTACATAGCTAAGAAAGTAAATCCACAAATGTGGGAGGAAAGGAGAAGAAAATATTTGCTAATCATGTATTTTATTATATTATTGAGTTGTAAAGGGTAGATTGTAACTAGGTCCACATAAAGGAATAAAAAAACTGCTAAGGGAAAACATAGGTAAATATAAAAGATAGTATGACTAATTTTTTATAACTTCACTTTTTAAATCTGATTTAAAAGATCATACCATAAAATAATAATTGTAAATCTATGTTGCATAGATTATAATGATATAATGTATACTGGGATAGATTTATAGTTATTACAGCATAAAGAGTAGTGGGTAATAACAGTATGGGAACAAATGTTTGTATACTACATTATACTGAATTGCTGTGAATTAAGTTGTTAACTGTTACTAGTTTTATACTGTTTTCCAACAGGAACTTGACTTCTCAGGTACATACTGATAGCTATAAGAGACTATAAGGCTGAAATCTTTGAGATAGGAAATAAGAATTTAAACGCATATGCATGCACAGGTGATAGTCAAAATATCTTAACACCTCATATTGTGAGGAGGGCTTAGTGAAATCAGAGGTGGGTCATAGTTCTACTGATCAGGAGTTCCCCTGATCAGTAATATGGGGGTGATCCAAGCATTAAGGTTAGGGAAAGCAAAGAAACAGTGAAGGGATTCAGAGTTGCAGTCATATTTCAACATTTTAGCAACCAAAAGGGTTGTACATAACCATTGTATACCAACTAACCACTTGAAATAATCATCTCTGAGGGGCATAACTTGTCATTTAGAGCTTGTCTGAAAGAGAAGCCCACCCTACCTCCCTAACCTCCCCCCAGCCTCATAGGGAACTCCTGCTGTTACCTCTGCATGGGCAATCCTATAGTGACAGCCCAGAGCCAGTTCTAATCCCCCTCCTAAAGCCACGCCTTGGATTGCTGCCACCACAGGCTTCTTATTTTTCTGTATTTCATCTACTATAGTTCCCAGTGAGAGATTAGAGGTCTTAGCAGAACTGAAACCACGGATATCAGCACCTAAAGGCACAAAAATAAAGCAAAAGGAAGGTGAGAAAGCCATGAGCCATATTATACAATAACAAGTTACCATATAACCCTTAACAAATCTCAGACCTGTTTGAACCCATGAGACATTTCATCTTATGGCCAGAGAAATAAAAAAGGAGTAAATGGCCTGGAGAATGTGAAACAACATGACAGAAAGTCTTCAAATCTTTGTCAAGAGCTCTGTACTCTTCTAAAATCTGCCTTTCCATATGTAAGATAGTACTTTTAGAAAAATTAAAAAGCACAGGAGAGACCAGGAATCCTCTAACAAAGACAGTTATCCTGCAAGTGAGTCAGCCCTTCTCATTTTCTGGCTGGTACTACTCAGCAACCTGACTCATGAGCATGAGTCATTACACTAAAAAATTACAATAAAAAATTTCAGGGTAAAATGCATACAATGTCTGTGAATTATATGTCAATCAACCAGCTTAGAATTATAATTTGGTGATAGACTTTCTTGGTGATCAGTTAAGATAACAACACTTAATGCTCTTTTTCTAATTATAAAAATAACATGCATTGTAGAAAACTTGAAAAATGCACAAAATGATAAAGAATATAAAGATGACTTCAAATACCACAGATATAACAACAGTAATATTTTGGTGGATACTTGGATTTTTCTTCCAATACATATAAATAAATGTGATCTTGAATAAGGTATTTGATATTTTTTCTCAATACGAATATTAAAATACCAATGTGATAAATGAAAAGTTTACTATGATAAATATTTTAACACTATCAAATGTATGTGAAATCATTTTTTTATATTTTCTATTTTTCATAAACACTATAGATGCTGTTGGGAAAAACAGCCTATTGTTTGGTACAAATTTTAAAAGAAGTTAAAGTAATGATTCTGTGTGCAGTCTATTCATTTTCTTATTTATTTGCTGTGTATTCCTTCTCTAGCATCATTTCACTTTTTTCTCAATGAGCCATCATATTTCACATTTCATATTTCACGCATTTCACCATCATATTGTCTAGAGAAACAAGAAGAATTTCTGTCTGAACCTCAAGATTATCATTTCTTTAACTTAGATTAAAAAATTTTTTTTTCATGAAATAACAATTCACATTTATGGGGTAAAATCATCAGGCACTGTCCTAAGACATTTACTACATAGTCTCATTTGATTTTCTTAACATCTGCATTAAGTAGTATAACAACTCTCATTTTACAGGTAAAGACATTAAGGTTTTGAAATATCATGAGTAGTTCAGATATATGATAAGTAACTTGTAGAATTAGGACTTGAACTCAGGCAGTTTGACTACCTAGCCCACATTCTTAAATGCTATATAGTTTCTTCCACTTGCAGGGGAGGTTGTCATTATTATTACAATTTCACTGAAACAAAAGCACAGACAAGAATATAGTGGTTTCATTTTTTAATTATTTCTGGAATATAGAAATGCTGGAATATATAAAATGCTAAATTATTTTATTAATTCTAATATTTTCTAATAAATTATTTTGATTTTCTACAGAATTTCATATTTTCTCAGCATAGAAGTTTGTTTCTTTCTTTCCAATCCTTACAACATTTGTATTTTTTTTCTAGATCTACGTGGCTGACCAGTGTCTAGAATACAAAGTCAAATATAACTGGTGATAGCAGTCAGCGTTCTTATTTCTTTCTCACAAGGTAGCTTCCAGTATATTGTTTTGTTTGATGTTTGCTAAAGGGTTTTAAATATATATATTTTTGCCTGATTAAGACATTTCCTTTCAGTATCTAGTTTGCTTTGGATTTTTCTCTTTAATACATGCTAAATGTTGTCAAGTGCTTTTCCTGCACATTTTGAAATGATCATGGTTTTTTTTTTCCTTAAATCATTAAAAGATGAATTACACTGATCTTCTAATTTTTAACCAATCTATTATTTCTGGGATAAAAAGAATGTGTTATACTTTTTATAATACACTGGTAAAATACCTTTTTGTTAGATTCAATTTCACAATATACCATTTCAGATTTTTATATCTATATTTAGTGGCTTGTAATTTTACTTTTTCAGAGTGCCCTTGACAGAGATTGGTATCAAGATTGACAAAATGAGTTGAGAAGTGTACTGGTTTGAATGGTGTCCTCCAGTACCAATGAACATGACCTGATTTGGAAATAGGGTCTTTACAGATATAATCAAATAAAGCTGAGGTCATCCCGGATTAGGGAGGTCCTACATAAAATCAGGGGAGAGGGACACAGAAGAAAGGGCCATGGGAAGATAAAGGCAGAGAATAGAGTGAAACAGCTGTAAGCCTAGGAAAGGCAAAGCCCACCCTCAGCCACAGGAAGCGAGAAGAGCAAGAAAGGCTCTTCCCTACAGCCTCTGGAGGAAGAAAAGTCTTGCAGCTATCTTAATTTGAACTTATAGGTTCCAGAATAGTAAAAGAATAAATATCTATTTTTGTAAGTATCTATTTTATGATTTTTTGTTACAGCAGCCCCAGGAAACTAAAATAGGAAACATTTCCTCTTTTTTGTTTATTGAGGTTTACTTCATAGATAATATTATAGTAGTTTCAGGGGTACAATAGAATGATTTGATGTTGTACACATTATGATGTTGCCTCCTTTTTTTATTCTCCAAAATGGTTATATAAAAATAGAATAATTTCCTTGACTTTTCAGTTACAATTGGCCAATGCAGTCAATAGGGGCTGAAATTTCCTGTGAGATTTTATACTACTGTTTCAATGTCTTTAATGGTGTTTTATTTCTTCTTGACTCAATTTTGATAAGCTTTGTATTTCTACTTGCTTGTAATATCTTCACTCTTTTGTAATAGCTGCAAAATCAGTGATATCTCATCATTCCTTATATGCATTGCTTGTGTCTTCTCTTTTTTCTTGTTCAGTCTCTCCTGATATCTGTCCATCTCAGTAATCTTTCAAAATACTAACTTCTGTCATTTACCTTTCTTTTCTATGTCACTAATTTCTCCTTTTGATTATGTAATTCCTTCTACTCTTCTGTTTGCTTGTTTTGAAAGTCCCTTAATTCAGATCCTAAGTTCATTGTTTCCTTTTCTTTTTTGATCAATACTTTTAAGCAAAGTTTCACTTTAGGTACATTTTCCAAGTTAAGCATGTTGTTTTTATTATTTCAGATCAAAATATTTTCTAAATTCTGTAATGATTTTTTGTCTTGACTCAGAAGTTATTAAAAGTGAATTTAATTTTTAAATGCATGAGAATTTCTAGTTAAATTTGTCATCGATTTCTAGTTATTGTGAGAGAAAAAATAAATGTAATTTATTGAGACAAGGTTTCAGTCTAGCATCTGGTCAACATGTGTAAATGTTGCAGATCTGAGAAGAACGTTTATTTTCCATACAATTATCATAAACTACTATATTAGTATTAATTTTTCTAAGAGACAAGATCTCAATTGTTCTTACCACTACAAAAAATGATAATTATACATGATAGAGGTGTTGATTAATGCTACAATGACAATCACAATCCAGTATCAAGTCAATATACTGTGTGCTTTAAACCTACACATATTGTTTGCTGAGTTTATCTCAATATAAAATAGGATGTTTATTTTTCAGTGTTGGATAGTTCATTATATATATATATATATATACACATATATATATACACACATATATATATATATATATAATCATTAAGTTAAGTCTGATAATCCCTATTTTTTTTCCCTAGGGAAATGCTTTTGCCTTTGAATTCAAACCACATTTTCTCCCTTTGACCACCTATCTCAGACCCTAAAAAGGGTCTTGAGACTTGCTTTCATAGCTACAGCAAAGCCTGGAGTCTTACTGACAACATTTAGTTGAGCTCCACGGCAACTGGGGAACTGAGAACACAAAAAAGGGACCATGAAGACGCAGGGCACCCTGAAAAAACTGAATCCTGACCCTGGGTCAGGATTTATGAACAAAGGCTTTTCTAACTGATTTGGATGGACAGGACCCCTGCTCAGTCCCAGGGTCACTGCTACCATAATATGCTTGCTTCTTTTGCAACCAGATATAACTTGTTAGCTAGTGAAAGATTCTGCTCCTCTATGGCCCTCCAAACCTCTGCCTCTATTTGACAGGAAGTAGTTCCAGAAGATGGACTTCCACCCATTACCCCTCAAAAATAAGGAAAAGGATATAGACAGAGAAGGGAATTGTTAAGAGTCCAATAACCCTAATTCTTCATCCTTGCCCTGTTCATTCTTCTTCTATTATTGTTTTATTTTTTTACAGATAAAACTACAGAAAATCATGTAAAATGCGCAGAGACCAAGATAGAGGTAGTAGTAAGACATGGGTTAATTAAACCACAGCTGCATTATCATAGTGAAGAGATTGTGCCTGCATCATAACAGATTCAGTCTAAACTTGCAAGAAAAAATAATGTAGTTTTGGGGAACCCTCCTATTTCTCTGAATGTCTGTTGACACAGGCTCTTTAGCTCCTCTCCCTCCCCTACATAAGTCCCTGCCTCTGGCCAGTTCAGGGAAATGGCCACTGAGACAAGCTCCTCAGTCTGCAAGCTTCTCTAAATAAACTTATTTTCCATCTACCAACTCTTGTCTCTCAGGCTTGTCTTTTGAGTGGCAAGTACCCAAACCTTCACTCTGATAACAATTCAATAGCTGGTAAATGTCTGGTACATTATTTTAATATTTTCTAGGCTAATTCTTCTCACCTGTAAATGAAAATTGTAACATTTACTGAGGATGAAAATAAAATATATGTAAAAATACTATTTCATCATTAATAAATAAATAACCTACCCAGTCCTGGCACATACAAGCAAGATAAATGATAATTATTATAACATCAACATTTTTATATGTATACTTGTCATGATTTCAAAATCTATTACTCCTTGGGCTACTATGAATATACATTAAATTCCTCTGAATAGCAAGATTTTATAGTCCTTCATCTCCATGTGACCGTTGTCAGAATGTATATTGTATTAATTTGGGAAAAGAAGAGAAAGTAACACAAATACCTTTGAATAAATCACTACTTCAGATATTTCTGCTACATTTTGTCAATATTTTTGCATCTTCGTGTAATAATCCAATAAAGAGTGCCCTGGTCACTGAGATGGGTGACTATGAGAAGGAAAATGAACTCTATTTCAAGCTTCCATGTAAAATGAAAAATAACACTAATTGAACATTTCTGCTTGCAGGCACTGCACTAGAAGCTTTCAGATATGTTATCTCACTTAATCTTCAAGCAGCCATTAAGATAGATACTGCGTCTACTTTGCGAATGGAGAAATTGAGTTCCAAAGATAAAAGGGACTTGCCCAGGCACATAGAGGGTGGAGACATAGGCAGAATAAGTGTGTTCCAACATGTGTACTAGCAGGTACAACAGTCATGAAGCCTGAAACAAAATGTCCTCCAAAGAAGCAGTTCAAAATAACAAAGAATGTGATCAGAGTCTTCTCTGGGTTTTCCTTGTGACTCCTGTCTCTTTCTCTACAATGATTTCATTCCTACTCAAGACTCATACATGTGTTATTTATGAAAAGATTAACCACAGAAACAGCACATGTAGTATCATTTTCAGTTAGTGGCTAGATTGCAGAAGTAGTGGGAGAAAGAGGGTTAGACACTGGTTACCTGCAGAGAATTTGCCATCTGATCCACAAATCACAATGGCTTTTACTGAATGATCCTTTATAGCCTTCTGCAGTCCCTCTTTTATTCCATGAAGTACAGCAACACTAAAAGTAGAGAAATAGATGAAGTTTTGTTAGAATTAAGTTTCTACCACCTCAGAGCTTTTTCCTTTCACAACAATGAAATACATACAAGATGGATAAAAAACTAAAGATACTTATCAATAAGTTGCTATTCATTTTCAACAAATATCATGTATTTATTGTAAATTTTACACATAGATGATTAAATTAATAAATCTTTAAAATGGTATTTTCCTGCACTCTGATGTAAATTTGACCATTTAGAATGCAACTAGTCAATTTAAGAATACTACACATCATTATTGTAAAATGAAAAGTTAGGATATCCTAGGGGAATAAAATGTTTACACTAAACTACCACATTAAGGTGAGTGTTGTAATAAAGATACAATGATAGCAATGCCAAAGTTTAGAAGGGAAAGAAATTACTTTCATTCTGCCATATTGACAAGATATAAGAAACCTGAATAGTCCAAAAGAAATAGGCTCTGGGATGCAGAAGAGGCAGAAAATATTCCTCCCTCTCTACTTCTTCAAAGTATTAAACACCTAGTTTTACCTGTTGCCCAAAATAAGGATAACATTTCCCAACTTGTTTTGCAGTAAGGTTAGCCCAAGATATGAAGTTCCAGCCAGTCGAATAAAAGCAGATTTGGTTTTAAGCAATTTCTACAAAGGATTAAGTACATTTTCTAAAAAGGATTTTTAAGCAATTGAGTACACTTTTCTTTTTCTTTCCTTCCTATTTCCAGCAGGGTAAAGATGTGATGGCTAGGTTGGGAGCAGTTATCATGGATCAAAGGTAGAAGCCATGTCTTGAGGATGGCAGAGTTATCTATCCTAGCTGTACCAGGATAATAATGTGAGAGAAACCAATTTTTTCTCGTTTAATTCCCTATCATTTTGAGTTTTCTGTCAATGAGAGTGAAACCTAATCCAACTTAATTTTGGAGGTAATAGTGAAGTCTGGAAAAGAGCATGTAATAGCTTTGGCCAGGATTCATTAGATGAAGGAATCATCCATAGATGAGTTAGTTTAAGCCAGGATTGAACGAGTCTGTCAAAAGAAGAGAGAAGAGAACTGAGGGTAGTAGTTCTTCTGGCTACACTCTCACTTAAGAAGAGGGAGAACCTCAGAGTGATTCAACAAAAAGTGATGAAAACCAAGAGAGCAGAATTTGCCAGGAAGCAAGCATCCTAATGCCAAAGGATGGTGAAGAAGGAGAACGTAGGAAAAATGATAAGGACTTGCTTAAAGGAAAAAGAATAGAATCAGTGTCCAATCAGTTTTCGTCTTGGGATTCTGAGTATACGAGCAAAATGTTTATTCTTTCGTATACAGGGTAGAAACAAATCTTGAGGCAACATAAACAAATTTCTATAAAAGTGAGATTGTTTAGGCCAGTAGTTTAGGTGTTAAAGTCTTATGGAATAAAGGAGATACTTTCCCTTGTTTCTGATAATTCCTCTTTACCCAGTTACCTTTCACCAATTAACCTGGATGAACTCAAACAAATCTGCTAGCCTTAAACTGGTTAATGAGAAGCCAAATCCGCTCATGAAAAACAGATTCTAAGCCATCTGTAGAAGTGAGAAGCCCAAAAGGTACACATTTTTTCTTTTGGGTAAGTGATAACTGCAAAATTAGCCAGAATGAACTCATGCAGTTCCAAATGGCTTTTCACATTTATCCCAACACCTACTCAATTTCGTATTGTTTGTTGCTTCTGCAAAAATCACACACAAGGGATGAATGGAAATGGTTATAACACATATAACTTTCCTTGGTTCAGATTGAGGAGAAGCACAGCTTCTAAAAAATGTCAAAGTCACAGGAATAAAATTATTTTCTTCCTTTAATATTATCAGGTATCAAAAAAATGCAACCTAGAGTGAAGATACCATCACTCATTTGATTGCTGACTAAAACTCTTCAGTTCCTGTGACTTACTTGTGAGATGTTTGGTTTTGTTTGTTGACTGAAGTTCATTAAATCTATTGGTGACTTGTGATCAACTTTTTTTAAATAGAAGAGAGAACATTGACTATATCAAATGATGTTGGAAGCGTGGTTATAGTGGTCTTGTCTTGTTTCTGCATAGCCTGCAGGAACAGCAGAACTTGCAAGAGCATACAATGGGACCATAAAACCCATAACCGTTTTATATGAGGGAAGAACCAAAAATTTCACCAATCAACAGTTTTGTATCAGAGCTCTGCCCCAGAAGAGCCCTCAGGGTGACCTCTCTGCCCAAAGAGAAAGCTGTGGGTGAGGGATCTAGAATGCCTGGCTCATGGTAAAACAGAGTGTAAAAGCAAGTGATGCTGTTTAGTTGCAGTTCAGAACCAAATTTGACCAACACCATGATTCAGCAGAAAGTAAACAACTGGACTTTACCATCAAGCATTTTTTTAATACTGCCTTTGTTCCTTAACCCCATAAATACTGCCCAAAGCCTGCCCCAAGGGAGACTGGCTCAGGTCTTGGTGCCAGGCTCCCGCCACATGACCCTTCATTAAATGCTTTTTTCTCAAAAGTTGCTGGCATGGTTCTCAGCTTCTGTGCCATCAGGTAGTGGGCCGCATTCGGAAACAATAGCTACCTTATGAAGTAGAGTCTGCTATCTCTCCTAAAGAGAGGCAAGTTAAATACCTGAAATCTTTTGAAAAAATGTTGTGAGAAAATATTTTTAGTTATGAGTATTAGACTATAGAATTTTCCCCCCAAGTTATTGATGGCAATTTCCCTTTATGAGTAGAGGGTGGAGCAGAAAGTCCAAAATAGCTAATAATTCTATAGTAGAAGACAAAGTCACAATTAATGTATAGCATTTTTATTTGTGATTCTCTTTATCAAAACAAATATAATGGCTAATTTGCTTTTTTTCTTGAGAATGACAAGTAAGTGGACATAGAACCTTTGGGACTTTATTCCTGCAATTTTTTTGGTATCATTAAATGCAATATAAAATGAGAATTATATTACTAGTAGCTAATAATAAAATAGTTAATATTTTAACTTATATTTTAAGTTAAATACAATTTAATATTAGAATTCAACAACAAAAAAGCTCTTTAAAATAGTGAAATATTACAATAAAATAAAATCTGATACAATGTGGTAAAAATTCAGTTAAAATTAGCAGATTTCCTCACTTTGGTCTCTTACTACTCCAGCTACATGTGATAAGAGTTTTGACCCAAGATCTTTGTCTCTATACTCTATATTTTTTCTTGCAGATATAATTTCTGTTAATTCTACCTCTGTGGATAGATGACTCATTTCTAGTTGATGCATCACTAAATGTTTTTCAGGGAAATGGAAAAAACAAACCTATTTATATAAAAATTTTTTTAAGCAGCAGAAATCTACTTTTTTAAAAGCAGTGTGTAAGTGCATTGCACAAATCTGGGTTAGAGAGCGTAACATGATGAAATGAAAGAAAATAAAGAGCACAGAAGCTTTTCAAACAGTGCTATTTAATAACCGCCCTGACATGGATCTTCCACTGATGCGCTAAGCCCAGAGCAGGAGATAAAACTGCCTTTCTGGGTGAGGGCACAAGTCTTCACTCACTGCGTTGGTACTAATGGGAACCTTTATTTATTTCTGAAAATGTGAAATCACTTTATTGTCGGATTTTAAACATTTTCAGATACACCATTTATAAAACCGGCCTGAAGTAGAGGCTGGGAAGTGAGGGTCAAGGTTCAGTCAGCTTTGTAAGAACTTTGGGATACAAAGTACGCCTGGAAGTCAAGACTGCAAGCAAGCAGAAGGGTTCAGCACGAAGTTAGCATGGGCAGACTGGTTAGGGTGGAGTCGTCCCTGTTCGGCCTGTCTCTCAGTGCAGTTTCTTACCAGTGAACCAGAATCAGAGTTCCCTGCGGTTAACCTGTATGTAAAGGGCCTGGCACAGGCTGTCTTTCCACCTGTGTGAGTGTCTTTCTCGACTTAAACCAGTAGGGGAAAGGAAAGGCCTCCAGAGGCCGCTGGCTGCTAGGGTCTCGCTGGTCCCCAAGCAAGAAGCGAGGGAGCCTGTTACCTGATCGCGTTGACCGGCGGGTTTCGGAGGCGGATCAGCGCCAGGGAGTTGTGCAGCCGCGAGTATTCGGCCATCTTTCCTCCGCAACTGAGGTCGTCCCCGCCTCCCGCTGTCGGGTGCTGCCACTTTTACCCCACGCGCCAGGCGGGCCGGGCGAGGAGTGGCGCCCGCTGGGCCAATGCGGTCCCGGCGCCGCCTCCAGTCTCGGGTTGGCTCTTGGCTCAGGGTCAGTCTTCTCTGCCCCCAGCCCTGCAAATGCAAACGCGTGTCTTCCCTTCTTTAACGCTAACGTCTCTGCTCCCATCGCATGGTAGATCTGGGAGGAGGCTTGAGAACTGGTTGGAATTGCCAGCGAATCGGGATTTGCCATTCCGGTCCCCAAGAACTGACTTCTCTGGCTAAAGTCTGGCTTTTCTAAGTTGGTGGAGCTGGTGGAGCTGGCTCTGTCACAGTTTGTTCTTCATAAAACTTCTCACAGGCACACATAGCTGGGATCCTGACAATGATGCGCTAGGACACCTGCAACATCTTCACCAGACAGTTGTTCACATAACAGTCACTTCTGCTGTTTTACTATCGCAAGGCAAACTATCCAAAGTAAACCTAGGAGTTTCTCATCTGCCCAACTCTCTTTCTCCTGCTTTTCTTAAGGTTTGTGATTTTTCAATACTTCATTTACCCATTAACTAAGGACTTACTACATTCCAGGCCCAGACAAAAGAATGAACAGTAAGCCAGGTAGCGCGAGTCTGTTATCCAAGCTCTGGGAGGCAAAAGACCAGGGATCGCTGGAGTGCGCGGGTTCGAGACTGCCCTGGGCAACATAGTGAGACCTGGTCTTGAAAAAGCAGTCGGGTGCGGTGGCAGGCACCTGTAATCCCAGCTGCCTGAGAGGCTGAGACAGGGGATCCCTTGAGTCTGCGGGATCGGGACTACCCCCGGGCAACATACCAAGACTCAAAAAAAAGAATGACTAATAAATGAGGCTCAACCCTTCCCCTCCAAAAGTTTGCATTGAAACAAAGTTTTTCTCAATGTAATTGGTGATCATCTCCACAGTCCAGTTAATGAACTTTCCACCAGAAAGTAGCCTGGCACCTTGAGAGGGAAAAAAATGGAATGATATTGTTCATAGTTATTTTCTCAATAATTAAAGAAGATTTTCACAGAACGTCTTTCACAGATTTCTCTCACTTGGAAAGAAAGTTTTTGACTCCTAGGAGAGCATAGCTGGAGACAAGGAGCAGCAGAAGACTGAATCCCTCAAGGCCAGCTCTCAAGGACAGTTTGCATTCTGAGGGCTAACCAATTCAAAAGGATCCAGGAGGGCACCAGCCTATGAATGCCAACAATCAGTAGCAACCACTATCTTCTTACAGGGGAAATGCCTCTGGAAACTCACCAGTACCTGAACTCCATCTTGTCCCCCAAAACTCAGTGTAAGAACTGTTCTGCCTGCAGAGACTGTGAACAACCAGTGTGGCATTCCCTTACCATAGGGAGCAATACATCCGACTTTGTCTTATTTCAGATATTGGTCTCTAGGGCAATAACCTGATAGTACATCCTAGCCACTTGGAACATCTCCACAGAAGTCATGGAAGAGACTCTCCAGTTCTGAAGAGCCTGAGATTTCTCTGGAGCAGGTGCAGATCAGCTCCCTGTGGTATAGGCTTGTTTTGCGATAGTTTTTCATCTGTGTCACAGAAGACAGGCCCCAGTATTTCTATACTCTCTTTTCACTTTCTCTTGAATGCAGAATTTTCTGCTGTGTGTGTACCCCACCCTCAGGTACAGCTACAAACTTCTACACAAATGTATGAAAGTGCCTGAGTTTAGATTTGGGGTCTCAGTACAGTAGGGAAAAGGATAAGCAAGCAAGACAATAAGTCTCACTCTCCTGCCTTATGCCTAACAACAGGGTGATCCACAGTTCCTGTGATCAGTCATCTTAGTTCCCTCCTATTAGGGGGAACTAAGAATGTAAAGATTAGATACCATCTGATCTGTTATTTGCTGTATGTGTAAACACTAACTATCTAAAACTATCTAGGTCCCTCCCTTAGTCTACAAGCCAATTTAGCATGTGCCACCATGCTGCTGCTTACAGATCTCTTGACTTCTTGACAGTCTCTTGATTATTGTGATAAATTATTATGTTGTTATTGTATTTTATTCAATTTGTCTCAGTAAGTGCTGCTTATCAGGATGCTATTTCTCTTAATTAATGCTTCTCTATACTATTTGCATGAAACTGATTTTGCTTATTAAATGTCATTTTCTTGCATCATATTCCCAATTCAGGAAAATAGATCAGTTGGTCAGAAGTGATTCACTAACATTTAAGAATAAATAAAAAATTTTAAAAAGGGAAAAAAGAATAAATAAAATTTAAAAAGTTAACATATAGCTTTTGTATACTAAAACATGCAAATGTGTACTCAGATGTTATCTGAGAAGAACACAGATGTTATCTAAACTTAACATTCCCTGAATTGGTGGTGTTAGCTCTGGAGCCAGTCTGTTGTGTTATGAAACTTCATTTCAACAAGTGGCATGAAGTCATTGGAGCTAATTTCTCAGGAAAAGCAACCATTTGTTTACTGGAGCAAACACAGAATCTTTCCTTCCAGCTGAAGTGATAAAAACTTTTCCAGTTTCTCTTTCACTGTGGGATACAAAGGGACTCAGCCCTAGGGAGGATAGAGACAGTAAGAGAAGTCTGAGTGATTTTGTGGAAGAGAGCTACCTGGCTGACTGGAACCAACTAGGAGTATTAAAAGAGAAAGAAATAAATTTGGATCTGTAAAGATTTCTTAACATATCCAAAATGACAGTTAAGATATGGGCATGAGCACCCTCTTCCACAGTGAAGTTGGCTGATATTTGAGGGAAAAACTGTTCACATAATTGTATGAAATGAGAAATGGGCTCTATATAACTTCTTCACTATGTCAATCATAACAAAAATGATAATTTCTGCTATTTCAAGTGACTTGCTCAATTATTGTGCTTTGGAGATACACACACATACATGCGCATATTCAGTAGCTTGATGAGGACAAGTTATCAGGATTCCTAAAAAAAGGGCCCACTGTGGCAAAAAATTACTCAATCACATTTTGAAGGCTCTCTACCAGTTAAAATAAGTAAGAGATTAATGATGCTTAATTGGGTATATTTAAAGATGAAACCCTGCGTCGTATCTCTATGGTACAAGCTGGATGAATTCAGAAACAGAATTGAAAATCTATTCACTCTTCTTCTATGGCCCAGTCTCCAGCTTACAGTGAGATCTGCTCATCACTTTAGATTTGCAAATAGTTTTTATGGATGTCATCTCTGTGAACTTTTGAGATGTAAATCATGTATGAAATGTTGCTTCTCAGCAGCCTCAGTGCCTCTGAGACATCTTTGACTTTCTCCAGCAATCAATTTCTTTTCATATTAAAAGTGAAATTAGGTTATAGTTCATGTTTGTGCTTTTCCAGATCTTTCTCTCAATCACCTACCATATTATTTCATTGAAAAGAGAATTTTTTTATTTGCTAATGGTAATCCTTTGCAGCTTTTCTGATAAACTGGCACTATTTAGAGAGAAACTACAGAGACATAAATTTGAGAGGTTATTGAGTCTAACCTAATATTCCTTCTAAGGAAGAAATAAATGGCTTAATAACCTTCCTAACACAAGATTACCCAACTCTCAATGCTTCCAATGATGGAGAGTACAGTACTTTGCATGGTAGATAGTTCTGCTTCCTGCCCTATTCCTAGGACTTTCAACTCCCTGATTCTGCTTTTGTTCTCAGAGTAATTATTCCTTAATTCTACTTTTGTTAAGCAGTAAGTCTCCATTAATAGAAAGATCTTTCATCAAATGTTAAAGATGCTGATAAGTTCGTCCAAAATCTGTTCTTTTTGAGCTTTTTCTCAGATGCCCTCATTTTTTATACACATTTAGAATGTGTTTGGCTTGTAGAAAGTCCTCAGAAAATATAGCCATATATTAGCCATTGTTAACATTATGTCCCTTTGAGACAAGGTAAAGTGAATGGTGCCTTTTTTCTAAGATTATATCTTCATCATAGCAAGTAGCATGCAAACTAAAATACTATGCATTGTCAACATCAAAGTAAAACAAGTTGGTATATGTTAATAAAATCATCAAAAGCTATGTTCTAGCAAGCATCATTTATTTCAAGGTTTCCCCTATCAAAATGCCTCAGTTCTATGCCTGGGTATTGTGTTGGTGTCATTTTAGCTTTGACAAGTTCCTAGGAAAAGGGCAAAGAGACTAAGGATGGGAAAATGTTCTTATTTAGAACAGGCAAAGACATGATAAAAGACATTATAGGCTGGTGAGTTTTTAAATCAACAACTTAAAAAGTTTTAGAATAATCCATTAATGAGTTGGTTTATGAAAAGTAATGGTGTTCATCAGATATTATATTCACTAAGAATAGGACATGTGAAATTGACTTCATTTCAGTTTTTGGAAAGATTAATACATTGGAAGGGCAGAAAAATGTATTGAGATTCCTAGAGAAATTCAACAAAGTTACATAATGGAATCATTATGGTATGCTGTGGGTTACTTGGTAACTGTCTTTTATATATAAGTATTTGACCAATCATTTTTATTCTACTGTAAGATGTGTTAGATACTGCTAATGCAATGTGAGCAAAACAAGATATGGTACCTGTTCTTATGTTGCTTACTTCACAGTCTTGTTGGACAGTAATTCTTTTTTTTAATGTATAAATTTCACATCTTTGTATTTGTAGTTCCCAGGGTTAGCCCACCATCTTCACTCCGTGGCCGTTCCACCCTCTCCCACATCCCCACCCCTGAGTTGTGTACTTCAGTATGGTTGTTAGCTTGTTTTGACTTTTCCTCATGGCTTTTGTTTGTTTTTCCTATGTACCATATACTATTGAAACCATGTGGTTCCTATCTTTTTCTTTTTGCTAATATGATTTCTTCTAAGTTCATCCATGTTATCATAAAATCGTCAAATTTATCGTTTTTAATTGATGAGTAATATTCCATTGTGTATATATACCACATCTTTTTCATCCAGTCTTCTGTTTTGGGACATTTGGGTTGTTTCCATGTCCTTGCAATTATAAATATGTTGCCATAAACATCTGAGTGCAAGTGTACCTTTGTACAAGCATTGAGGTTTTTTTGGGTAGATTCCCTGAAGAGCAATTGCTGGGTCAAATGGTAGTTCCATTTCCATTAGTCTGAGGGTCCTTCACACTGCTTTCCATAGTGGCTGAACCAGCTTACATTCCCACCAGCAATGTAAGAAAGTGTTCCTTTCTCTCCACAACCATGCCAGCACTTGTTATTGCTCAATTTTTGGATGTGGACTATTCTTACTGGTGTAAGGTGGTATCTCATTGTGGTTTTGATTTGCAATTCCTTGATTGCCAGTGACATTGAGCATGTGCCTGTTGGTCATTTGTATTTCCTCTTTGGAGAAGTGTCTTTTTAGTTCTTCTTCCCCCACCCCTCTTTTTTTTTGAGACTAGGTCTCACTACTTTGCCTGTGGAACCACAGGCTCATGTTGCCTGGGGTACCACAGACTCAAGCAATCCCCAACCTCAGCTTCCCAGGTAGCTAGGATTACAGGTGTGCACCACCACACTCAGCTATTTTTTGGAGGACTAGGTCTCACTATGTTGCCCCGGGTGGGACTTGAACCATGATCCCCAGTCCCCGCCGCAGCCTACTAGGCTGCCGCTTACAAACACACACCACCGTGCGCAGCTTCCCCATTTTTTTAAAATTTATTTATATATAAATTTCACATCTTTGCAATCCCAGGGATTTACCCCCCCTC